>VDFB02193867.1:334226122-334390931 GCA_007258455.2 Sequoia sempervirens | reverse complement strand
TGTTCAGACTTGAAGAAGAGATCAATAAAAACTTTCTCTTTTTTGTACAATTTTTCTGAAGATTGTTGCTCCCAGCCATTGTACAGTTCCATACAAAACTTTTAAGTGCTGAAAGCTTTTGAAATTTTTATATCAATGTGTTAGCTCTAATTTATCTTTAGAGTGAAGTGATTTCATTGAATTTTAAGAATTTTATTGCATTTTTACTGGAGACAGGTCTGTTAAGCCAACCAAGGGTTTAAAGGCATAAAATGAGTTAAGTGACTCATTCTGCCTATTTTTTCTATTGTGGCTTAGTGGAATGAGTCCAAACATGTTAGGATTAGATGTAGATGTAGGATTTTGAGTAGGGAATAAGTTTTGATGAGGTTTTGATTGCTACTCCCACTTAATTTTTTGAGTTTTTGTTATGAAAGTAATGGGTCCAAGTTGAAATTCATTTTAAATGGACTCAAGAAGGTTGGATATCTGTTCAAAAACTGTACGTAGACCTTTTACAAGGTTTTTGAGGCTTTGGAAGAGCAGGGGAGGTGAATTTGAGTGTTTGGGCATGATGCCCTAGTTGACAATATTATGCATTTAAGTGAAAATTGGTGGTTATGAGAAGGAAAGTGTAGTAAACTCTTGGAGAAGAAAATTTTTAATGTTTTTTAAGCTTGTGTGGGTCATTTGGAGCATGTTTTATGCTTTGGAAAGATGAGATAGGGCATGAGAGTAGGACTTCAATTAAACCCTCCCTAAATTTGCTAAAAATGAGGGTTTTGTGAAAAGTGCACTCTATGAGGGGTTCTTTGGCTAAAGGTTGTAGATTTGTTGGTTTTTGAGGCTATTTAATGTTTTCCATATTAATTTTGGGTTGGTAATTATTTTAGAGAGGTGATTCTTTGTTAAATTGGCCTATTTGGCATGGTTAGGAAAATGTAGAAGCATGAGTTTGAGAAATTTCTTCCAAAAGAGCTATATGAACTATTGAGAAATGTTTGTGTATGCCTTAAAAGGTATCTTAAAAGCTATATTGTTAGTGGGTTCAATGAGGATTTGGGTATATTTGGTCAAGAAACTAGGTCAATACACCTACAAGTGAAATTGGGTGAATTTGTGAAGAATTGTTGAGATAAGTTTTTAAGGGTTGCAAAGTTGTCTCTAAAGACTTAAATTGTGATTGACTGAATGTTTTGGAACCTACCTGTACATCAATTGGTATTAGAGCACATAAGGTCTTGGAAAGAGAGTTTGGATTTTGTGTTTTTGTGTTTGTGCAAGTTGAAGAGAGAACATAGTTGCCAAAAGACTAGGTAGAGGAAAACAAAAGAGACCTAGGTGAGGCAAAGAAAAGAGGAAGCAAGGTTAAAGGGAATTGCTTGAAGAGAAGATGGATTTTTTGAGTGGGAACTTGCAGGTAGATGGTTCACAAAAGAAGAAGCAAGAAGAAAAAGAGAGGAAGAGGAGAGAGGAAAATATGAGGAAAATAGAGGTTGAGAAAGATATAAGAGAAATTTAAGGCAAGCAACAGAAGAGATGAAAAGAAGGCATGAAGATGAGATGGAGTAGTTGCTCAAAAGAACACTCAATTGGCACTTGATAATGAAGAAGAAATTTGTATGGCCCATTAAGAAGATAGTTCAAAGTACAAGACAAGTGAAGATAATAGAGGAAGAAGAAGAACAAACCAAAATAGAAGAAGGAGAGCACTTAGATATTTCAGCCATATTAGAGTTTGAAGGAATGAAGACAATGGATGTGAAGGATGAATTGATTCTGGAGGGAAATGATGAGTTGGTGTCAAGACCTAATATTGAAGAGAAGATCAAGGATGAAATGATATTGCAAAGGTATGGTGATGTAATGTTTTCTTCGTTGTTTGCAAAGGAGGATAGTAGTTTTTCTATTTCTTTCATATCAGATATTGGTTGCCCTAAGAAATCATCATATAGAGGGGTAGAATATTAGCAAAGATCATTGTTACATTGCAAGGGAAAAAATATAAGGAAATCATCTATAAGTTCCTTGTGATAGAAATTCTTATGGGAAACAAACCAAAGTTCAAATTGAAAGAAGGAGGACAAGGTTCTAAGGTCAAAATTAGGATACATGAAAGCATGGAGGATCTAATTCTAGGTGACAAGATAGGTAGGAGGTTATTTTTCTTTGACAAGTTGAAACCAAAGATGAAAATGAAGATCAATTGGAGCTATTTGAAAGAGGATAAGAGGCAATTCATAGAGGAAGTCAAGGAGGAGAAAATAGACGATGAAGAATTGTTACTACCCTCAATCCAAGAGGGCTTGGGATTTCTTTTGGCCAGGAGTTTGGGGTAGGAACACCAAATTCATGTTTCGTTAAGATTGGTTGAATAAGGGCTCAAGTTGGTATTTTAATATTTTATGTTTATAAGACTTATAATAAGGTCATATAGACCATTTTATAATGTAATGAGTCTTTTCTAAGAGGTCTTTAGGTGGTAGTGGAGTTCAATTTTCAAAATTGGCAAATATTTCAAAAAAAATATGCCATAGAAAAATTGCCCCTTGTCATTTTCATAGTATTTTAGGCCTTTCTTCACAATGCTTGGACCATTTTGCTATGATTTAATGTTTTAATGTGGCTTGAACATTCACATTAGGTCCTTAAAATTCAAATTATGATGTCTTGTCAAGGTGTTGTGAAGTGTTGTAAAACATTTCTATAGTTTTATAGACTCTATTCATTACAATTCACCTAAAAATCACTTTTTTATCACTTATCAAGTTTTATTTTGAAGTGTTGTAAAGTCTTGGAACATGATTTCATTCTTTTCTAGGCTTAATTTCACCATTTACACCTTTCTTATGCTTTATTTGACCCCTTTATGCCCTTATAAGGATTAATTAAGTGTGTTTTTGAATGTAAATCTGACAAACAACATTAAACGAAAGATAATTCTCGATACCCAAATTCAAGTCCAAGGTGGGACCCATTCACCATGGGTCGTGAATGAGTCCCTCTTAGCTCAAAACTCAAAATATTTCAAATTTTCTTTTGGGTTTCTATTTAAAATCACCTTATGTTGGCCTGTGATGTGGTATCATCATGTTACTAAGGCACAATTGTGTATAAATAACTTTTTCTTCTTCTCATTTTAATCATCATTCATCATGTTCACTTATTCACTCATTCATCCAAACATTCAAGCACTTTGCATCATTGAAGCAAGCATTATTCTAGTATTTTGGAGTAGCAATTGTTATATCTTCAAATTTCTTCAATAAGGGTTTGGTAAGTTGATAGAATTTGTATGTTATTTTTTATCATTCTCTTCCATTCCATTTCTTCATTAAGGGTTTGATTACCAAAGTGTGATTTGATCAAGGAAAATCCCTATAACCTAACCCTTAACCATATTTCCCCTCTGTAAGTGTGTTTGCAGACTTTTGTATGTAGATTTTACAAGCTATTAGGTGTTGAAAAGTGGATAAGAAGTCAATAAAGTGTTTCAATTCAACTACAACCTATTTCAAGCTTGGAGAAAACATTCTATCTAGTTTTTGCAGATTTGACTATGTCAACCCGACAAGCAAACAACCTCAGATCTATTGCTATAGGATTTCTCCCTGATTTCATATAATTTTGGGAGAGGAATGATTCTCCTTTAGTGGAAAATGAGTCCAACCTTAAGGCTAGAAATCCAAGTTTTGTCAGATTCCAGATCCTGACACTCAAAAACCTATTCTTAGAAGTTTTCATCTAAACTGGGACTGATTCACCATCAGTGGCGCATGAGTCCCACTGGAAATTTTTAGTGGTTTTTGTTAGCATTCAGAACACTCCAAATTCTCCATTCTCTACTCAGGTGCTCTTAGATTTATCCTTCTTCTCTTCTATTTTGTATTTGTTCATACTTTAGTTCATGTGTTGCATAACACATTGTGTTTTCCAACATTGCATAATTCTTAGGTTTTGCATTCGTAATAAGTCAAATAGTTCATTTAATTGCACTTAGATCATTGCATTTAGTCTAAATAACATCATACATATCTTAATTTGAGTGAACCACCTAGACTTTTGAGCGGGGTTTATCTCTCTTCTTTTAGGTGAAACATCCTAAGAGCGCAAGACTAGCCTATAAATCCTACTAAAAAATCTACGGTTCATTTTGGTGAAATTTCATATTGAGCACTTTACATTTCTAATTTCCATTGCATCTTGCATCCTAGAAATCATTTGCATCAACATTCAATTAGGTTTTTCTTTGTTTTCACATCCTATGGTTTCTTAAATTGCATTAGTGAAAGAGTCATTTCAATTTCATTTTCGCATACCATATTATTCAAAAACTGAAAATATCCATTTGCATCCTCAGTTTGAATTTGAAAAAGCATCAAAATCACTTTAATTTTTTTGAAAAATAGAAAAAAATCTCATAATTGGACTCATTCACCACCCTGACTGAATCAATCCACCTGTACATTTTAGAACAACACTTTTAGGCATTTTCTAGGTATTTCTTGCATTTTTGTTCTTTGTTGTTGTTTCTTTGTTTCAGTTTGCAGAATTCATGTTATTTTCATTTTTCACTCCTGGATTGCATTGCATTTGCATTCACCCCATCTTTTGTGGTACTTGTATGAGTGTTTGGTGCCCCATTGATAATACTTTAGTGAGATGAAGTTCTAGACTCATGGCTTCCCACGATAGCATTTTTTGTTGTGGACCTTGGGATCTCAAGAGCTCCTACTCCTAGTATGGACAATGGTGCATTATGCATGGACAATACCACTACTATGCCTTCAACTTTCCATCTAATGAATGTTGACACACAAAACAATTCCATTACGCAACAAAAAATTATTAGTATTCATGAGGATTTTGCACATTTACAACAAGATTTATCCCTTGAAAATATTTCCCCCACTACCATACCTGCAATAGAAAACCTTCATCCTTTGATTGAAAGTGATGATGGCTTGCAAGTTATGAGGAGAATTGCTGAGATATACAATAAACATGCTCCTTCCACATCCCAATCATCAAACATAGTTGCAAGCCAAGGAAGACCTCACAATCCTCCTCCTTCAACCATAGAATCCATACCAACTTATATCACTCCACAAGTTACAAAAACTATGCAATAGGTTAGTCATGTGGCTTCTTCTTTCGTAATTACAACTAGCATTCCTAGTTATTTTGTGGCATCACATATCCCTTCTTCCACCTTCACCCCTCTTAGTGTTCCTTTCACTTCCCCTAACATTACATACACTCGATCACCATTTTCGCTTCCACTTCATATCACTTACACCAATCCCATCATTACACAACTCTTTAACATAGTTTCATCCATGCAACAACAAATCTCCACTATTAGCCAAAGTTAAAATGCTCCACCCACCTACCATGTTCGTAGTAATCCATTATCCTTAGAAATCATATGCACACATATGCCACAAGAATTGAAATGCCTAGGTTTCAGAAATATGGAGGTAAAGGAGACCCTACTAATCATCTCAATGCTTAAACAACCTTGTGTTGTGACTTTGACCTCAATGATAAGCTATTAGCCAAACTTTTTCCTAGGACCTTGAAGGAAACTGCATTGGAGTGGTTTTCCAACATACCCAATCATTCAATCTGATCATTTAATGAACTTATGGATGCCTTAATAAGTCATTTCCAAGTTCATATGAATCCTAAAAAGAAAATGGCTTATTTAATACGACGTAGATAAAATGTCAATGAAAAAGCAACTAATATCATTTCATGATATCAGTCATTGTATGCTCAGATTGATGTCAAGTTCCTTGATTCACATCTGCAAAAGATGTTTATTGAAAACTTGCACACTCACCTTAAGGATAAGTTAACTATGTTGAAATTTCCCTCATTCATGCATTTATGTACGAACTGTTGTGATTACCACAAATCGATTTCTAGTCATGATTCAAAGTCCACTTCTAACCGAGCTGAGAAGTCTAAGCAAAACAAACAAAACAATTTAGAAAACTTTAGAAAATTGAACATAGGCTTTTTACAGCTTAACCTTCCTTCTCCACAGCTAGCCCAACCTAATCAAAGTCAATGGATGCTATTAAAGCAGTGGTTCCTTATACCTATGGGAACCTGAAGAGACAATTTACTCCCTTATCCGGTACCCTCCATAATACAATGAACCAATTTCTCTAGCAACAAATGATCACTTTGCCTACCATTAAACCACTTGATACCACCAAACCTTTACCACCCACCTTTAAACCTAATTCTTATTGTAATTTTCATCACCAAAATGCACCTGACATGAATAATGTAAGTGTCTCAAACACTTAGTTCGAGACCTGATTGATTGTGGTCATTTGTCCATTGCGAGTGTTAAGGATCAAGGAAATAAGTCTGTTGCACCCGCTAACCAAAATTTACAAAAATTTACCAACCCCATGCCTTGACACAATGTTTCATTTGTCAAGGCTAGTCAACCTTCAAACCTTTAAGTCATGAACATTGATAAAAATAATGAACAACTTGATATAACTCCAAATGTTACCCAAGTTAATCCTATGGATGAACTTGTGGGTACGATAGACATTATCCCTCATAAGGGCCCAACCAACAAAACTCTTGATATCACATTTTCTTCCAAAGATATACTTAAAAAACTTCCTGATGGTCCTCTTTACATAGCCGAATGAATCTATGACAAGCCCACCAATGGGATATTAATAGATCCCGCATGTGGCAAGAATGTGATCACAGAAGAGTTACTAGTATTACACGAGTTGTATCAAGATGATTATAATAAACCAATTGCATGGATTAATACACATACTGGTTTTGTGTGACCTATGATCAGATCGATCAAATTCCCATTACAAGTCAGACCTAACACTTTTGATGTAACATTTTCTATCATTCCACAATCCAAGAAATTTCGTCTATGGCTAGGTGATTTTTCTCCAAAGGTTATTTTTCCTTAGAATCCTTCTAGCCTAAACCTATGGAACCCATCACCCCTCAAAAAGACTTATTTTTCATTACCTATCAAAAGTCCAAAGCCAAACACATAGCCAAATTGTCTCTTCGTAACATGTCCCCATCCGCTTCCACTCCTCCTATTTCAGATGAAACCATGCTTGAGCTTGAGTCTGACATTAAACAAACAATACAACCTCATGAGCAACTTAATGTAGACACTTCCCCTCCATCATTTAAATGACCAAGAGAAAATGAATCCAACCCTATCATGCCTCCTTGCATTAAACAAGTGTATAAAGCTAAAGAGAAAGTGATTGACCCATCTTCTTTGATTTCTGCCATTCTTCCCCTTCCAAAAGAAAAGGAACCTATGATGGATTAACCCACTCTTACACCTCAATAACTTCAAAATAAAATAAAATGAAACTGCAGTGCTAGGGAGCATAGGTGTCATCATGGTCTCGTTGCTTGTCAGTCTTGAATGGAAGCAAAAAAAGAAAACCAACCTACACCTTTGAAAGAGGCAATAGATGACCACCCTCTTTCTCCTAACCCACCACAAGATAACATAGTCCAACCCTCACAACAAAATGAACTGATCCAACAACGACAACTTTTGATACATCATTCCTTGGAAATAACCCTTTGTCCTATCGTAATCAGTCTTGATAATGATGATGATGAGGAGATCACAAAAATAGATGAAGAAGTGCATAACAATCTAAACTATTTATTTTAATCTACCTTGAGCTTAAATGATAAACCTTCTCCACCAATTGAAGACCTTGAAACATCTCATAGTTTGACACTTGCAATTCTTCCTTTGGAAAGTCATCTACCCTCGCAATACACTGAACATGATTGGGAGGTAGATGACTTGTTAGATGGTTGACTTGCATTCCCCTTACTAGCCTTTTTACATTTATTTTCCTTTCTCTTTTTATTTGGGTTTGATTTTATGTGTGTATCATGCTCCCCTGTATCGTGCGTTTCATGTTCTCTCTCTTTGTACACTTCATTTCGTACCTCTATTCTTCTCTATGTTGTACTTTATCCTTTCTTTTTCTGTTTTTTTTTTGTGTTCTCCTTTTGGGGATGATGCAAAGCATTGAGATGTCTCTTCCATGTTTACCCAAAAGGTCCTTTCTTTTTCACTTTTGTTTTGTGTTTTCCTATTGGGGATGAAACAAAGTGTTGAGACGCCTTATGTCTCTTCCATGTTGACCCAAGAGGTCCTTTCTTTTTCATTTTTTTTGTGTTTTCCTTTTGGGGATGACACAAAGTATTGAGACACCCTATGTCTCTTTCATGTTGACCCAATCGATCCCTTTCCCTTTTTACTTTGTCTTTTCCCTTGCGTTTTCCTTTTGGGGATGACGTAAGGCATTGAGACCGAAATGTCCCCTTCATGTTGACCCAAAAGCTTTTCCTTTTCTTTTTCCTTTCATTTTCTTTTCACTTGTGTTTTTCTTTTGGGGACGATGAAAAGCATTGAGACCACCATGTCTCTTCCATGTTGACCCAAAATGGACTTTGTTTTAACTTTTATTTTTGCTCTCTTTGTATCATTTTTCCAGTTCTATGTGTTTTGGGGAATGATGACAGTTCCAAGCTCTTTCATAAAAAAATTGCAGCAACGAACATATTGACCGCAAATCCATAGATCCCTTATGTGTTTGGTGTGTTTCTCTCTGGGGGGAAACCTCCTTTCTTTTGTTTTCTTTTTCATGTACATGAAGCAACCTAACTTAGAAACATATCACTTCGCATAGGGGATTTCCAAGTTGGCTCTCATGTCGTGTTTTTCCTTTCCGCATTCTTCCCTTTGCTACTTTAAAGTAATTGCTCACAGAATGGTGTGTAGCAATTCCTTTAAAGTGGGGGCCATACATTTCCATCATTTCATTTGCATTCTTCGTGCAGCCTTGTCACTTCATATGATGCATTTGTCACTTTGTGGATGACATTGGGTGTGATTTGCTTCATAAGTGTGATCTATCTTAGCATATTACATTCCTCTTGGTGGCCTGATGCCACACACTACATCCCCTAAGTTGTGAGTATACTATTATTTGATTGGTTCTCTCTTGGAGATGTTAGAAACAATGTTCCCTAAGTGATAGACCTTGCATTAACTTAACAAGACTCCTTTGAACATCTTTTACATTTTACATTTTTTCCACCTTGCATAACACAAATTGCATGCCTATGGTACCTTTCATTTGTTCATGAGTTCTAATCATATGAAGCTTTGCTTGTCTCATGAAGCACGAACCAACATTTTCCTTTGTGGTGCCTTGTTAAAGTTTTCAGGAGGTATAACTTTAATATGGTTGAGCGGGAAGCCCATTCAGTGGTAGGACTTTCCCCATAGCCACCTATGTGCTTGTGAGTGCATACCAACTAGTGTATGTACTTCACATCTTTGGGTTTTCTCACCCAACAGACCACCATGATTTCTGTCACCCTAGAGTGAGTATGCATTTTCTCTTTTTCAAACAAACAAACTAGATCTAATCCACAACTAGTTGGACAAATGATCCAAGCTCAATCCAATTTCCCTTTCAAATGAGTGTTCCTTTGTTCTTATGTTTAGTTTTCAATGGGATCTTCATCCTGGGGGCTTGATCATCCCTCTTGATCATTTCCATTCCATCTTACTAACATGAGTGCATTGGGACCTCTCTCTCCATATGCATGGCTACTTTAGTGTGAGTTTGAAGCAAATTCATCCTCTCACTAAAGTGGGGGCTAAATGTGCCATAGAAAAATGGCCCCTTGTAATTTTCATCATCTTTTAGGGCTTTATTATTACATTTTGGATGTGAGTGGTGACATTTTCAAATACATTGATCATTATGAAAATTACCTTTCAAGTTCTAAGTTGTTGAAGAATAAGTACTAATATGATCATCGTCTACGATCAACCTTTTTAGTAAGTGGACGATTATTAAAGTCCTAATATATCTAAATAGAAGCATGTGTATATAAATATTATCTACATTATAAATTTTAGTTTGATTTGGGGTTATTAGTATTGTAATTATTTAAACAATAAGAGTATAAAAAGTATATCATTTGTTTTTAATTCGAATATTAATGAAGAGATATTTTGTTTTTAACTACATTAACAGGCCTTGTATAAGAAATCAATATGTGAGAGATGAGTACCAAGTATTACAAAAAATAACAATTTCAAGATGCTTCCAACACGCTATAACATTGTGGTAGAAATAATAAAAGTACAACAATGATCAAATACTACAATAAACTAATCAAATTATACTAACAAAATCAAGACAAAGAGAACTACTTTTATACACAAAATCCACGTAGGATATTTAGGAAAGCTATATAATATCGATTCTCTATCAATTGAAAAGTTATAGTTCTATCTAAATAGACATACAAATGAACTATGGTAATAGAGAAAATACCACTATAGAATAAAATGATTAGTACTAGAAATTATAACTTGAAATCTAGATTAAAGTATAAATTTCCTCTCAACCCTTTTATTTTCTAAATTTCTACTTGATCAACTAAAACTTTGAATACTTGATGCTTGACCTCCTTATGAGAATATGTGATGCCATCTCCAAATATATAAAGAAATTGTAATCCTCTATTAAAGTTGAAGCATATCTTCTCCCAAATGAGTAGAGCATTATTTGGTTTCAAATACTTCCATCTCAATTCTTTAAGCAATTCTTCAGTGTGATTAGCAATGTGATTTAGAGCCTCTCCTTCTGAACATTCAAGATGGTCCCTCATATAGCTCAAAATGGCAGAGGCGATCTCTCCATGGTGCCTATCATCCTTCATCAACATTAGAAATATGTTAATATTACAACCATACGAAGATTCTTTTTCTATATTTATTGTTTCTATTAAAATAAAATATCAAACCTCAAAATCTCGTGTATCATCAATTAAGCGTATACACATTCATATGAGCTCGTAGAATCTAGATTTATTAAGGAATGTCTTTTCAATAGCATCATCCTCTAAAATAGGTCCTGCTAATAGGATAGAATGTGACAATATTGGTCCAATGGCTGCACTTGTTGTAGCAATACTTAGGTACTCATCATAGGTTGGAACATATCCAGTTGCCTTTTGTTGTGCGTGCTTGAAGTTAGCTTCAATATAATCTTCCCACTATAGAACAAAATAATGTTTATTTATTAATATTTTTCTTCATAAATGCATTCAATGATTTATATAGATTTTTCTATTTAGAAAAGGGATCAAAATAAATTTTCTCCTAGATTTTCGATATGAAAGATAAATTTAATATATCTCTCGTTAGTGCCTCACAAATTTCTACAATACATTCATTAGGCTAGGCACAAATATATAAAATATTTAATTGGTAATAATATATTAACATTGCATAAATGCCTCTTAAATTTTTAAAAATGTGTTAAAACATGGAATTTACAGCTAAAATAAGACAACATATATTTAAAAAGATTTATAACTTTTTAAGTAGAGTAGAATTAATAAAGTATGACAACATAACACAATATTCTTCTTCCATTTCTCAATTATTGATCTCAACATCAATCAATCATCTCAATTAAAAGGAGAGCTTAATTGAATTTAATGTTACTCTTGTAGAAGGTTCTTCTTTACACAGAATTAAAAAAAAAAGAGTGAGAAATATACATTCACCCATCACTCCATCCTTGTTTCTTTTGTTTAGTTTCACCAGGTTCCATTTCTATAAAATCTAAGTTGTTTATGAGATTTTGTAGGTACATAGATTAGGCGTACCTATTGGAACTACACTTTTATAAATCCCTCATCTACTGTAAAGTTTTTTCTTAATAAAAATGAAAATTTGTGCCTATTATGCTCAAATACACATATATTAAAAAGGGTTTGAAGAAGTATACATACCGCTTTTGTAACAAAATGCATCATGTCACATCCTTGTTTCTTGGTAGCTTCATTTATCAGTTCGTGCATTGTTTTGAAAACAAATTCGAGGCACACCTTGAAATTTTGGGCATGTTTTCGACAATTGAGATATCCCAACCTTGGACAATGGCCTCTTTAATAAGTTTGAGCTGCTCAAACGTTGCATAGTCATCGAAAAGGTCATCCACAATCATCATCCCACACATTGAAAGCGTTATCTGGTATAGAAGAAGCAGCAGCAACACAAATTTCTTCTCCCTCCGTAGTCCTCATAGCTCAAAAATACTTAACCCAACACAAATTTGAAAGCTCTCAAGTTTATGCTTTGAGGCTTGGCCTTACCGTGCTATTTATGGTGGCACTTAGGCGAAAAACTCGGGACAAATAATTTAATGGGATTGATATACATGGGTGAAACACGTGAGAAAGAGCAGGTCTTAGGTCCTGTATGTCCTTGTCGGGTATCCATTGGATATCCCTTTGTCCTCTCCTTTCCTTCACCTACCCGCGCGCTCAAAGTCAACATCATGGGATGAATTACAATTGTGGGGCCACCACTCCCTAGGTAGAGTAGAATACATTCTATAAATTGAATATTATATTGTAGTTTTATTTCATCTTGATAATTGATTAACATGTGAAGAAAGCTTTTTATGTTGAAATTATGATTAGATTTTTGTTGTTTTATAATTAAAATATTTGATTAACATGTGAAGAAAGCTTTGTATGTTGAAATTATGATTAGATTTTTGTTGTTTTATAATTAAAATATTTGAGGTTGATTAAATATTTGAGGTTGATTAAACATTGAAATCGTTATCTAGTAGAGAAGCAACAACAACAGCACAAATTTCGTCTCCCTCCAAAGTCGTCATCGGAGAAGTAGCTCACAAATATAGAAACCAACACAAATTTAAAAGCAGACACTCTGAGGAATGGGCTTATGGTGCTCCTTATAGAGGCATTGACAAAACTACGCGAAAAAATGCTATTGAACAGTTCTCGATGACGTGGACGAGGATATCACGAGTGGAATCCAATCTTTTCTTTCACATCCCATCGCTCACTCAACGAAAATTGTGTGGAAGAAATATAATTGTAAGGCTACGAGTTGGTATCACTTAGGGTAGAATTAGTAGAGTATAGATTCTATATAATAGCGAAATAGAAGAATTTTATATATTTTTATGGAAATAGTCGGATTATATAGATGTCAGCATTATTCTCATCAATCAAGTTAGAACTCTTTCACGTGAAAAAAGTTTTTCCAACCAATCTAATTCTGACATGAAATTTTTTTTTCTAACCAATCTAATTTCGACATGAAAAAAGTTTTCCTAACCAGTCTAATTTTGACACGAAAAATGTTTTCCTAGCCAATCTAATTCCAATTTCAAAATGTGTTCCAAACCAATCTTATTATTGAAGTGAAAAAAGCTTTCATAACCAATCTAATTTGAATGTTATCAATTGAACTACAATCATTTCGTGTGATTTTTTTTTTTAAATTGAAATATGATTGAATATTTATAATTTTACGTTTAATGTTAATTTATATTATAATTGTAATTTTTCTTAATAAAATAAATAAAAAAATTCTAATTTAAAATATGTGTTTTTTTAACATTAAATTATTATTTAATTATATTTATATATTAAATTAAAAAAATTATAAATTTTATGATGTAAAATGTATTTTAAAATATTTATTGTATTATATTATTTTAAGGGATAAACACTTTTGTCTAGTGAGGTCACAAACATTGGGACCTCATCCTAATTAAAACATTCAACAATTACAACTTATTTGGGTTTGAACCTTGATAGCAAGAAGAACACCACAACAACTTAACCATCATACTATGCCACTATTGATAAAAATATTTATTGTATTATACTTGAACATTAATACCATAATTTTATTCAATCATGATAAAATAACTGTGAAAAAAGTTTCAAGTTCAACTTTGTGAACACCGATTTTGGTATCCATCAGTTCTCTAACTCTTCTAGGGTTTTTACCTAAAAGGATTGAAATGGAACCAAAATGCATAATGTCTACACTCAAAATCAATGTAAGGATGCATGCAATATGCTTAAATGCAATGATCTAAATGTAATAAACTAGTTAAAGGAATGATTTATTAATGCAAAACTATTGAAATGCAAGTTGTTTAAAAACAAATTGTGATATGCAAAATCACCTAGAAATGAAAGTAAATTGTAACAAAAATTGATGAAACTGGAGGTGTGCACTTGGAGGCTTAAAAAGGATGGAATGAAGGTCTAGAATTCTGATAAAACTGATGCAAAAGCCGACTAGGATACTTGTGCCAATCTGGGCCACTCAATCCCAAATTTGGAAAAATTGCTTTGGAGCTCATTTTAGCCAAATGGGTATCCAAATCTGCAAAAATCACTAAAAGGCATGTAGAGTGGGACTAATTATCTATTAGTGGTGACTTAGTCCACTTCTGTATTTCTAAAAATTTGAAAGGGGAAACGGAAGCCCTTGGTCTGCACTTTGATTCTTTACAGATGTTTGCTTTTGAAACTCTTATTTTCGGGCCTAAAAGTGATTTTTAGTGGATATTTTGGCTTATCAAAGAAGGATATGCCTTCAACGAGTCTTCAACCTAATCTACAATGATTTCCAAGTCTTCAAGATGCTTAAATCTGCAAACACACAATGAAAGAGAGATAAATGTTTTTGAAAGAGGAAAAAATGGGTTTTACAAGGACCTGAATCCACAAAGTTTACAAACAGAAGAAAAGATCGTCAAATACCCAAAAAAATAGAGAGGCTGTAGAGAAGACAACAAAATGACAAAGCCACAACCACTAAAAAAGCCAACAAGGGCCACATAAAAGACCCAAAAAGACCAAACAAAATGCCACCATTGACTAAACTTGGGACATTAATGTTTTCACAGTCTCAGCTTCCATGTCGTTCATTTCCTGAACACCCCTTATTAAGATTTGGACCATCTGGGAAGTAGGAGGCACCTTCCTCTTAAGGTTGGCATGGGTCCTTTTTGATATCCCTTAGTCCTCGTTCTTTCTTTTATCCTTGTCATCTTCCAGATCAACAACCAGTGAGCCCTGTTGCGACTTTTCCAACTTTTCAGACATTGCATTAATGATAATGGCATTATGCCTTGCCATCTTATGGTTCTGTTCTATAACAATTTTCATGTTATTTTTTATTTTAACAATTTCAGCTTCCAAAGTCTTATACTTGTCCTGATTGTCATCATCTCTTGTTCTAGTATTGTTCTTTTTTCGTTTTCCTTCTTCATTGCTAAGAGGAAACAACTTCAATTCCAATTCCTCCAACTTGCTTTTTAGAGTCCTATTTCTGAGATTAAGATCATTAATTTCTTGATCCTAGGCCCATTTCATAACCCTTAAAATATCACCAATGCCACTTCTAGCGTTGAATGTTAGGGCATCGGGGTTTGCCTTGGTCAAACTCCTTTTTAGGTAATTAAACCAAAATGGAGAAATAATGTAATGCAGCATGAAGCAATGGAGTTAGAAACTTTCCATGATGATTGATCTTGATTTTCTGCAGCAATAAATGCAGATTCTACCCTTGAATAACTAAAAAATGCTATCTTGATGACTTAGAATGCCAAAACCCTAACCTACTTGACTTGAAAACATGATGAATGATGAATGAATGATGATGAGTTAAAATGATTATGAATTAGGGTTTAGAGACTTGTATTTATAGTCAATTCACCTAATTTTCCCGTCCATTTGATCCCCAAGGCCGACATGAAGGAAGAATAAATTTAAAATCCAAAATTTCCCACTCAAACCTCAAAAATAGGCCAAATTAGAAAAAAGACACCATGCTAGGTGACTTAGTCCCACTTGGCAGGGACTCATTCACCTAGATGGGTAACCTAGTCCTAGAGGGGCCCTTTTTCCAGCGAGATTGTTGGGGAATGAGGAATTTCAGCTCTTATGTTGATTTCATCGAGCATTTGATCAGATTATGCCTTGGGATGTATAATATGGTGTAATAGGGGCCTATTAATGATGATGTAAAGGTCAATTAGGGCTAGGGAGATAAATTTTAATGTGAAAGTGTGATTAAATACACTTTACATGATTAAAATGAGGTCGACTTCACCTAGAAAGGCACAACATCTAATGTGAATGTGTAGGAAACATTACAACACTAGATTAAAGTAAAATTCAATTTACAAGACTTCTAGATTAATGTGAGGATACATTTAAATACATTTTGCAACATTGAATTAGGGAAAGAGAGGTCCATTAAAGCTAGAGAAGTGCAAAAGTCTTTTACAACACTTTACAAGACATCGTTAGATGCATTTTATTCATTTTGCAAGGGTCCAAGACTTGGTGTGGATGTGTAAGTCTAATTCTGACACGAAAAATGTTTTCCTAACGAATCTAATTCCAATGTGAAATGTGTTCCAAACCAATCTTATTCTTGATGTGAAAAAAGCTTTCATGACCAATCTAATTTGAATGTTATCAATTCAACTACAATCATTTCATGTGAACTTTTTTTAAATTAAAATATGATTGAATATTTATAATTTTACATTTAATGTTAATTTTAAATTATAATTGTACTTTTTCTTAATAAAAAAAATAAAAAAATTCTAATTTAAAATATATGTGATTATTTTAACATTCAATTATTATTTAATTATATTTATATATTAGATTAAAAAAATTATAAATTTTATGATGTAAAATGAATTTAAAAATATTTATTGTATTATATTATTTTAAGGGATAAACACTTTTGTCTATTGAGTTCATAAACATTGAGACCTCATCCCAATTAAAACATTCAACAATTACACCCTAGTTGGGTTTGAACCTTGATAGCAAGAAGAACACCACAACAACTTAACCATCATACTATGCCACTATTGATAAAAAAAATTATTGTATTATACTTGAACATTAATACTATAATTTTATTCAATCATGATAAAATAAATGTGAAAAAAGTTTCAAGTTCAACTTTATGGACACCGATTTTGGTATCCATCAGTTCTGTAACTCTTCTAGGGTTTTTACCTGAAAGGAGAGAAATGGAACCAAAATGCATAATGTCTACACTCAAAATCAATGTAAGGATGAATGCAATATGCCTAAGTGAAAATACCTAAATGTAATAAACTTGTTAAAGGAATGATTTATTAATGCAAAACTATTGAAATGCAAGTTGTTTAAAAACACATTATGATATGCAAAATCACCTAGAAATCAAAGTAAATTGTAACAGAAATTGGTGAAACTGGAGGTATGCACCTGGAGGCTTAAAAAGGATGGAATGAAGGTCTAGAATTCTGATAAAACTAATGCAAAATCTGACTAGGATACTTGTGCCAATCTGGGTGACTTAGTCCCAAATCTGGAAAAATTGCTTTAGAGCTCGTTTCAGCCAAATGGGTATCCAAATCTGTAAAAATCACTAAAAGGCATGTAAAGTGGAACTAATTCACTATTATTGGTGACTTACTCCACTTCTGTATTTCTAAAAATTTGAAAGGGGAAACAGAAGCCCGCGGTTTGCACTTTGATTCTTTACAGATGTTTGCTTCCGAAACTCTGAATTTCAGGCCTAAAAGTGACTTTTAGTGGATATTCCAGCTTAGCAAACAAGGATATGCCTTCAATGAGTATTCAACCTAATCTTCAATGGTTTCCAAGTCTTCAAGATGCCTAAATATGCAAACACACAATGAAAGATAAATAAATGTTTTGAAAGAGGAAAAAACAGGTTTTGTAGGGACCCAAAACCACAAAGTTTACAAACAAAAAAAAAGATTGTCAAAGACCCCAAAAAATAGAGAGGTTGTAGAGAAGAAAATAAAATGAAAAATCCACAGCCACCAAAAAATTTAGCAAGGGCCACAAAAATGACCCAAAAAGACCAGACAAAATGCCAACAGTGACTAAACTTGGGACTTTAATGTTTCCACAGTCTTAGCTTCCATGTCGTTCATTTACTAAACCCCCCTCTTTAAGATCTAGACCATCTGGGTAGTAGGAGGCACCTTCCTCTTAAGGTTGGCATGGGTTCTTTTTGATATCCCTTGGACCTCATTCTTTCTTTTATCCTTGTCCTCTTCCAGATCAACAACCAGCGAGCCTTGTTGTGACTTTTCCAACTTTTCAAACATTGCATTAATGATATTGGCATTGTGCCTTGCATTCTATGGTTCTATTCTACAAGAATTTTCATGTTATTTTTATTTTACCAATTTCAGCTTCCAAAGTCTTATACTTGTCCTCAATGTCATCATCTCTCAACGTTCCAGTATTGTTCTTTTTCTGTTTTCCTTCTTCATTGCTAAGAGCAGACAACTTTAATTCTTGTTCCTCCAACTTTCTTTTTAGAACCCTATTTATGAGATTAAGATCATTAATTTCTTGATAGGCCCATTTCATAACCCTAAAAATATCACCAACGCCTCTTCTAGTGTTGAATGTTAGGGCATGGGGGTTTTCCTTGGTCAAACTCCTTTTTAGGTAATTAAACGAAAATGGAGAAATAATGTAGTGAAGCACGAAGCAATGGAGTTAGAAACTTTCCATGATGATTGATCTCAATTTTCTAGAGGAATAGATGCAAATTCTACCCTTGAATGACTAAAAAATGCTATCTTGATGACTTAGAATGCCAAAACCCTAACCTACTTGACTTGAAAACATGATGAATGATGAGTGAACGATGATGAGTTAAGATTATTATGAATTATGGTTTAGATACTTGTTTTTATATTCAATTCACCTAATTCTCCCATTAATTTGATCCCCAAGGCCGACATGAAGGAAGAATAAACTTAAAATCCAAAATTTCCCCCTCAAACCTCAAAAATAGGCCAAATTGGACTAAGTCACCATGCTAGGTGACTTAGTCCCACCTGGTAGGGACTCATTCACCTAGATGGGTGACTTAGTCCTAGAGGGGCCCTTTTGCCAGTGGGATTGTTGGGGAATGAGGAATTTCAGCTCTTATGTTGATTTCATCGGGTATTTGATAGAATTATTCCTTGGGATGCACAATATGGGGAAATAGGTGCCTATTAATGATGATGTAAAGGTCAATTAGGGCTAGGGACACAAATTTCAATGTGAAAGTGTGATTAAATACACTTTACGTCATTAAAATGAGGTTGACTTGGCCTATAAAGGTACATCATCTAATGTGAATGTGTAGGACACATTACAACACTAGATTAAAGTAAAATTCAATTTACAAGAGTTCTAGATTAATGTGAGGATGCATTTAAATACATTTTGCAACATTGAATTAGGGAAAGATAGGTCCATTAAGTCTAGAGAAGTGTGAAAGTCTTTTAGAACACTTTACAAGACCTTTACAAGACACCGTTAGATGCATTCTATTCATTTTTCAAGGGTCCAAGAGTTGGTGTGGATGTGTAAAACACCTCACAACACCAAATCAATGCCTCATTAAGTCCAATTTATTGTTAATGATTCACATATCAAGCAAAGTATACAATTTTTAGCGAAACAAACTTATAATTTAATTTATTAATTAAATTTTTGTTATAAATTAATAAAATAAGTTGTTAGTTACGAAAGTTTATAATTTGTGTATAGTAGAAAAATATGAAATCATTTTTTTGTTGTTCTATTATCAAATATTTTATCATTAGAAAATTATGCAAAAATAAGGTCTCATGAATGTAGTGTATGAGGGCTTGAAAAAGGAGAAATTTTAGATGATATTCAATAGGTTGGGCTTAAAGAGAACACTCTAAGCTTTGAATTCCTATGTGGGTAAAAATTACTACTTCTAGTTTATTTTTTGTTTTTTCATGTCATTATCATGGTTATCACTCATAGTTAAGTTCTAACGTCTTTTTTATTCCCTCCCCTGCTCAATTAGAAATAGTATGAAATGATAGGGTGAAGAGCATGTATACAGAGAAAGAAGGTTCTTTTGAGGAAGAGTTTGTCAATAATATAAAAGAGAATAAAGGTAATACTACTATTTTTATTATATTTTAATCAAATTGCTACCAAGGGGGTAGTTCCCATTATATTGATTGAAAAGAAAAACAACTACATATTCTAAGCATTACATTTTCCCCCCTTGGGCTTATATGAGTAGATCATTATCAACCTAGTAGCAATTTCAATCATCTTATCTAACTCGACATTAATCAAGAGTCTATGATTTAGGATGGTGAAGTGTAGGAAGGGCTAAAGATTCTTTTTGTAAAAACATTCAGAGGTGTTTCCTTTCTATGGAGATTTATTGAATACAAAGATTGCACTGATATCTTTTTTGGCATAGTCATCCTTCAAAAGGTTTTATACCTTAAGTTTACCAATAATCTTCATCATATATTATTTTAACATCCAACTTATAATTTCCTATAGTAATCCTTATTATTTTCTCAATCAATGAATATTTTATTAAAAAGACCTATTCCAATTGAGTGAAGAAATCCTCATGACCACATAAAAAAATACATCTTGGAATTAGAATGTTGTCTATTGTTGCATTCCAAGTTCATCCTCTAGTTTTTTATAGATTGGTTTAAGAAATAGGCCATATCAGTTGTAAGAAATTTTAGTACACAATGTGATAAGTGCTTGGTAGTATGATCTTGAGGACTCGGTTCCTTACCTTATTCTTTGTTCACCAAATCTCAAAGTGGGTGTACCACATCATTCTCAACATCTACTATCTTGTGCAACTCTTATCAATAGTCACTTTGATTTGATATGAAAAATATTTCTCATTGGCCAACAACCTAATTAGAAAGGTGGTCATCTACCGTGCTCACTGTCTCGCACTCACAAAAGGATATGAATATCATAGTAAAACTTTCCTGGGAATTGGACATTCCGACAAGTGACTAATATCTCTCTGTGGACGTTCATTTACTTGTCAAACCAGGGGACGTAGACTTTAAATGGTGTAGCAAAATATATGCACTAGGAATTTGTTTTGGTCAAATCTTAGCAAAAATACATACTGGAAATAAATTCTATCTAAGCCACAGAATGGTAATGCAGGATTCTTTAACTCAACTATGCTTGATTAAAACAGAAACCGTAACAGCTACGACTGAGGCACAAACCATGAACTGGCCTTAAGCTGCAGGAATAGGCACAGGGATGGACTCTCTATGCTACAGGAGCAGTATAAGACTGAATTTGTATAAAAACTTCAAAGATGAAAACTAACTGGATATCAGCAGAAAAGAACATCTAACTAATTAACTACAGATACTTACTAAGTGGGCCCCCTTAGCAAGCATCTACTGATTACACAGATGCTGAACTCAGAACTTCATTGATCTTTATTCATGAAAATAGAATGAGATACATTGTTTTGTTGATGTGAAAACTAACAACAAACTCTGTTTCTGGTCAAACAGGTTCGGTCTTTCATTATCATACTAATTCTTACATGATATCTGCTACTCTGTTTCTATCTTACCCTGAATATCATCTATTACTGACTCTATTCCTCTTCTTCTACTCTCTCACACAGGAGGAGTATCTTATTTTTAAATCAGAAGAACAACTAACTAACTAACTAACTTCATGAAAGAAAGACGTGGAAGTAAAGTGTATCCCTGAATCAAGGAACAAACTTCATAAATGAATTTATGTGTTCAACCCGATTTAGAGAGAATCTAGCACTCCACTCTTTCCAGATTGACTTATTATTAAAAATATTTCCAAATCGGTTTCGGTCAAAGAGTCTTCGTCGGAGCTTCCTCAAAGTCATGCAGGAAATGGACTTTACTGCAAGGTCGAGATCGGCTGCGCTTGACTCGATCGTTCTTCAACAACCTGCGAAACAAAAGGTAACAGACGCGCAAGAAAAAGGCATATGGCACATACACGATATCTATTCATTAATCACACATTTTAAATCTACTTCACCATTCAAAAACTATATACAATATACCAGCCATTTTCGGGAGTCAACAGGACAATAAATGCAATCAAGTCAACACAATAGGCTGCAGGAATATAAAAGTGTCCTGCTACAGGATATCCCCACAAAAGGTTTCAACAAAGTTTAAACAGCCGTGAAATAGCAAAATAAAGTCATTTAAAAGTTTATCATAACATCAAATTATGAGCATATTTTAGGCTCATCACTGCCCCCTACTTAGCCCAATGCTGGTCCTTCGGCATTAACTTTCCTGGTGGTTTCTTTGAAGTCAGTAGTGTCTGCATGACTCTGGAATAGATGTCCAAACCTATAATAGAATCCTCTGAAATCCCAACACCTTTTATATCTTTGGTCTTCTAATTCATTGTTAAGATTTATAGCCTGATGAGGATACAGGGGCCACATTAGCACAGGGGGTCTGAATGTCAGTGGCAGCCACAGTTCAAATCTTGTTTGAAGTCCCAATTGAATATATCTGCTGGTTCGTTTGAGTGCAGCTGTAAAGTTTAGGGGACCATGTGGTTCTGACTTTCTTAACCCAATAGTTAATTTTTCCCATCTTTTCTCATTTCTAGTATATACTAATCTCCAAAATGAATATTGTTGTGCCTGGAATTCATCATATACTTGCTTTCTGATGTCAAATATTTTTGCTCTGGCTGAAACATTATTAATACCATATGTCAAAGCAAACCAATCTTTCAACATTGCATGTGGGTTTGAACTTTGAGAGCGTAATGGGACAGGCTCTGTTTTCTCAATTTCCTCATACGTTTTCCACTGCCTACCATAATTCACCTCATTTGCTGCCCATGACATAAATGCTCTCAAATGAATATCACCAATGTATAGAAGAGGATTCCATTCTGTTTCAAATGGTATTAAAAAGCCATGCAAATAGAATTCACACAGAGAATTCCTTAACCAGTTAGGGGCTGCTTGATATGCTTCATAAAATTCTTTGGCAGTATGAATTATAGGGTCTTGGTTTCTGAAAATTCTCATTAATTGAAACCATAAAAATTATTCTTTAAAGCACAGAGCATAAACTCTGGGTGGCGGTCTGCATTCCATAATTTGACCAGTTACCTTTAACATTTCGTCCATTTTTGCTTTCAGCTCAGCAATTTCCTGTTTCTGACTTTTAATTTTCTTTTTCAATTTCTTCTTTTCTACTTGCCACAGACTTTGTTGCATGTCAGTCTGGGCTATGTGTTGAAAAGTCAAACTTTGCAGTGTAACTGTTTCCCAATTATTTTTAACATATTCCAGAAACTCAATTAAAAAGGTCCTCCTATACACAACAATGGCTTTACACATTGCAGGATGAAATACAACTTCATTAGGCACATTCAGTTGTTCAGCCTGTTCTTGTTCTTGCTGCAGGATAAATTCTTCTTGTTGCTACGGTGGAGAAGTCTGTGCTTCCTCCGAGAATTGCATAGCAGCAGTAGCCAAATCATCAAGATTTGGCAACTCGTGCCCATTATGCCCTGCTTCTTTTGTCTCTACTTGTTCCTTTTTAGGAACGAGTGAACTCTGAGCAGCATTCTCAGATTCATTCCGAGAAACATTAAATTCAGATTCAATAGACCCTTCTGAAATTACAATCACCTCAGGTTGCGGTGAAACAGGGGAGGTCCTAGATTGTTTCCTTGTCGAAACCCTTCTTGGTACTGATGTAGTTGCAGGGGGTGTTTCGGTAGCTTTTCTTTTTCTTGTTTGTTCAGGGGGCTCTGCCCTACCAGAGGATGACGGTGAACTGGTAATATCAATAGCTGTTGCTGTAGGAGAAACTGCTGTAGGGGAAGGTACTGCAGGAGAGGAGCATTGCCTTTTCTGAGAACGAGGGTCAGATTCTGGGGACCCTTATGCCTTTATTTTTCCTTTCTCCCTCCTAGTAGCAGACCTAGTTTGTACCCTAGCAGAAGATTCAGTTGTGACGGCTACAGGATCGAGTGCTACAGGAGTAGATGACCCTTGCCCTGTTCCACTGGTAGATGCAATTTCTTTCTTCTTTCTTTGAGGTCGTGGGGTAATTACCCTAGGGGGTTGTGGAGGTTGCAAACTTTTTTGGGCAACAAATTGTTGCCAAGAGAGAGGTGAGACGTCTCTCAAAGAGTGCTTAATCAGTAATTTAATAAGGCCATGATGAGTGACAGAGTTGTCTTTCCCCTATTGAGTTCTATGGGCACTTTGCTCTAAAAACTTTAACAAGAAATTTAGAACATTCACAACCAACCCATGCCTTATATGGCTTAATAATTTAAAATGATGAGAATGCAGGTAGGAAAAATGGCCTTCACAGGTTAAATACCTCATTATATAAGTGGCATACTCTGAATATGGAAGAGGCAGTGACACACGCTTGCATCCTTGCTTGGAGACTTCCAGAGGTCCATCAGCAGGCATTGAAAACTCAGCCCTTGCAGCTGCAGCATCTGAAGAAAAGTTTTCTCCAATGGCTGGGAGCCCAGTTACCTCAACAATTCTGTCTTCGGTTGCAACAACTGTTAGACCCCATATGGTGGCTTCCCCTTTAGAAAGTGTTATAAAAAATTCTCCCGCAGCCTCCTTATCAAAATCATTTAAACTCAGAAAATAATTTAACCATCCACAGAGGCTGAATGCGTGGACTGTTTGCGGATTTTGTAATAACAATTCATAGGCTACAGGCTCATGTCGCACCAACTGACCACCCATGTTTGTAGTTTTTCTAGCTGAACTCAATTTCTTGCTGAAGATTCAAATTCTTTATTTCTTTTTCTGTTCTGGTTTTTCTCTGTCATGCCGCCACATTTCTTTTTTTTTTTTTCCAAAAATGAACCTTTTTAAACAAGCAGTCTTAATCGTAGTTTGCAAGAAAAGATGCATTAAAGAAGGACATGCAATCACGTTTGGAAAGTACCAAAAATGTATTAAAGAAAGATTATTTTGCAGTAATGGCAGCGGAAAAAAGACAGGTTTCAAAAAATGGATTAACCCGCCCCCTTCTTAAAGGATGACATGTGTCCTCACATGTACTAAAGAACAGGTAGAGACTCGGGGGATAATGACCGGTACATACATAGCAGTAATTGAATAGAATGAAATAAATCAAATATGTGATAAGAAAAGATATGGCGTACCTTTAGTAATTACACGTACGTTCGAAGAAAGATGACGGCGCTGCATGAATTAACAAGTTGGAAAGATATCTTAATTAAGGTTGATGCAGACAGATGAAGTGGATGGGTGATGTGGGTGGATGAAATGTACGAATGAAATGGATGGATGGGATGGATGGATGAAAGATAAAGAAGTGAGATGGGGGCGATAAATGAAAATGGAGAAAAATGGGTTTTCTTAAAAAGAAAACCTTTATTATGGGCATGCTTTTTAAAAATTATGGGAACGCTGCAGGAGAAAGGCCAGAGCCTTTGGCTATAGGAAGAGTAGCGGGCGGAACCTGAATGAACTGCTTCATGAAGTTTTCCTTGGAAACTAGCTTATGGTACAGTCGGAGTCGGTGGCCATTGACGAGCAATTTGAAACAGACTGGATCAATTGTGACCAGCTGCACAGCTCCGTTGTCAAACACATTTTCAACTTCATAGGGGCCAAGCCAGCATGTTGTGAGTTTACCCTGGTTTTCTTGGTACCTGGAATCATATAACAGAACCCAATTTCCAGCAGAAATTTTTTTGGTTTTGATGTGCTGATCATGCCATTTCTTTCTCTGCTGTTGGATTACTTCTGTATGCTGCAGGGCGGCTTTTCTCATTTCGTCCAAATCATTTAGCTGCAGGAGACAATCCTTCTGTGCTTCAGATAAGTCCATATTGAGTTCAAGAGCTGTCCTCAAAGTTTTATGTGCAAATTCAATGGGTAACATAGCTGTTTTCCCATAGAGCAACTCAAAAGGTGTAAACCCAGTTGTTGTTTTCCATGTAGTTCTGTAAGCACAAACTACTTCAGGAAGTCTATTAGTCCAGTCTTTCTTATGAATCTGCACTGTCTTTGTGAGAATCGCCTCAATTTCTTTGTTTGTTACCTCGGCCTGACCATTGGCTTGAGGATGATAGGGGATGGACTTCCTATGTTTGATCTTATAGTCATTCATAAGTGCAGTGATCAGATTTGACGTAAACTGAGCTCCTTGATTAGTTACAAGCTCTCTGGGAACTCCAAATCTTGTGAAAATTTGTTCATACAAAAATTCAGCAACTTTGTTATCTCGGGCATTAGTCATAGCTTTTACCTCGACCCATTTTGTGACATAATCCATGCAAACTAGAATGTATGACTTTCCGTTTGATGGTGGATCAATTGGCCCCACAAAATCCATCCCCCATTTATCAAAAGGGGTGACTATGACTTGCGGATATAGTGGCATTTCATCTGACTTAGTTGGTCTTCCCATACACTGGCATCTGTCACACTTCCTTGTATAGGCCACAACATCCTTGTGTAATGTTGGCCAGTAATACCCTGTTGTAAGAACTTTCATTGCTGTTCTTTTTGTTGCAAAATGCCCCCCACATGGTTCATCATGGCAAGCATGCAAGATATCATAAGTCTCATATTCTCTTACACATCTTCGCATTACTTGATCAGGGCCAGTATAGAACAGACAATTTGCAATCCAGGTAAAGTTAAAACTTTTCTCTATCAACAACTTCTTTTCTTTTGGGGAAAAATGAGCTGGTATTCTATTTGCTGCCAGATAATTAGCAATGTCTGCATACCAGGGTGTATGTGCAGCAATGGAAAACAAGTGTTCATCTGGAAATCTATCATCAATGACCTCATGTTCCTCAGATGTAGTTGATTGAAGTCTTGATAAAAAGTCAGCTACAACATTAGCTCTTCCTGGTTTGTCAATGATTGTGATATCAAATTCTTGTAACAACAGGAGCCATCATGCCAATCTACCAGAAATGGCAGGTTTGTTCATCAAGTACTTGATTGCTGCATGGTCAGTGTGGATGAATATCTGATAACCTGTGACATAATGCCTAAATTTATTCAAAGCATACACTACTGCAAGCAATTCCTTTTCTGTAACAGTATAGTTGAGTTCAAGACCTTGAAGGTTTTTGCTGATAAAGTAGATAGCATGCTCAATTAAATTTTCTTTTTGACTTAAAACTGATCCTATACCAAAATCAGATGCATCAGCATGTATGTGAAAAGGCAGGTTCCATTTTGGACCTTGAAGAACAGGGGCTTTAGTAAACAAGTCCTTTAGCTGCAGGAAGGATTTTTCGCAGGCCTCAGTCCACTCAAATTGGGAATCTTTTGTTAACAAAGCATAAAGTGGACTGGCAATTTTACTAAAGTCTTTTATAAACCTTCTATAATACCCTGCATGACCAAAAAAACTTCTAAGATCTTTTTGTTTTGCAGGAGTTTGTAAATTCTGAATAACTTCAATTTTAGCAGGGTCAACCTGAATTCCATTCTTTGAAATATGATGACCTAGAACAATACCTTCTTCCATCATTAGAAAGCACTTTTCACTGTTTAGAGACAAATTTTGCTCTCTACACCTTTTTAATACTTTTTCTAAATTCACCAGTGCTTCTTCAAATGTGACTCCATATGTAGTAAAATCATCCATATAAATCTCCATACATTCATGAGATATATCAGCAAATATACTAATTACTGCTCTCTAAAATGTTGCTGGTGCATTGCATAAGCCAAAAGGCAAGACCGAATAAGCAAATGTTCCCTATGGACAAGTAAAAGTGGTCTTGTCTTGATCTTCAGGGGCAATTTTTATTTGATTATACCTGCTGTAACCATCTAAGAAGGAAAAATATCTTTTTCCAGACAGTGAGTCTAGTACTTGGTCTACAAAAGGTAATAGAAAGTGATCTTTTTTAGTGGCATTGTTCAACTCTCTGTAATTTACACATACTCTCCATTTTCCTCCTTTCTTGGGGATAATGACTAATGGAGAAACCCATTGGCTGTCAAAAATTGGGTAAATAAAACTAGCATCAAACAACTTTTGAAGTTCATTTTTCACTATTTCTCTAAGTGCTGGATTTACTCTTCTCTGAGGTTGTCTAACTGGTAAACAATCTTCTTTGATATATATCCTATGAGTACAAACTCACGGATCTATTCCTTGCATGTCTCCATATTCCCATGCAAAAGCTTTATGTTGTTCTTGGAGCATTTTTAATAAGTTAGCCTCTTGAGACTGAGACAGCTTGCTATTAATATTCAAACAATGATCTGGAGACAATTCTATCTGCTTAATGAGATTTCTCGTAGCATCAATAGGTAATGTTTGTACCTCTTGTGGAAGCAGGTTATGAAAAATTGTCAGAATTTTAGGCAATGAACTCTTGGAATCTAGCTGCTACAGGAAACATTGATGATGACTGTCACGTGGATCAGATAAACTATCTGCATCAAGATTGAATTGTAGAATTTGAAAAAGCAAAGCATCTTCACTTTGAAGTTGAGAGAATGGATCATTTTGGAGCATCATTAATTGAGCCAAAGAATTGGCTTCTTCTGTTTCTTCTCCCACATCTGACCAAACAGGTTGGGACAAATCTGTTTGAGGTTTAGCAGGCAGATACAAATCCAATTTCTTTGTGGACTTCCCATCAAAAATAATCATATCTCCAAAACGACATCCTATAAAAGCATCAACAGTTGCTAACCATGGCCTACCAAGAATAATTGGATACCCTCCTAAAGTTGCCTTAACTGATAATATTGTGAAATCAGCAGGATACTCCCAAGATTCAAGAGTGACAATTATATCTTCTACCATCCCATCAGGTTTGACTGTGGAGCTGTCTGCAAGCTACAGAACTGTGGGTGTAGACCTAATGTTTGAAATATTCAAGGAGTCCATAGTATGCTTTGTCATTACATTAATGGCAGCTCCTAAATCAATCAAAACATTTTTTACAACTTGGCCATTTATATGTATCTGTACTACAGGGCTTCCAAGGTCATTATACTTTGGAATGACTATATTTCCCAACATTATATCAGCCAATTTCCCTAACACATGAATTTTTTGGGGATCCTTTTTCTTTCATCCAGGCTTCTTCAAACAGGCTTCTTTAATAGCTTTTCCAAAAATGGGAACATCTCTTATAGCCTGAAACAAAGGGATTTGAATTTGCACATTTTTGAGCTGATCTAGAATGTCAAAAGTGGGTTCTTCCATGAGTTTAGATTCAGTACTTTACAACCTCTGAGGAAAAGGTGGTTTATCTTGTCTCTGCAAAATAGGTTCCGTAGAAACTGTATCGGGTATAGGCATATGCTCAGTGGGAACATCAGGTGCATTAGGTTCTTTAAGGGGAGAATCAGATATTTCTGTAATCAGAGGTGGTTTGGGAGCAGGTATAGTAGTTCCAAACCTCAGATGGATGTCATTAACATTTAAGACATAAGCTTGATATTGGTTGGCTTCAGAAATATACACAGGCTGTTGAGGCTACTGCTGTTGCTTATTATTGGGATTAGGCAACGGCTGGGCAGGCATAGGCATTTGCTTTGGAGGTCTAGGATTTGTGGTAGTTGCTGCAGGAGGCGGCATAAGGGCCTATTGTTGTGGCTGTGGAGGCTGCAGGAACCCAGAAGACTGGTTTTGCCATTGCTGAGGACCTCTCCATTGAGGATTTTGTTGCCAATTTCCTGAAGGTGGGGTCCATTGCCCTTGTGGCTGCTGCCAACCTCCTTGAGGAGATTGCCACTGTGGGGTTTGATAATTAGGCCAACTTGGTTGAGGCGGATTCCATGGTGGTGGTGGTCCATATGCTTGTTGCCATTGGTTATTATAGCCAGAATAGGAATTACCAAAAGTTAAAGGGTCTTGAGGCATACCTTGCCTTTGGGCCCATGGTCTTCTTTGTGCAACAAAGAACACTTGATCATCATCACCTTCCACTAGTTTGAAATCAGTAGGCAGTTGTCTGGCTTCCAAATTAGCCACCATCTTACATCTGCAATCACGCTTCTTTTGTCTACAAAATGGACAGAACTCAGCCAAAACTACCTTAGCTTTTGCATGTTTCTTCCGAGCTTGCATAGTGTCCAATTGTGTAGCCATATTATTAATGATGTCCTACTTGAAATCATATAGCAGATTTGTGATCTCCATCCGGGAAACTCCACCAGAAGAAGACTTCCCCATTGAAGCATGATGACCTCGACCTTTCTTAACTATTGCTTGAGAGTAGTTAAGACATATCTTCTGGATATCATCCCAAGGCAGTTGAGTTATATCACCTCCTCCCATTAGGTCCAGGGCGTCAATACAGGTATCACTGATTCCCCTTAGAAAAAGTAGTTTCTGAGAGTCCTCGTTAAGAGTATGGTTTGAGTTTCTTTTTAATGAAAACAAAAACCTTGAAATATAATCTTCCAGACTTTCATCCTCCTTCTGCTGAATTCAGAATATGTCATCACCTTTGCTGGCACTCTTACAATATTCCTTATACTTTTCAAGGAATTTCGTCTGCATGGCTGCCCAACTATTTACAACTTCCTTAGACTCATGAACCATCTGAGAGCTCCCTCCTTCAAAGTGGAAGGAAATAGCTTCGGTTTATGAGCGTGTTGTAGTCATAACTGACAGAGGACATCAAATTCAAACAGAAGGTTTCGGGTCTTCGATGTGCCATAAAACTTTGGAAGCAAGGAAGAGGGGATGTTTTTAAGATTGTCAGTATCTTGTTGGGGAACAATGGGAAACTCAAATGCAGGAGGTGGATTATTAGGTGGATTATTTGCCATGTCTGGGTGCTGGAATAACAGAGGAAATGGATTTTCCTCAGGTTCGTTATTAGCTGGGTCAAATGGTAGTTCAATAAACAGATTTTCAGGGAGGAACCTTCCCAGTGCGTCTCTTCTTCTTCTATGCATGCAATACGGTGAGTAATGGCTTGAAATATTTTGAAAATTTTTTGACTAACAGACTAAACTAATGCTGAAAATGACTTTGTCAAACTCCTAGTTAGACGCCATCCCCGGCAACGGCGCCAAAAATGTCTCGCACTCACAAAAGGATATGAATATCACAGTAAAACTTTCTTGGGAATTGGACATTCCGACAGGTGACTAATATCTCTCTGTGGACGTTCATTTACTTGTCAAACCAGGGGACGTAGACTTTAAATGGTGCAGCAAAATATATGCACTAAGAATTTGTTTTGGTCAAATCTTAGCAAAAATACATACTGGAAAAAAATTCTATCTAAGCCACAGAATGGTAATGCAGAATTCTTTAACTCAACTATGCTTGATTAAAACAGAAACCGTAAGAGCTACGACTGAGGCACAAACCATGAACTAGCCTTAAGCTGCAGGAACAGGCACAGGGATGGACTCTCTATGCTGCAGGAGCAGTATAAGATTGAATTTGTGTAAAAACTTCAAAGATGAAAACTAACTGGATATCAGCAGAAAAGAACATCTAACTAATTATCTACAGATACTTACTAAGTGGGCCCCCTTGGCAAGCATCTACTGATTACACAGATGTTGAACTCAGAACTTCATCGATCTTTATTCATGAAAACAGAATGAGATACATTGTTTTGTTGATGTGAAAACTAACAACAAACTCTGTTTCTGGTCAAACAGGTTCGGTCTTTCATTATCATACTAATTCTTACATGATATCTGCTACTCTGTTTCTATCTTACCCTGAATATCATCTATTACTCACTCTATTCCTCTTCTTCTACTCTCTCGCGTAGGAGGAGTATCTTATTTTTAAATCAGAAGAACAACTAACTAACTAACTAACTTCATCAAAGAAAGACGTGGAAGTAAAGTGTATCCATGAATCAAGGAACAAACTTCATAAATGAATTTATGTGTTCAACCCGATTCAGAGAGAATCTAGTGCTCCACTCTTTCCAAATTGACTTATTATTAAAAATCTTTCCAAATCGGTTTCGGTCAAAGAGTCTTCGTCGGAGCTTCCTCAAAGTCATGTAGGAAATGGACTTTATTGCAAGGCCGAGATCGGTTGCACTTGACTCGATCATTCTTCAACAACCTACGAAACAAAAGGTAATAGACGCGCAAGAAAAAGGCATATGGCACATACATGATATCTATTCATTAATCACACATTTTAAATCTACTTCACCATTCAAAAATTGTATACAATATACCAGCCATTTTCGGGAGTCAACAGGGCAATAAATGCAATCAAGTCAACACAATAGGCTGCAGGAATATAAAAGTGTCCTGCTACAGGATATCCCCACAAAAGGTTTCAACAAAGTTTAAACAGCCGTGAAATAGCAAAAATAAAGTCATTTAAAAGTTTATCATAACATCAAATTATGAGCATATTTTAGGCTCATCACTCACCTCCTTGTAGATGTGGTTCACTGTGTAATCTTTATCTTTGGTTAACTATGTGTGTATATGGCCTATCCACATGGTTGTTTTATAGCTTGGCACCTACTTCATTGCAATAGCACATACCTTGATGCCCTTGAAAAGAGTAGAAGACATGCCTTGATTCCCTTGAAAAGAGTAGAAAGCTTAGTCTCGGTATTCGTTCAATTTGGTAGTTTTATCAATCCATTCTTTTTTGATTTCCTTTGTGATCATGTATTATGAAGCCTACTTTAGAGGCCCTAATATTACATTCTAATGCCCCATAAATTTTTTAATTTAACATGCCTTATGGTGGTAAGAGCCATTTGGATTTCCCCTCCTTGCCTTATTTGGTACAATGCCTCTAGTCCCAAGAGGAGGTACCTTTAAGTATGACCATAAAATTTATATTTTATCATCCCATGTTGAGGAAAACTTCTTCCTTTTGTGTTTCACTTGAAAATTTTGGTGTTCACATATACTAATCTCACTTTTACTTATGTATTTCATGCTAGAAGACTTCTCTTTGAGTATTCTAGAATTATATTATTTCCATAGTTCTCATATTTTAATTTCAAGTGTTTTAGTACATATATCTTTCCATTATGATTCTTTGCTTCCTAGTGGCAATTGGAAAGGGATTCAGATTATTTTTTAGAGGGACTTTCAAACCCAATTTGTTACATAATGTTGTCCAACATCCTTGAGAAACTTCACATTTCAATAGCATGCGGTTCATCTTTTCCTCTAAGGTTGGTGCAAGGGCACCTAAGTCTTGATGTAAAAAAGGGATCTAGTGAGTTAGTTGGTATGTAATAAGGCATTGATGATCATTTCTCATTTTTTAAAGTTATTTTGTGTCATGTTGAGTCAATTTTGTAAATATGGTAAAAAGTTACAAAAGGTTGCAAAAGGTTGTCATGCAACTTTTGCATTTTTGCACTTTTTAGTTTGCTGAATAGTGTTAATTTGAAATTTTATTAATAGATGATTGGAAATAGTTAGGATGGATGTAAAATATATAAATAAACCCTCCAAACTCGAATTTTGGGTTGAAGGTATTCTGGTTGAAGATTTGGTAAATGAAAGCAAGCGTTTTCTATGTATTTTCTTATGTTCAGGCCTGTTCTTTCATTTGGTATGAATTATACAGACCACATATCAACCTGAAACTAATTGGAGTATGTTGGAATGTGAATCTACTTTCATTTTCTTTTTGTTTCATCAATTTTCATTGAGTTATGAGAAATTTATAACAATATTACCATTAGCTGCCCTTGAAGGTTTTATTTTGGAAGTTGCAGGTTGTAGCAACAAGTTGTAAGGATAGCACCTTTAATATTTTGATCTGAATCAAATTGTAAAAGTTTTTAAATTTAATATTCTTTCCTTTTCAAGTGGTTTTATTTTTTTTCATTGGGATTTGTAAATGTTATAGCATTTTTTGTAAGAGCAGGTCTGAATTTACCCTAGGGTTTCTAGTAGGTGTAATTAGTTAATATCTTGACTGCCCACCATGGAAATTTGATAAAAAATGGTGGGAAGGTCTATTTTTATGTTTTCAACAAATCCTCCAAAGGATATGTCTTAATTATTTTATTTTTGTTCAATTTATCCAAACTCTTCTTTGCATCGTATTGGTATTAGAGCTAGAAGATCTTTGGGAAATGATCTATTATTTTGGCTAATGTGGTTTAGTGAGATTTGATATTTCAGGATGGCTCTTAATAAGAAGAAAGATGGGAAAGGGGAATCATCACTATTAAATAGATTGTTCAAAGTGGAAAATAAGGTATAGGAGGAAGCAATAGAAAAGATGATACAAGAGGAGGAAATGAAAGCCAAGAAAGAAAGCAAGATGGAAAAGGAAAGCTTATTCTGAACTACCTACAAGTCCAAACGTAAATGTTGTCAAGTAGTAATCTCATATTTTTTCTTGGATAATATTGTTTCTAAATATATGGTAGATAAATTTGGTTTGGAAAGAATACCACACCCCACACCCTATTCAGTGACTTGGCTTCAAATTGGTAATCAAGTAACCATACATGAGCAATGCAAAGTTAAGTTTCATATAGGAAGTTATAAGGATGGAATAGTTTGTGATATGCATTTGGATGTATTTCACCTTTTGTTTGGAAGGTTGTGGCATTATAATGGGGCAAAAAAGTATAACAACAAAAACAACACATATGAGTTGAGAAATGATGGGATGAAATATGTGTTAACAACCTTGAAGGATGAGTGTATAGGAATTGAAAGCTCAAGATAAGTGAGAAGAAGGAAGTACAACAGTATGAGGTAAAGAAAAATGAGGTAATGGATAAGGTAATAAGTTTTGAAAACATGTTGTTTGAAAAACTAGTTGAACAAGAAATAGAAGAATTTTCTTTTGAATTTTCTCAAACTAATGAAAGTAATGGTGACATTGATGTTGAAGTGGGTGATATTCAGGAAGAAGAAGAAGATATAGTAAAAGAAGTTGTAAACGACTCAAGGATAGTCCAAATAGAGAAGATAGTTATGGATGATAAGGAGATAGCATGGTTCTCAAGAGAAGAATCGAGAGTTGAGAATGTTGATGTCAAGGAGACCAAAAGAATGGATGAGCAATTCAAAAATGAAAATGAATGGTTGAGTAAGGTTGAGGTGAAGCCAAATATTTTGGAGCATAATGAAGAGAAAAGGATGTATGGAAAACAACATGAGGTGGATGAAGAAGAAGAATATGATTTCTTTTTAATATGTTTGTTTCATGTGCAGGTAACAAGGACAAAGTGGATGAAGGAGACAATAACTTTACAATTGCAGTCCAAGATCAAGCTAGAACAAGAACCAAAACAAAAGCACATGGCTACATTGTACCAAGTTGGCCTTGGCTCAAGAAGCATGTTGATGGACCAAAATGAAAAAGCACACCAGTTGATACAACTGTATTTGAGATCTAGGAAAAGGAAACAATGCACACATGCAAAGGAACTAGAAGAGAAGAAAGAAGATTCCTATTTGAGGTGGACCTCAAATTTTGGTGCAAGAGCGCCAAATTCATGTTTTGTAAAGATTGGTTCAATAAGGGCTTAAGTTAGTATTTTAATATTTTGTGTTTATAAGACTTTAAATAAGGTAATATAGACTATTTTAGAATGTAATGGTTCTTTTTTTAGAGCTATTTAGGTGGTGGTAGAGTTAAATTTTCAAAATTGGCAAATATTACAAAAAAGTTTTCAAAAATGTAAACTTGCTAAAAATGTAAAAATAGCAAGATTGTGGAAGACCAAGAGTCATATAATGGAAAAGATAGTTGGGGTTAGTTTTCTTGGAGATTTTGAGGTGTTTCAAGTTTAAATTTATGATGTATGGTCAAATAGAGTGGTTGTTGTTCAGACTTGAAGAAGAGATCAATAAAAACTTTCTCTTTTTTGTGCAAATTTTATGAAGATTGTTGCTCCCAGCCATTGTACAGTTCCATACAAAAATTTTAAGTGCTAAAAGATTTTGAAATTTTTATATCTATGTGTTAGCTCTAATTTGGATTTGGAGTGAAGTGATTTCATTGAATTTTAAGAATTTTATTGGATTTTTACTGGAGGCAGGTTTGTTCAACCAACCAAGGGTTTGAAGGCATAAAATGAGTTAAGTGACTCATTTCACCTATTGTTTCTATTGTGGCTCATTATAATGAGTTCAAAAATGTTAGGATTAGATGTAGATGTAGGAGTTTGAGCAGGGAATAAGTTTTGATGAGGTTTTGATTGTTGCCCCCACTAAATTTTTATATGTTTTGTTATGAAAGTAATGGCTCCAAGTTGAAATTCATTTTAAATGGAATCAAGAAGGTTTGAGATCTATTCCAAAAGTGTGTGCAAACCTCTTAGAAGGTTTTTTAAGCTTTGGAAGAGCACGGGAGGTGAAGTTGAGTGTTTGGGCATGATGCCCTAGTTGACAATATTATGCATTTAAGTGAAAGTTGGTGGCTATGAGAAGGAAAGTGTAGTAAACTCTTGGAGCAACAAAATTGTAAAGTTTTTAAGCTCGTGTGGGTCATTTGAGGTATGTTTTATGCTTTGGAAAGATGAGATATGACATGAGAATAGGACTTTAACTAAACCCTCCCTAAATTTGCTAAAAATGAAGGTTTTGTGAAAAGTGCACTCTATGAGTGGTTCTTTGGCTAAAGGTTGCATATTTGGTGGTTTTAGAGGCTAGTTAATGAGAATACATAGGAATTTTTGGTTGATAAGTTTTTTAGAGAGGTGATGCTTTGTTAAATTTGCCTATTTGGCATGGTTAAGACAGTGTAGAAGCATGAGTTTGAGAGATTTGTTCCAAAAGAGTTATATGATCTATTGAGATATGTTTGTGTATGCCTTAAAAGGTATCTTCAAAGCTATTTGGTTAGTGGGTTCAATGAGAATTTGGGTAGATTTTGTGAAGAAACTAGGTCAATAGACCTACAAGTGAAATTGGGTGAATTTGTGAAGAATTGTTGAGATAAGTTTTTAAAGGTTGCAAATTTTTCTGTAAAGAGTTAAATTGTGATTGAATGAATGTTTTGGAACCTACCTCTACATCAATTGGTAAAAGAGCACATAAGGTCTAGGAAAGAGAGTTTGGATTTTGTGTTTTTTTGTTTGTAGAAGTTGAAGAGAGAACCTAGTTGCCAAAAGAATAGGAAGAGGAAAAGAGAAGAGACCTAGGTGAGGCAAAGACAAGAGGAAACAAGGTTAAAGGGAATTTCTTGAAGAGAAGATGGATTTGTTGAGAAGGAACTTGTAGGTAGATGGTTCACAAAAGAAGAAGCAAGAAGAAAAAGAGAGGAAGAGGAAAGAGGAAAAGATGAGGAAAATAGAGGTTGAGAAAGATATAAGAGAAATAAGGCAAGCTATGGAAGAGATGAAAAGAAGGCATGAAGATGAGATGGAGTAGTTACTCAAAAGAGCACTCAGTTGGCACTTGACAATGAAGAATAAATTTGTATGGCCCATTAAGAAGATAGTTCTAAGTAGAAGACAAGTGAAGATAATAGAGGAAGAAGAAGAACAAATCAAAATAGAAGAAGGAGAGCATTTAGAGATTGCAACCATATTAGAGTTTGAAGGCATGAAGACATCAAAGGTGAAGGATGAATTGATTTTGGAGGGAAATGATGAGTTGGTGTCAAGACCTAATATTGAAAAGAAGGTCAAGGATGAAATGATATTGCAAAGGTATGGTGATGTAATGTTTTCTTCATTGTTTGCAAAGGAGGATAGTAGTTTTTCTATTTCTTTCATATCAGAGATTGGTAGCCCTAAGAAATCAACATATAGAGGGGTAGAATATTATATGGGAGAGAAAAAAAAAATGCAAATATCATTGTTACATTGCAAGGGAAAAAATCTAAGGAAATCATCTATTACTTCCTTGTTGTGATAGAAATTTTGATGGGAAACAAGCCAAAGTTCAAATTGAAAGAAGGAGGACAAGGCGTTGAGGTCAAATTTGGGATACATGAAAGCATGGAGGATCTGATTCTAGGTGACAAGATAGGTAGGAGGTTAGTTTGCTTTGACAAGTTGAAACCAAAGATGAAAATGAAGAACAATTGGAGCTATTTCAAAGACAATAAGAGGAAATTCATAGAGGACGTCAAGGAGGAGAAAATAGAGGATGAAGACCTGTTACTACCCTCAATCAAAGAGGGGTTGAGATTTATTTTGGCCAGGAGTTTGGTGTAGGAGCACAAAATTCATGTTTTGTAAAGATTGGTTGAATAAGGGCTCAAGTTGGTATTTTAATATTTTGTGTTTATAAGACTTCGAATAAGGTCATATAGACCATTTTATAATGTAATGAGTCTTTTTCAAGAGGTCTTTAGGTGGTAGTGGAGTTCAATTTTCAAAATTGGCAAATATTGCAAAAAATTTGTGCCATAGAAAAAATTTCCCCTTGTCATTTTCATAGTATTTTAGGCCTTTCTTCACAATGCTTGGACCATTTTGCTATGATTTATTGTTTTAATGTGGTTTGACCATTCACATTAGGTCCTTAAAATTCAAATTATGATGTCTTGTCAAGGTGTTGTGAAGTGTTGTAAAACATTTCTATAGTTTTGTAGACTCTATTCATTACAATTCACCTAAAAATCACCTTTTTATCACTTATCAAGTCCTATTTTGAAGTGTTGTAAAGTCTTGTAACATGATTTCATTCTTTTCTAGGCTTAATTTCACCATTTACACCTTTCTTATGCTTTATTTGATCCATTTATGGCCTTATAAGGCTTAATTATGTGCATTTTTGAATGTAAATCCGATAAACAACATTAAATTCAAGATAATTCTTGACACCCAGATTTAAGTCCAAGGTGGGACCCATTCACCATGGGTCGTGAATGAGTCCCTCTTGGCTCAAAATTCAACATATTTCAAATTTTCTTTTGGGTTTTTATTTAAAATCACCTTATGTCGGCCTATGATATGATATGATCGGGTTACTAAGGTACAAGTGTGGATAAATAAGTGTTTTTCTTCTCATTTTAACCATCATTCACCAAGTTCACTTATTCACTCATTGATCCAAGCATTAAAGCACTTTGCATCATTGAATTAAGCATTATTCTTGTATTTTGGAGCAACCATTGTTATATCTTCAGATTTATTCAATAAGGGTTTGGTAAGTTGATAGCATTTGTATGTTATTTGTTTATCATTCTCTTCCATTCCATTTCTTCATTAAGGGTGTTATTACAAAAGTGTGATTTGACCAAGGCAAATCCCTATAACCTAACCCTTAATAATTTTCCCCTTTGCAAGCGTGTTTGTAGACTTGTGTATGTAGATTTGAAGAGCTATTAGGTGTTGAAAAGTGGATAAGAGGTCAATAAAGTGTTTCAAGTCTACTAAAACATATTTTAAGCTTGGAGAAAACATTCTGTCTAGTTTTTGTAGATTTGACTTTGTCAACCCGACAAGCAAACAACCTCAGATCTGTTGCTACAAGATTGGTCCCTAATTTCATAGAATTTGGGAAAGAAATGATTCACCATTAGTGGTGAATGAGTTCCACCTTAAGCCTTGAAATCCAAATTTTGTAAGATTCTGGATCCCGACACTCAAAAACCTGTTCTCAGAAGTTTTCATCAGAAGCAAGACTGATTTTCCATCAGTGGCGAATGAGTCCCACTAGTAATTTTTTCAGTGATTTTTGTTAGCATTTAGAACACTCCAAATTCTCCATTCTCTGCTCAGGTGCACTCAGATTTAGCCTTCTCTTCTATTTTGCAATTGCTCATACTTTAGTTCATGTGTTGCATAACACATTTTGTTTTTCAACATTGCATAATTCTTAGGTTTTGCATTCATAATCAGTCAAATAGTTCATTTAATTGCACTTAGATCATTCCATTTAGTCTAAATAACATCATACATATGTTAATATGAGTGAACCACCTAGACTTTGGAGTGCCCGATTTATCTCTCTTCTTTTAGGTGAAACATCCTAAGAGTGCAAGAGTAGCCTATAAATCCTACCCAAAAATCTATGGCTCATTTTGGTGAACTTTCATATTGAGCACTTTACATTTCTGATTTCCATTGCATCTTGCATCCTAGACTTCATTTGCATCAACATTCAATTAGGTTTTTTTTGTTTTCACATCCTAGGGTTTCTTAAATTACATTAGTGAAAGAGTCATTAGATTTCATTTTTGCATACCATATTATTCAAAAAATGAAAATCTCCATTTGCATCCTCAATTTGCATCTGAAAATCATTAAAATCATTTTAAATTTTCATAAAAACACAAAAAAATCTCATAATTGGACTCATTCGCCACCCTGGCCAAATAAGTCCACCTACACATTCCAGAACAACACTTTTAGGCATTTTCTGGGTATTTCCTGCATTTTTGTTCTCTATTGTTATTTCTTTGTTTCAGTTTGGAGAATTCCTATTATTTGCATTTTGCACTCCTAGATTGCATTGCATTTGCATTCACCCCATCTTTTGTGGTACTTGTATGAATGTTTGGTGCCCCATTGATAATACTTTAGTGAAACGAAGTTCTAGACTCATGGCTTCCCACGATAGAAATTTCGTTGTGGACCTTGGGATCTCAAGAGCTCCTACTCCTAGTATGGACAATGGTGCATTAGGCATGGAAAATACCACTACTATGCCTTCACCTTTCCATCCAATGAATGTTAACACACAAAATAATTCCATTACAGAAGAAAAATTCATTAGTATTCATGAGGATTTTGCACATTTACATAAATATTTATCGCTTGAAAACATTTCCACCACTGCCATACCTGCAATAGAAAACCTTCATCGTTTGATTGAAAGTGATGATGGCTTGTAAGTTATGAGGATAATTGCTGAGATATACAATAAACATGCTCCTTCCCCATCCCAATCATCAAACATAGTTGTCAGCAAAGGAGGAACTCACAATCATCCTCCTTCAACCATAACATCCATACCAACTTATACCACTCCACAAGTTACAAAAAATATGCAACAGGTTAGTCATGTGGCTCATTCTTTCGCAATTCCAACTAGCATTCCTAGTTCTTTTGTGGCATCACATATCCCTTCTTCCACCTTCACCCAGGCTCTTAGTGTTGCTTTCACTTCCCTTAACATTACATACACTCCATCACCATTTTCCCTTCCACCTCATACCACTTACACCAATCCCATCATTACACAACTCTTTAACATAGTTTTGTCCATGCAACAAAAAATCTCCACCATTAGCCAAAGTAAAATTCTCCACCCACCTACCATGTTCATAGTAGTTCATTATCATTAGAAATCTTATTCACATAGATGCCACAAGGAATTGAAATGCCTAGGTTTGAGAAATATGGAGGTGGAGGAGACCCTACTAATCATGTCAATGCTTAAATAGCCTTGTGTAGTGACTTTGACCTCAATGATAAGCTATTAGCCAAAATTTTTCCTAGGACCTTGAAGGAAACTGCATTGGAGTGGTTTTCCAACTTACCCAATCATTCAATCCAATCATTTAATGAACTTGTGGATGTATTAATAAGTCATTTGCAAGTCCATATGACTCCTAAAAAGAAAATGGCTGATTTAATATGATGTAGACAAAATGTCAATGAAAAAGTAACTAATTTCATTTCATGATATCAGTCATTGTATGCTCAAATTGATGTCAAGTTCCTTGATTCACATCTGCAAAAGATGTTTATTGAAAACTTGCACACTCACCTTAAGGATAAGTTAACTATGTTGAAATTACCTTCATTCATACATTTATGCACAAAATTTTGTGATTATCACAACTCAGTTTCTAGTCGTGATTCAAAGTCCACTTCTAACCGAGTTGAGAAGTCTGAGAAAAACAACCAAAACAATGTGCAAAACTTTAGAAAACTGAACATATTCTTTTTACAGTTTAACCCACCTTCTTCGCAGCCAACCCAACCTATTCAGAGTCAATTGAAGCTATTAAAGTAGTGGTGCCTTATACCTATGGGGACCTAAAGAGACAATTTACTCCCTTACCCGGTACCCTCCATAATACAATGAACCAATTACTCCAGCAATAAATGATCACTTTTCCTACTGTTAAACCACTTGATACCAGCAAAAATTTACCACCCACCTTTAAACCTAATGCTTATTGTTATTTTCATCGTCAAAATGGACATGACATTGAACAATGTAAGTGTCTCAAACACATAGTTCAAGACCTCATTGATTCCAGTCGTTTGTCCATTGCAGGTGTTAATGATCAAGGCAATACATTTATTGCACCCCCTAACCATAATTTAGAAATATTTACCAACCCCATGCCTAAAAATAATGTTTCATTTGTCAAGGCTAGTGAACCTTCAAACCTTTAAGTCATGAACATTGATAAAAATAATGAACAACTTGATAGAACTCCGAATGTTAGCCAAGTTAATCCTATGGATGAACTTGTGGGTACAATAGACATTATCCCTCATAAGGGCTCAACAAACAAAACTCTTGATATCACATTTTCTTCCAAAGATATACTTAAAAAACTTTTTGATGGTCCTCTTTACATAGCCGGCCAAATCTATGACAAGCCCACGAATGGGATATTAATAGATCCCTCTTATGGAAAGAATGTGATCACAGAAGAGTTTTTAGTATTACATGAGTTGTATCAAGATGATTATAATAAACCAATTGCATGGATTAAAACACATATTGGTTTTGCATGCCTACGATTAGATCAATCATACTCTGATTACAAGTCGGACCTAACACTTTGGATGTAACATTTTCTATCATTCCACAATCAGACCAATTTTTTCTAGGACTGGGTCATCCTTGGCTCCGCTCGATGAAAGTGGTCCCCTTAGTTGTTCAAAAATGTTTGAAGTTTCCACATGACAATGAAATATTTACCATACACCATAGTGGCTTTAATCCGTTATCCTGCAAAGGTGATTTTTCCTTAAAATTGTTCTGGCCTAAACCTATGGAACCCATCACCCCTCAAAAATACTTCTTTTTCATTACATATCAAAAGTTCAAAGCCAAACGAATAGTTGAATTGTCTCTTTGTAACATGTCCCCATTCGCTTCCACTCCTCCTATCCTAGATGAAACCATGCTTCAGCCATGTCTAACATTGAACAAACAATACAACCTCATGAGAAACTTATTGTAGACACTTCCCCTCCATCGTTTAAATGACCAAGATAAAATGAAACCAACCCTATCATGCCTCCTCATATTAAACAAGTGTATAAAGCTAAAGAAAAAGTGTTTAACCCATCTTCTTCGATTTCTTCCTTTCTTCCCCCTCCAGAAGAAAAGGTTCAACCTATGATGGATTAACCCACTCTTACACCTCAATAACTTAAAAAAAAGAAAAGAAATTGTGGTGCTAGGGAGTGTAGCCATCGTCGTCGTCTCCTTGATTTTCAGTCTCGAATGGAAGAAAAAAAAGAAAACCAACCTTCGCCTTTAAAAGAAGCAATAGATGACCACCCTCTTTCTCCTAACCTACCACAAGATAACACATTCTATCCCTCACAACAAAATGAACCGATCCAACAACCACAACTTTTGATACATCTTTCCTTGGAAATAACCCTTTGTCCTATCGTAATCAGTCTTGATAATGATGATGATGAGGAGATGACAAATATAGATGAAGAAGTGCATAACGATCTAAACTCTTTATTTTCATCTACCATGATCTTAAATGATAAACCTTCTCCACCAAGTGAAGAATCTGACACATCTCCTAGTTCAACACTTGGAATTCTTCTTTTGGATAGTCAACCGCCCTTGCAATATACTGAACATGATTGGGAGGTAGATGACTTCTTAGATAGTTGACTTGCATTCCACTTACTATCCTTTTTACATTTATTTTCCTTTCTCTTTTTCTTTGGGTTTAATTTTATGTATCATGTTCCCGGGTATGTGCAGGATCATCATGGAGAAAATAGGCCCGAAGTGGCAAAAAAATTCAGAAAAATTAGAGTTAGGCAGCTTGACATAAAAAATTGAATAAGTTATCTATATTATTTCAAAAATATGTAAGAATAGAATCTGTAGGAAATTGAATGTAGTTTCTAAACTACTAGGTTTATTTTAAAAAAAAGAAATGTATTTGGTGAAAATTTGAAATTTCAATGGAATAGCACTTGAATTTTAGGGAAAAAATAAGAAGTAGGTGTTGTCTGACCACCCTAACCACAATAAATGATAATATTTTAGATATAAGTAGAGGACTCATGTTCTGATGTGATGCATATTTTTTTGTAATTTTTTTCCTAGTAAATAATTAATTATGAATTTTTTATTACAACTTTAAAAAAATATAAAACTCATGTCACCACCTTAACTTGGTCAAAATTCATGAATTTTATTTATTTATTTTTAATCCTATAGTATGCAAAGCATAGAATGTGATGCATGTTTTGGATTAAAAAAATGTGATAATGTTTGAAAGCTATAGATGTTTTTCAATTAGCCTATCAATCAGGACTTTAGTCGTAATTCAAATAGAAAATGAGTATTAATTATTTATTAAATTCAAAGTAAACATAATTTATATTGGTGGAAAGCTAAGAATCTCCTTTAAAAACCCTTTTCGTTTCATCAATTTTGGGTAAAAAAAAGTCATCAGCCACATACCCTACACATACCCATCATATTTCCAATTTTTGGCCCATCATGATCCTACACATACCCTCCCCTGTATCGTGTGTTTGATGTTCTCTCTCTTTGTACACTTCTTTTCGTACCTCTATTCTTCTCTATGTCGTACTTTATCCTTTCTTTTTCACTTTTTATTTGTGTTCTTTTGGGGATGACACAAAGTGTTGAGATGCCCTATGTCTCTTCCATGTTGACCCATAAGGTCCTTTCTTTTTCACTTTCATTTTGTGTTTCATTTTGGGGATGACACATAGCATTTAGACGCCCTATGTCTCTTCCATGTTGAGCCAAAATGTCCTTTCATTTTCATTTTTTTTTTGTGTTTTCCTTTTGGGGATTACACAAAGCGTTGAGACACCCTATGTCTCTTCCATGTTGACCCAATTGATCCCTTTCCATTTTTACTTTGTCTTTTTGCTTGTGTTTTCCTTTTGGGGATGACATAAGGCATTGAGACTAAAATGTCCCCTTCATGTTGACCTAGAAGCTTTTCCTTTTCTTTTTCCTTTCATTTTCTTTTCACTTGTGTTTTCCTTTTGGGGACGATGCAAAGTGTTGAGACCACAATGTCTCTTCCATGTTGACCCAAAACAGACTTTGTTTTTCCTTTTGTTTTTGCTCTCTTTGTATCATTCTTCTAGTTCTATGTGTTTTCGAGAATGATGATAGTTCCAAGCTCTTTCATAAAAAAATTACAGCAACGAACATACTAACCCAAAATCCATAGATCCCTTATGTGTTTGGTGTGTTTCTCTCTGGGGGGAAACCTCCTTTCTTTTGTTTTCTTTTTCATGTACATGAAGCAACCTAACTTAGAAACATATCACTTCACATAGGGGCTTTCCAAGTTGGCTCTCATGTCTTTTTTTTCCTTTTCACATTCTTACCTTTGCTACTTTAAAGTAATTGCTCACAAAATGGTGTGTAGTAGTTCCTTTAAAGTGGGGGGCATACATTTCCATCATTTCATTTGCATTCTTAGTGCAGCCTTGTCACTTCATATGATGCGTTTGTCACTTTGTGGATGACATTGGGTGTGATGTCCTTCATAAGTGTGATCTATCTTAGCATATTACATTCCTCTTGGTGGCCTGATCTGACGCACTGCATCCCCTAAGTTTTGAGTATACTATTATTTGATTGGTTCTTTCTTGGAGACATTAGACACAATGTTCCCTAAGTGACAGACCTTCCATGAACTTAACAAGACTCCTATGAACATCTTTTACATTTTACATTTTTGCATTTTACATTTTTTCCACCTTGCATAACGCAACTTGCATGCCTATGGTACCTTGCATTTGTTCATTAGTTCTAAGCATACGGATATTTTCTTGTCTCATGAAACAAAAACCAACATTTTCCTTTATGGTGCCTTGTTAAATTTATTAGGAGCTATAACTTTGATATGGTTGAGAGGGAAACCCATTCAATGACATGACTTTCCCCATAACCACCTATGTGCTTGTGAGTGCATACCATCTAGCGTATGTACTTCACATCTTTGGTTTTATCACCCAACAAACCACCATGAGTTTTGTCACCCTAGAGTGAGTATGCATTTTCTCTTTTTCAAACAAACAACCTAGATCTAATCCACAACTAGTTGGATAGACAATCCAAGCTCAATCCAATTTCCCTTTCAAATGTGTGTTCCTTTGTTCTCATGTTTAGTTTTCCATGAGATCTTCATCATGGGGGCTTGATCATCCCTCTTGATTGTTGCCATTCCATCTTACTAACGTAAGTGCATTGGGACCTCTCTCTCCATATGCATGGCTACTTTAGTGTGAGTTTGAAGCAAGTTCATCCTCTCACTAAAGTGGGGGCTAAATGTGCCATAGAAAAATGGCCCCTTGTCATTTTCATCATCTTTTAGGCCTTTCTTCATGATGCTTGGTCCATTTTTCTTTGATTTAATGTTGCAGTGTGGCTTGAAAATTCACATTAGGTCTTTAAAATTCAAATTATGATGTCTTGTGAAGGTGTTGTGAAGTGTTGTAAAATATTTCTACACTATTCTAGACTCTATTCATTACAATCCACCTAAAAATCACCTTTTAATCACTTATCAAATCCTATTTTGAATTTTTGTAAACTCTTGTAACAAGATTTCAAGCTTTTCTAGGCTTAATTTCACCATTTACACCTTTCCTATGCTTTATTTGACCCATTTATACCCTTTAAGGCTTAATTAAGTGTGTTTTTTAATGTAAACCTGACAAACAACATTAAATGAAAGATAATTATCGACACCCACATTCAAGTCCAAGGTGGGACCCATTCACCATGGGTGGCGAATGAGTCTCTCTTGGCTCAAAATTCAAAATATTTTAAATTTTCTTTCGGGTTTTTATTTAAAATCATCTTATGTCGGCCTGTGATGAGGTATCAATGGGTTACTAAGGCACAAGTGTGCATAAATAAGTGTTTTTATTCTCATTTTAACCCCCATTCATCAAGTTCACTTATTCAATCATTCATCCAAGCATTCAAGCACTTTACATCTTTGAATCAAGCATTATTCAAGTATTTTGGAGCAGTGATTGTAATATCTTTAGATTTCTTCAATAAGGGTTTGGTAAGTTGATAGAATTTGTATGTTATTTTTTTATCATTCTCTTCCATTCTATTTCTTCATTAAGGGTTTGATTACCAAAGTGGGATTTGACCAAGACAAATCCGTATAACCTAACCCTTAACCATTTTCCCCCTTTGGATGTGTGTTTATAGACTTGTGTATGCATATTTGACAAGATATTAGGTGTTGAAAAGTGGATAAGAAGTCAAAAAAATGTTTCAAGTCAACTACAATGTATTTCAAGCTTGGAGAAGACATTTTGTTTGTTTTCTGCAGATTTGACTATATCAACCCGACAAGCAAACAACCTCAAATCTAGTGTTATAGGATTGGTCCCTGATTTCACAAAATTTTGGGAGAGGATTGATTTGCAATCAGTCTTGAATGAGTCCCACCTTAAGGCTAGAAATCCAAATTTTGTCAGATTCCAGATCTCGACACTCAGAAACCTGTTCTCAGAAGTTTTCATTAGAAGCAGGACTGATTGCCCATCAGTGGCAAATGAGTTCCACTGGTGATTTTTCAGTGATTTTTATCAGCATTCAGAACACTCCATATTCTCCATTCTTTGCTCAGGTGCACTCTGATTCAACCTTCTTCTCTTTTGTTTTGCATTTGTTCATACTTTAGTTCATTTTTTCATATCACATTGTGTTTTCCAACATTGCATAATTCTTAGGTTTTGCATTCATAATTAGTGAAATATTTCATTTAATTGCACTTAGATCATTCCATTTAGTCTAAATAACATTATACATATCTTAATTTGAGAGAACCACCTAGACTTTTGAGTGGGGTTTATCTCTTTCCTTTTAGGTGAAAAATCCTAAGAGTGCAAGCGTAGACTATAAATCCTACCTAAAAATCTATGGTTTAGTTTTCAAAAATGTAAACTTGCTAAATATGCAAAAAATAACAAGATTGTGGAAGACCAAGATTCATATAATTGAAAAGATAGTTAGGGTCAATTTTCTTGGCGAGTTTGAGGTGTGTCAGGTTTAAATTTATGATATATGGTTGAATAGAGTGGTTGTTGTTCACATTTGAAGAAGTGATCAATAAAAACTTTCTCTTTTTTGTGCAAATTTTTTGAAGATTGACGCTCTTAGCCATTGTAAAGTTCCATTTAGAAGTTTTAAGTGCTGAAAGCTTTTGAAATTGTTAGATCTATTTGTTAGCTCCAATTTATATTTGGAGTGAAGTGATTTTGTTGCACTTTAAGAATTTTATTGCAGTTGTTATTGGAGGTTGGTCTGTTCAGCCAACCAAGGGTTTGAAGGAAAAAAATGAGTTAATTGACTCACTCCACCTATTGTTTCTACTTTGGCTCAAAGGAATGAGTCCAAAATGTTAGGATTAGATATAGATGTAGGATTTTGAGCAAGGAATAAGTTTTGATGAGGTTTTGATTGCTGCTCTCACTGAATTTTCTAAGTTTTTTCTTTGAAAGTAATGGCTCCAAGTTGAAATTCATTTTAAATGCACTCAATAAGGTTTGAGATCATTTCAAAATGTGGTTTTAGACCTTTTACAAGGTGTTTGAAGCTTTGGAAGAGAAGGGGAGGCGAAGTTGAGTGTTTGGGCATGATGCCCTAGTTGACAATATTATGCATTTGAGTGAAAATTGGTGGTTATGAGAAGGAAATTGTAGTAAACTCTTGGGGCAGCAAACTTTTAAGGTTGTTTAAGCTTGTGGAGGTCATTTGGAGCATTTATTATGCTTTGGAAAGCTGAGATAGGGCATGGGAATAGGACTTTCAATAAACCCTCCCTAAATTTGGTAAAAAATGAGGGTTTTGTGAAAAGGTCACTCTATGAGCAATTCTTTGGCTGAAGGTTATAGATTCAAATGGAAATTTTAGAGGCTAGTTAATGACTTTACATGGGAATTTGGGGTTAGTATGTTGTTTAGAGAGGTGATGTTTTGTTAAAATGGCCTATTTGGGCTAGTTGAGACAACGTAGAAGCATGAGTTTGAGAAATTTATTCCAAAAGAGTTATATGAAGTGTTGAGATATGTTTGTGTATGTCTTAAAGGGTATCTTAAAATCTACTTTTTAGTGGGTTTAGTGAGTATTTGGGTAGATTTGGTCAAGAAACTAGGTCAACAGACCTATAAGTGATATTTGATGAATTTGTGAACAATTTTTTAGATAAGTTTTTAAAGGTTGTAAATTGTCTCTAAAGACTTAAATTGTGATTGACTGAATGTTTTGGACCTTGCCTTTGCATCAAATTTTCTCTTCCTTGGGAGTATGGTGTAGGGGAACCTAAGTCTTGATGTAAAAAGGGGTCTAGTGAGTCATTTGACATGTAATAAGGTCTTGAGGACCATTTCTCATGTTTTTAAGTTTTTTTGAGTCATGTTGAGTCAAATTTGTAAATATGGTAAAAAATTGCAAAAGGTTGTAGAATGTTGTCATGCAACTTTTGAATTTTTGCACTTTTTGGGAAGTTAAACAATTGAAATTTGAAAAGTTATTAATGGGTGGTTGAAAATAGTTGGGATGGATGTAAAATATATAAATAGACCCTCCAAACTAGAATTTGGGGTTGAAGGTATTGTGGTTGAAGACTTGGTAAATGAAAACAAGCATTTTATGTGCATTTTCTCATGTTCAGACTTTTTTCTTTCATTTTGTACAAATTGTACGGACCACACATCAACCTAAAACCAATTGGAGTGTGTTGAAACATGAATATACTCTCATTTTATTTTTGTTTCATCAATTTTCATTGAGTTATGAGAAAGTTATAGCAATTTTACTATTAGCAGCCCTATAAGGTTTTTTTCTAAATTTTGTAGGTTGTAGCAGCAAGTTGTAAGGATTGTACCTTTCATATTTTGATCTGAAACAAATTGGAAAAGTTTTGGAATTGAATCTACTTTCTTTTTCAAGTGGTTTGATCAACTTTCATTGGGATTTGTAAAAGTTATAGCATTTTTTGTAACAGGTTTGAATCTACCCTAGGGTTTCCAATAGGTGTAATTAATTAATATTTTGACTACCCGCCATTGGAATTTGATGAAAATTGGTGGGAAGGTATATTTTTATGTTTTCCACAACTCCTCAAAAGGAGAGGTCTTAATTATTTGATTTTTTTTTAAGATATCCAAACTCTGCTTTGCATCAAAGTCTAAGCACAATGGGCATCTAAAAGGTCCTAGGAAGTCACATTTCTTTAGTCTATCTCTTATGATGATGTGGTTGTGAATGCCACTCTATGAAAAATTAGTAGCCTTATGTAGTATATTTTATCCCCAACATAGTGAAATTGAGCATGATTCATTATTCAGTCCCCTATCCAATATTTGAAATCTAATTTCGACAGTGTATTTTCTCAATTTTGGAGTGCACTAGAGGATTCCATCATCTCTATAATTTAAGAATATTTTTTGTAGGATAGTTCCTTTAATATCTTCTCCTTTATCGATATTATTAGTATCACAAAAACTTTCCATATGTATTCCATCCTTCCTTCATTGAAATTGATATGAACATATAGTCTTTCACTTTGTCTCCATATGTAGCCATTGTTAAATCAATTTAATCCCCCTCTTCAACAATCTCATACATTAGTCTATAATTGTTCCATGAATCTGACAAGAAAAGTGAAAAATCAACATTGTTGAGCTTCCATTTGAGACTAGAAGTTATTAGAGAGTGAAATTTGGTTGTGAAGTTCTAGATTTGTGATCCATTCAAGTGAGATTTACAATGAGTAATATCCAATTAGGCTCCTTAGCATCTAAATATTTTTTCTTACTTATTCACTATATATAACTTGGGAATTCAAAAATCTTCCAAGCTAATATCCAATTAGGCTCTTTAGCATCTAAATATTTTTTCTTAATTATTCCATATAGAGAACTTCAAAATTCAAACATCTTCCAAGCTAATATCCAATTTGGTTATGAAGTTCTAGATTTTTTATGCATTTGTGAGATTTGCAATCATTAATATCCAATTAGGATCCTTAGCATCTAAATATATTTTCTTAATTATTCCCTATAGAGAACTTGGGAATTCAAACATCTTGAAGCTAATTTGGCACCCAATACTCTATTTTTGTTTTAGATATCTCATATGACTGCACCACCTTTCAATTTTGATTTGTTTGAATGCATCCCATGTCACTAATGGAATACTCTTGATATTTTTAGATCCCTCCCACAGAAACCTACACAGTGTTTTTTTTGAACTCCTTAGCTCTTTTAGTTGGGTCAAGGAATGAAAGCATATATATGGGGATGGCTGCAATAGCAACCTTTATCATTATGATCCTTCTCATGAGGGTGAGCCATCATCATTTCCACATCGTTGTTTTCATTTTGCACTTAGTATTTCCTCCCATACTTTTTTTTGTGTTTCTCCATTAAAAAAGGGAATGTGTGGGAATATATATGTGCTCAACAGTGTTCCAATATAATATCCCATGGTTGGTGTAGTCTTTTTCCATGTAGATTTATTCATATTGTAAAATAAAATGCATTATTTTGTTTGATTTATTGTGTATCTTAAAAATTTAGTGTATTATTCCAATGTTTCTTTTATGGTCTTTATTTCACATATAATATTCTCACTATACATCTATTTGTCATCGATACAAATAATTAATGTAAAATAGGGCCATATTTAGGGCAATTGAGAGGTCCATCATACTTATTAGTGTCACATTTAGGTTGATTCCTTGGCTAAGTGGATTATCCATGATGAAAAATAGAAAAGGAGAGAGTAGACCTCCTTACCTAATGCTTCTTGTGGCCTTGAAAAGACCACATGTTATGTTATTGATTAGGATTGAATATCTAACTAAGGAGATCCATGCACATATCCATTTGATAAATTATAGATTGAAACCAATAATTTCCATTTTGAGAAGGAAACTCCAACTCACCCAATCATATATGTCTTACTAATTTCTACTTTTAGAACCATACATTTCATGTTATATTTTTAGGGAATGCACAACCTCATGTGCAATGATGGTTCCATTGGTGATCTTCCACCAGCGATAAACCCACTTTTCTCTTGAGATACAATGATCAAGAGGAGTTTCTTAAGTATTTTTTCTATAACCTTTGATATTATCTTGTATATGACATTGCATACTAAGATTGGTCTATAGTCCTAAATGCCAAGAAATCCAGTTTCTTTGGGGTTACTGCAATTTTTATGTTGTTGATGGCTTGAAGGATGTTCCCTAATTTTCTTGATTCTTCAACCATTTTCTAGATGTCATTTCCCATGAATTCTCATCTTTCTAAAAAAGGATGCATGGAAGTTGGTAGGACTAAGAGTGTTTTATAGGTTCAACTGACACACTACATTTTTTACTTCCTCCTTACTAATAAGGGATCCAATAATATTATTATATCATGTATGTCACATGGGTTGGAATTTTTTGTAAGAATATGTTACAACTATTTTAGATTCATCATCCAAAAATAGTAGTGATTGAAATAATTGAACACTTTCTTTTTGCATGTCCTCATTTTTTGTTAGATTTCATCCATCCTTTGCTTATATTTGTGTTATTTTTTCTACTCGTACATGTATGATTTTGGAGGTGTTTTGAAATAATTTTTTATTGAGATAATCTTCTCCTAGCCATGTTTCTGTTGATTTGGACCTCCTATAACACTCTTCTCATGCTAGTACTTCAGTATATTGTGCTAGAAAATATTTTTCTTGGACATATTCATCTAAGGTCATGCCATTAACATTTACATTATCATTAATTACCACCATTTTAGTTTCAATTATTTATTTTTCTTAGAATATGTTCTAGAATGTAGCTTTATTCTATATTTTTAGTTTATCCTTGATGTGTTGTAGTCATTTTTGAATTTTGAAGATTCTTACATTCCTTGTATGATTAGTGGATTTTTCCACCAGCTAGATAGCAATCCCATGATGTTTGGTCTTCTGTACAATATTTTCTCAAAAAAAAATTGGAATTCTTAGAGTCAATGTTCCTATTGTATAGCCAAATAAATAGATAAATCATCTCAACCTACGATAATTTTTATTTGAGAGTGTGGTATTATTGTTTTGGAGAGCCAAGAAGGAGATAACAAAATTAAATTGATTATTTTAATAATGTTCATGAACCCAGTCCTTCTATTATTCCAAGTGTATGTGCCATTGGTTGGGTAAATTTTGATGAGGTTTTTATAGTTCATAAATTTTGAGAATTCTACCTATCATTGGTTTGGTTTTCTTATAAAGTTTCCTAGTTTTTCTTAGGTGTCAATTATTGCATTAAAATCCCTACCAACTAGAAATTTTGAATTTAAATTTTTTGAGAATTTATGGTCTAACTCAATGCATAGTTTCCTTTTATTTGTTTATTTCATTGGACCATATATGTTGAAGATGAAGAACTTTATGGGTTTCATTAAAGCTACATACCTTTTCAAAAGTATAATTAGCTTTCAATAATTGAATTTTATGGCCTTTATATTGTTTGATAAATTATTTCATCCTTGCTTCATTCAACTTGGTTTCTCGTAATAGTATGAGGTCAATCAACTAATCGTTGAATTGGTGCTTGACCATACATCATTTTTTAGGGGCGTTTAGGCCCCTAAATTTACATATCATGATCTTCATTTCTCTCCAAGGGGAATTCCCCCTTTTATCTTAGTACATAATTCTTAATTGATGTCTATTCACTTGTCATTTCTTCCTCGTCCCTCTTTTTCTTATTTGTTTTGTGGCCAATTTGGTATTCTTAAGAGTTCAATTTAAGGATATTTGATGTTTTTTGACTTATCCATCTACTTTTGACCATGTTTATTTCATCCTCATACTCTTCCTCTTCTGATTAGGAATTCTCATGCCATGCATATCATCTTGGTCCTTTTCTCTAATTGTGGGTTGAACTATCTCCACATCTTATAGAACATTGCTATTGTTAGTCGGATTGTCCCTCTTTTTGCTAGGTGAAGCATTTTTAATCTACTTTGAGTTTTCTTCTTTTGTATCCATTGCATTTGCACTTTTGGAAGTTTTTTGTACCATGTCAATTCAAGATGGTTCATTTCCATGCATTTGAGATAAAAAAAAATTGGTGTTTATTTTTTTTTCTTGATTCCAATAACCAACATTGATGTGAATTCAGATGTTCCTTGGTATTCCATTGATTGTGATTAGTTTGATCCTGGCATATATGAGGGATTCACCATTTGTACATATTGGTTTCTAGGGTTTTTCTAAGAGAGTCAGTAAGTGCAAGAAGTTGGGTCCACAAAGAGGGAAAGTTTCATGCAAAGATAAGATACCAAATGGAATAGGTACCCATTTAGGAACAAGGATCCAAGCCTCATATCAGAACACATACTCGTTATGCTTCAGTATCACATACAAAACAAATACATATTCTAAAAATAGAACATGTACCCATTTTAAAGAGAGTACTTATTCTAAAAGAGATTGAAATCCCAACAATTTTTTTTATTTTGTTTTAGTCTCATTCAAGGCATGATAAGCTAACCCTTAGGGGTGATCCCACAATACTAGTTCACAAATTTTGGCCAAACTAGATATTGAACTGATTTTTTCTAACTAAATCTTCACTTTTAGGCACCTATAGCTGCTAAACAATGAGGAATTTGAAGATGATGGAAACTAGCAATTTGTGAATTTTTTTCTATAGATTCTAAATATATATATTTTAATTTTTTTTAATCAAATTGCATTTATTTTTCCATCTCCTTCAAAAACTAGTTTTTATCAGTAAACACCATTTTTAAAGAGTGATGCTCACCATAAACAAAAAAAAGAAAATCCATGAAGGATTTAAAATTTTATTTTTTTTGAATTTAGCTTTGTAACTATGATATCTAACAATTTAATTTGATTTTTGAATTTAGCTTTGTAACTATGATATCTAACAATTTAATTTGATTTCATAGTGTTTTATTATTTCTTTTCTAAATCAGGTTTTGAAGTCAAACCAATTACAATTTAGACATAGGCTGACCATAAACAATATAAATTTTTTGGATGTATCAAAAATTAATTTTTATTTTTTACTAGATCAAGGACATCAATACCTAGCTTGAACATGTGCAGAACAAAGAGCTTGATTTTCGGTGAAAAGGCTATGTTTAATTAGACTTAAAAAAATACATAATAAAACCAAAATATATTAAAATTATATTTGATGGATAGCTCGTTCTGAGGACTACCATCATCCAGTTGGGTCTTTGAAGTTTCCTCCATTTTCATCCTCAACCCAAGCTTTGAAAGGAAAAAATTTGTAGAAATTTGGTAGAAAAGGATGAAGAGGGGGAAAATGGGGGGTTCGATCAAACCCCCTTTCAATCAAACCTCCCTTGACCCATTCGCTCGAATGGTGGTTTGAGGGAATGGGTGTTCATGTGAACCCCTTTGAAATAATATTAAGAAAAGTTGGTCAGGGTGGTTAGAGAGAGCCCTTGGTCAACAAATGTATTTTTATTTTTATTTTTAATTTGATATGCATATAAATACAAGCTTATTTTTTCATTTTTCCATATCATTGCAAGATTAATTCACATTTCTATCAAGGAGAGCAAATTTTGGAGAAGAGATTTTTGCATTTTTATCAAGGAGGGTAGATAATGAGAAGAAAACTTTGCATTTTATCAAGGAGGGCATATTTTGGAGAAGAGAACTTTGAATTTTTATCAATCAAGGAAAATAATGGAGAAGACAAGATTACATTTTTATCAATCAAGGAAGATTTTGGAGAAGACAACTTTGCATTTTTATCAATCAAGGCAAATTTTGGAGGAGAATTTAATTTTGGTAGAGGATTTTTCTTGAGTCATATTCTACTTGAAGAAGAAAATGGGAGAACAAGCAAAAATAAAAAAATAAGGCTCAACGAGATTATTCAAAAGAACAAGAACAAAAGAGGCACAAATAAAACTTGGAAAATTATCAGAGAAGGAAACAAGGTATGTATGCTTACTTATTCTCTCTCTCTCTCTCTCTCTTTGATGGATGTTAGAACTAGATGAATTAATCAATTGAATAGTAAAAAATGGAGAAATATATTGAATGTGACAAGATTGATGATTAAAGGAGAGTGAAGGCTATAAAAACTTGGTTAAAATGACATCCTATAATTGTTTGAAAAGAGGTGCATAATAGAGAAAAAATAACTAGGTGGGATAGAATGAAAAGTAAGATTAAGAATCCATATTTCTACCATTTCACTATTTCCTTGAGATGTTTAAGAAATTATCTAGAAATTTCATCAAAGAGAATTAAGTATGAATACCTATATGGAAGATTTTTATCAAGTTACACCATAATGGTTTGGATCATGAGAAGGAAGATTATATATTAATGGATTAAGAATGAACAATGAAGAAAAAATAAGCATGATAAGGTTGAATATTATTTAAGAGGCATATCAATAAAATTAGAAAGAAAAATAAAAATTAGTAAGGAGGTATAAAGGAATAGAAACATGTGGGTTTATATTTAGTAGATGAAGGGAATATATACAAAAGAGGCACAACTAGGAGGGAGAGTAGAAAAATACACGTAATTAAAAAACTAGTTGTAAGGCCCAAGGAATGATATATAACATTTTATAAAAAGGATGAAAGTTTGACTAAAGGAGAGGTAAATGATTCATCAATGAATTTCATAAGTGCAAAGATCTAGGCCATAAAGTGATTGAATGTCCATGAATATAATGAGATAATAGTAGAGGAAATGGATCCCAATGTCATGTTACTTGGGAAAATGAAATTACAAATGCTTCATTTGAGAACATGAAGGAATTGAAACACGAAGAATAAATTGTGATGAAAATGATATTTTTGAAACCAATAATAAAGGAGAATGATCCTATGTAGTGAAAAATTTCATTTAGGACCATGTGCGAGGTAATACAAAAGTGTTGCAAGGTCATAAATGATAGTATGAATACTAATAATTTAATTTCTATTGAGATGGTAGAGAAGGTAGGGTTGAGGATAGTATCCCACCCTAATCCATACTATAAATATTTTTTATTTCAAAAGGGCATTCAAGTATTGATGAACCAATAATGTTTAGTGAAATTTTGAATAGGAACCTATTAAGATCATGTGTTGAGAAATTTAATGCCTATGGAAATGTGCAATGCACATTTGGGATGTATATGGTAGTATGATAAGAGAGTTATCCATATTTTTATGGAAACATTTATACTTTGGTAAATAATAGCAAAAAGCATACTCTCACTCTATTGATAACCATAAAGGAAGAGATAAACAACAACCCAAGGATATTTCTATTGAGTATGAAGTTAGACATGTTACTAATTTTACTCCCAAAGATATGGTAGTAGATGTATCAAAATAATCTTGATATATGACTACAAATGGTAATATTGCAATTCCTAAGATTCTTCAAATACATATATCAATGATAATTAACCATGAATATGCATATGCATATGTTGATAGTGAAGTCTCTATAGTGTCGCAAGTGAAGACATAAAGAGAAAATGGTGTTGCAAGTGAGATTCTACAAGTAGTGACAACATGTGATGATAAAAAATGACATTGCAAGTGGACATGATAGAAGATTAGAATTTAAGGAACCTTTAGATGTTAAAAAATTATCAGAGGAAGAGGATAATAAGGAGAAGAATGAAGATGAAAAAAGTGAAGTTAGTATAATATTGGAATGAAAATTATTTTTTGGTATCATCAATTATCTTTTTAGTTCAAGGTTTCATGGTGATGAACATAGAAAATGTCTATTTCATTTCCATTCTTATTTTCTAAAAGTAGAAATATAAAAGGAGTTCTTGAGAGTTTGAATCATCCCTATCTCTTTATACATACTTTATAAACTCTATGTATATAATTTTTCCATTTAATTTAGTATTTACTTGTATTAATTACAATATGATTGCATGCATTGTTCAATTCATTACATTGATTACTTTACAAGGTGCATGATTATTTCTTTTCTCCCTCTCTTGTGTGTGTTCAAGAGCTTTATTAACACCTCAATTTTTTCCTTATAAATATATTTCCAATTGTGAAAAACATGTTAGATAACTTGGAAGTTAATACTAATTATTGTATCTTTATATGGGTTTATCCTTTTTTATCATGGTTTTCTAGGGGTTTTCTATTACTGACATCTTATTTCCAACATGTGGCATAGGTGGAAAGGAGGCATTTTCATTTTATTTTTATAACTTATTAATCTTGTCTCATTTTCATACACTCATTGGGATTAAAATGAACCTTGCATTTACATGACATTGGGCTTAAAATTAATAACAACTTGAATTTCTTCACTCATTGGTTAAAAAGAACTTGAATTTTCACTCATTTGGGACCTAAAATAGACAACAATCTTGCATTGAGTGTGTTTCTAACATTTGAATTTGGGATTACAAAGAACTAATGTCTTCATTGTCTTGTGGTTTGTAACTTGTCTTAAGGTTTGTATGCTCTTCTCTCACACAATTTGGTGATCTTGAGAATGAAAAACATCTTTTTGAATTTGCATAAACACCCACACATTTTGTTTTGGGATTTTTCTTTTTAAAATGAACATCATGCTAGTGTCAGGCAAAAATATTGTGTATGCTCTCTCCTTGCACCTCATGTGATCTTGGAGATCAAAAACATTATGTTTTTCTTAATTTTGTTACCCTTAGAGGGTCGGCCTCTTGACTTGTGAGAGGGAACGACCCAAGAAGTACTTTGTTTCGGTCTACTATATAAATATCCTTGAGATGCTTCAAAATTGTTTCTAAGGAAGGGATTGTGAGGCCTCTAAATTGAGTAAACTGCCACATGTATAGGCACTAGTATTACCTTGAAACACAAATTAAGAGCCACATGTTGTAGAGGCCAACAACCCTTTACTTGCGAGTGTAGAAGGTTGGACCTTTGAAGCCACCCTACATTCACTATTCGTTGTAGAGATAAGAAATCCCTTGGCTCATAAGATCTTTGAATATTCGGGGATGTAGTTTAGAAAATTGTACAATCTTGAAAATGGTACAATTTCACACTTAATTTGGACCTATTTTAGTACCCTTGCATTAAATACCCCTTTAAATCATCATTAATAGACCCCTAAGACCGTTTATGTTGGATCTCGACGCTTATTTCAACTTAAAACCCGACAAAATCATCAAAAAACACTAAAATTCCTAACAACCCACCTCAAAAATCTAGGGTGAGACTCATATTCCACCTTGGGCATATAAGTCCCCCTCGGTGAGATCAATACACAATAAGTGGTGTATGAGTCCTATTTGAGGTTTTTGTAGGGTTTAAATGAAAAATTCAACTTTTTAATTCAATTTTTTTGTTGATGTTGGCTTTTGAGATCTAAAGAACGGTAAATTAGGTGTAACTCCTATATATAAGCTTCTAAAGTCATTTTTCATCTAAGCATGCATTTTAGAAGAGAAATTTGAAGATCCAATCATTCAAAAGCATTAAGGATTCTTAAAAAGAGCATTCAAGAACAAGAAATCAGCAAAGTTGAAGCTTTGGAGTAGCATTATTGTCTTTTTGCACATCTTCAAGCTCACTTTAATCCAAAATCTAGCATTTTCAAGAGTTGATTATGGTTTCCTATGGTGAATCATGATGGATTCTAGGTTGGGGAGATGCAACTAGCCAACAAGCCAATCCTGATGAATTGTTTCCTAAGTTATTTCATCCTCTATTATCATTCTACTTTCAGCCTAAGGAAGGTCTTTTTATAGGTTCAGATCCAAAAATTAATTTGGAAGGAAAGAGCAGAGGTTGAAGAAAAAATTTGAACTTTAAATTATCAAAAAAATAGAATGGATGTGATACACCATAAGTGGCGTATGAGTCCCACTACAAGCATTTTTCTAGATTTTTGCAAGTCGTAAATCTACACTACCAGAAACCTATTCCAGACCAAAAAGCCTAGTCTAGGATTGATATGCCTAGACTAGAGTATGAGTCCCACTATGCCATAATTTTAGTATTTTTAGTGTTTCAAAGCTCATTCCAGTGCTCTTCAGGTTTCTAGGTCCACACATTTCATCTCTCAGTTTTCTATTTTGTTTTACATGCTTTTCTAGGTCATTGAGTGAAGTATTGCATTACATTATCTTTAGGCATTAGGTCTTGCATTTCATTAGTCTTTAGAAGCCCTAGCTTGGTGTTGAACCCCTCTTTAGCTTATAATCAAACCCTAGAACAACCCTATTGCAAGATCTCTTTCTCCTTTGCATACATTAGGTTGAAATCTCTAGGGTTTTCCTTGAATGAGAGAGTGTGAAGATTGTTATTCTATCTCCCAAGAATAGAATCAACAAAATTCAACCTTTCATTTTGGTGAACTTACATTTAGAACATCATAATTCTAAGTTCGAGTGAATCATCATCCTAGATCTTGCTTCCACTAACTTTGCATTAGGGTTTGCATTAGTTAATTGGCATTCTAGGGTTTCTAATTCTTGCATTAGTGAACATGCATATAGGTTGCATTTTTACATCTTCCATCAATGAAAATCATATAAAATATGCATTTTCATTTATTCTACAGATCATCCAAACCAAAAAAGCATAAAAATCACTTGAAACTTTTTGAAATTTTTGAAAAAAACCCTCACTAGGACTCATACACCCCTCTAGGTGATTTAGTCCTAGTGCAAATTTTAAACTGCATTTCAAAACATTGAATTCTTTGTTTCTATGATTTTGTTTGTTGTTGGTAGCTTTCTATTTTAGTTTGCAGAGTTTTTATCACATTCAAATCATTAGATTTAGCATAGTTTACATTTATTACAATTGTGGATAGAATTAGTTTCCTATAATTTTCATTTTCAACATTAGTTCATAGTTCAATTAGATTAGATTACATTTGGCATTCATTAGAAAATGAAACCAAAAACACCTACAAACGGATGAACCCCTTGGAGAAAGCATGGTTATTTGAGTACGTCAAATCTCTTTTTCCAAGCTAACCTAACCCTCAAGCCTTTTACTAGTGATGAATTTGACATGTTAGATGAATCCCTTGATGAATTCATCTCACAAGCTTCATCCACTAAGGATTGTTATGAAAAACTAAAACTAAGAGAATTTAATGTAATTCAACCTCAACTTATCATTTATGCACCTTCACACAAACCTCAAACGAAAAAAATACTAAGTTTACTCTTTACCCAACTAAGAATAATGTTTTTTAGTAATCAAGTTATAATACCATTGCTCATACATACAACAGCTGAAACAATCCACAACTAAAACAACCAACCCTAAAAACCTTACCTTTTCCTATTGTAATCTTGCCTAGTGCTTCTCGTTTAACTTTGCATAGTGGGAAGGAGTATGATATAGTCAAACAACTTAAGAATTCACCTAATTATCACACTATGCTTCAAAATTCCTTGCAACAAGTAATGGTTCCCTCTGCTACAAATGAGAATGATGTGGTAGCTCTAATATAAGGAATGAATATAGTCAATGTAGAAATTACCTTTCATCAACATGAGCTACCTCATTTGGAAATGAGAAATAGAAATGATGCATTCATGATAATTTCTATCCATAATAGATTAGGAATAAAAAGAACCCTTTTTGAAAATGTTTTTACGCTTAATGTTTGTAGTGTGGTTCTTTTGGATAAAATTGGTGTGGATAAGTCAAAAATTCATCCTTATTCCTTGTTGATTCAAGGATTCGATAATATAGGCAAACAACCTTTGGGTGTGATTACTTTACCTATTATAGTTGGAAAGGCTACCTTGCAAACTCCTATTCATGTAATGCTTGATAGTATTTCATATAACCCTCTTTTAGGGTGACCTTGGATTCATGAGATGCATGCAGTTCCTTCAACTCTTCATCATATAATGAAGTATGTCTACAACAATAGGGTATACCAAATTGAAATAGACCTCGAGCCTGAAATTTGTTTACAAGTTGAAAAAGGAATGACAAGTCCTCTAAACACATTGATTCCAACATCGAACATAGAACCTATGGAAGAAGAAAAACAAAAAATGGAAACAGTGTCAAATTTATTGGAAGATGATTGGGGTTCCTTGGAATTCACACCTTCATTTATTGGAGAATACATAATGACAAGAAAAGAAGATGAAAAAAAAAACAACCAATGGTTATGTCAACATAGAACTCAGAAGAAAACTCACAAGCATCTACCTCATCTACCCTTGAAGAAGATACAAGATACACACAAAAATTCAATGAGATATATTATCAACAACCAACAAGCCCAAAAGAAATGGAGAAATTTTATGGAATACAATTGGGTTATAGTGGAAAAGGATGTGGAAAGAAAGAAAAAAAAATCATTTGTGTTCCTATAGAACCTAACAAGAAAGTAACAAAAAATGGTTCGAGATATTCTCCTTCTAAGATAATGCAAGCATACAAAAGACCCTCATTAAACATCAACACCATCATGTGTAAACCTAAAATCAATCTCAACTTGAAGCATCTTGAATTGCTTGATATGACTTGTGAACCATCATGGGAATACTTTGAGGATGATGAAGCCTTGAAAAAAATGCTAGGAGTTTATGAAAAACCATCTACTCCTCCTCAAAAGAAATGGGTTACATGTGCTATGATTAGCACCAAACAAAAATATAGAGAAAAGGAAAGTAGTGATATTTACATGAGAAAGTAGAATACAACCTTCAATTTTTGAAAGAAAGTGTACTTCCTATAGGAGATATAATTGATACAATGATGCACAACAAAAATAAAGAGAAAGTGATTATGACAGGAAAGTGCCTTGATGATGAAGAATAAGAATACCATGCAACTTTACTTCATTACTCTCCCAAACTTTTTGCTTGGAATTATTTGGATATGCTGAGAATCAATGCTGAGATAGTGATAGACAACATAGTACTTGTTGAAAATGCTAAAACAAATAGAAAAAAGATACGAAAGTTGAATCATAAGATATCCTTGCTAGTTAACAAAGAGATTGAAAAAATATTTGAAGCTGGTTTCATAAGATTTATAGATTATTCTCCTTGGATCTCAAACATTGTTACAATCACAAAACCAAATAATCATACTAGGATGTGTATGGATTTTTGTGATATAAATAAAGCATCTCTAAATGATGATTTCCCCCTTCCTAATATTGACATGACAGTGGACTCGACTGTGAGACATGCTTTGTTGTCATTCATAGATGGATTTTCTGGAAATATTCAAATCTTTATCAACCTGCAAGATCAGTACAAAAATATATTTACAATGGTTTGTGGAACATTTTGTTGGGTAATGATTCCCTTTGGATTAAAGAATGTAGGAGAAATATATCAACGAGCCATGGCATTAATATTTCATGATTACATACATAAGATTTTGGAAGACTATTTTGATTATATTATTACCAAATCTTTAACTCGACAAGACAATGTGAGTGCCCTTTGGAAGATCTATGAGTGGATGTGAAAATACAACATGAGATTAAATCCGAAAAAGTGTTTCTTTGGTGTAGATTGTGGAAAATTTTAGGTTTTACATATCTCACATGGGCAGTGAGGTGGATATGAAGAAAATTCATGCTACAATTAATATGCCACCTCCTAGAAACATTTCTCAATTACACACTTTACAAGGAAGAATTTAGGCTATCTATTGTTTTGTAGCATCCCTAGCAAACTAAATGTTACCATTTAAACATCTCCTCAAGGAAGATGTGCACTTTAATTGGAATGAGGATTGTAAAAAGGCTTTTGAGAGTTTGAAATATTATTTCACTACACCTATTTTACAACCTTCTATGCAAAACAAACCATTTATCCTTTATACCGTAGCATCAACCCATGCTCTCACAACATTGTTGGATCAACAAGATGAAAATAGTAAGGAATATCCTATCTATTATATTAGAAAAACTTTGATTGATTATAATACATGATACAAAATGATAGAGAAACAATGTTTGGCTCTTGTATTCACTACTCATATGTTACGACATTACTTACTGAATGGTGAAATACATGTGATGATGAAATTTGATACTTTAAAACATCTCTTCACTAAAATTGATTTATCAAGATGCTTAGCTAAATGGGTTATGCTGTTAAAACAGAGTTTTTCCTTAAGTTTGTTTCACAAAAATAAATTAAAGGACAAGCCTTAATTGACCACTTAGCGGATGCTCCCTCACCCCTGGTGTTACAGGTAATACAGAAAAATTCCCTGATGAAAATGTGTTGACTATTGAGGAAGATGAAGAGACATGGGAATTATACTTTGATGGATCAAAGTGTATAATAGGCTTCAGATAGGGTTATAATAGTCCTGCCTACAGGAAAGCCTATTCCATTATCCTATTGCTTAAACTTTCTATGCACCAACAACACAACAAAATATGAAGCATTAATTTCTAGCTTATGCCCTATTTTAACTTTGGGATTTCAAAATATTAAGATATTCAGTGACTCACAATTATTCATTAATTAAATAAATTGAACATATCAAGCAAAGCATGAAAAATTATCGAAATAAAAGGATCTCATAATGAATTTTCTAGAGAAGTTTGAATCATTTACCATTGATAACATCCCATGAAAAAGATAATCAACATGTGGATGCAATGGCAAGTCCAGCTTCTCTTATATCCCTTCAAGATCCTTCAAAGGATTTCACATTTATTATCCATACCACCATGAACCCATCAATAAAATCAAAAGTTGAAGAATTATTATCAACAACTATGGAAAGCTCTGGTGAGTGGTATACACTGATATTTAATTATTTAAAAGAAGGTACCTTTCATGAGAAAACAACTAATAATACTTGATATTGTCTTTGCAAACTCACATCTAAGTATATAATTCTCACCAATGTTCTATACTGAATACCCTTTAACAGTCTTTTACTTAGATGCCTTAAAGAATAAAAAATCCTCATAACACTAGAAGAAGCTCATTCAGGTACTTGTGGAGGTCATTTTGGAGGAAGATCATTAGTTCAAAAACTTTCCTGCATGGGATATTATTGGAGACATATGGAAAAAAATTGCATTGAATATGTTAAGAAATGCCAAAAATGTCAGGAACATAGCAATTTGATCCATGATCCTAGTTCTAAGCTTTAGGCCCAAGCTCCTATTTTTTCATTCTCAGTATGGGGATTGGATATTATTGGAAAAATCTAACCCCCTTCTTCAGCTAGGAACAACTTTATAAAAACCACAATAGATTATTTCAAAAAATGGGTAGAATTTATTCCCCTTCATTCCACAACTACTGATGTGATAAGTCGTTTCATATTGGAACACATTATTGGTCACTTTGGAATTCCTTAGATTGCATTGGTTTCTCAAAATGGGACACCATTTAAGAATAATGACATGAAGAAGTTCCTATAAACATTTAACATCCAACATTATTTCTCAATGCCTTACTACTTTCAATCTAATGGTCAAGCCAAATCAACTAATAGAACCCTTGAACAAATCATAAGGAAAATAGTAAATAAACACAATAAGGATTGGCACACACAGCTGGCATACTCATTATTGGCTTATCATACTAGTATAAGAAAATACGCTAGGACAACTCCTTATAACCTTGTCTATGGTACTGAGGTAATAATGCCCTTAGAGTTAGAGATTCTTTTAGTAAGGATCACTATAGGGAATTATTGATGGAAATACTTATAAAGATCAATGATTGCATCATCTTGAGATGCTTGATGAAAAACACATTAATGTTCTTGAACATCTTCAAACTTAATCTAGAAAATTGCAGCGTAGCTACAATGACCATGCCATCCATTATGTATTCTATAAAGGTGATTTGGTGTTATTCAAAAATTAGTGTAACATCAATGTCGACTCAACTGAAAAAGGAAAATTCCATCCTAATTGATTAGGAACTTATATATAATCAATGAAAGTTATAGGTCTAGAGCATACATGTTAACATACATGGATGTTACACCTCTTAAAGAACCTATAAATGTCACACATCTACGTCGGTATTATGTCTAATCCTCTTGAATAGTTTGGATAATAAAGTGGTGGTGTTAGAGTTAATAGATGACATTCTATGCACTCTTGCATTGCTTCATTCTTGAAAAACAATTATTTGTGTGTTTTGAATACTAAAGTACTTATTTAAATTAACTTTTAAGTGGTTAATTTAGGTTTCATGGTATTCAATTTCATCTTGTGTGTTATGTTAGATTAGATCCTTACATGTATTTAATGAACTCTTTAATTAGATCATAGGAGCATCTAATTTAGAATAACATACTTAATCACAATGTCACATCTAAGAGAAACTAGAATAAGTTTTAGTAAGATCACATGAAGCATGTTAAATCATAGAGACATTTATTAAATATTCTTACAAAGGTTATTTGATAAACCACATTTCCATTTAACATTAAACACATAAGTCTAAATAATCAAACACCAAATGATCATATATATATAACAAATTTTCAAGTACATTTCACCAATATATACAATGTTGCTATTTTCTATGACTACAAGATCCCTTGGGATCAAGTGATTTCCTCTTTCTACAGATAGTCCATCGAGAGATAGTTGTATGTGATCATGATGATGAGATGATGAGTGCATCTAGAGAATATTGTAGACCATGTTCTCGTCCAATAGCCTCATGGTGATCCTCTACTAGGTGGTCTCTCTCTACCTATAGCCTTGTTACCTTTGCATGGAGTCTCTCGACTTCCACTAGACCTCGAGATGATCAGAACTCCTCATAGGTAGCCTCGAATCAGTCTATGTGCCTAATAGCACCCTCATATGCTACCCTCAGTCTGGCGTATGACCCGATAGCTCTGGGTCTTGCTCCACGATGGGTGGGGGTACGTAGTCTATGGCTTCATCTCTAAGAATGGGGGTCACTATCTCTATAGGGACTTGTTGATAGAGGTCATGTACATCTCTCACAACACCTACAAGATAGAAATGATAAATCTAATTAGTGCACATCATGATATATATATATATATATATATGAAAATCTAAACAATAATCATTAAATCATACACATAATCACAAATAAAATATCATTGCCTAGATCTCTAGCTCATTGTGTAAAGACAACCTCATCTTGTGTAGGAGGCATGAAGGATGTGCTAGCCTCTACATGACTATAGGTGCTATTGCATGCTGTAGTTGTTGATTGTGATCTAGCCACACAAGTGGGAGCTGGCTCTCTCCATTCGTGGCCAACTAGATCCTCATTCGTTGTATCATCACCCTCGCTCATCATCTACTCCTCCTCCTTTTCCTCCTCCTCCTCCTCATCCTCCTCCTCCTCCTCATCCTCCTCCTAACCATCATAATCTATGTCTGTAACCTCATCGTAGTCCTCATCTATAACATATACAAATAGGCCTGGAGCCCTAAGTCCTATTTCTTTAGCTCTATCCTCCTCATTTTTCTAATGTAGGAGTGGTTGTGCATAGCCTATCAGCTCACCCATCGATAATATAGGAGATGGTCATGTTGCTTCCTACCACTCCTCATACGCATCTATGGAACCAACCCCATCAACACTAAAGACCAGGGGCATATCATGATCCTCTTAATCAGAGTCGTTGTATATAAAATCATTAGTGGTGAGTCATATCTTATCCTTGGTTCTCTGAGCACTCTACACTAATAGCCTAAAGAAAGGTTGAGCTACTGGTGGTACCTGTATCCACCCAAGTTGTCGCATGACATGATTGTAGTAAAAGGTTTGTACTACATAATCATGTCTCCCTAGTAGAAATATATCCATTTGTAGTCTCCTCAAATATTAAGTCTCATCTGGCCACTAAGGTATCAGTTGATATGGTCTCCATAAGATCTCCTCCTGATCCAGTTGGTTGAATCCGACCCTCCAAAATTGTAAATCTCCATACTACCATAACCACCTTAGAGGATAATTAAATGCGTAAGGGTATCCTAGGGCTAATATTGACAGAAACCCTACCGGCCTAGTGCATGTGATATGCTTTAGGCACCACACTTTTGGTATTGTATACTACACCATACTATTGGCCTCGTGGTATACAAACTTCCCTAGATCATAATACAAGTGTGCAAGGATGTTCTGGCCCCAAGTATATACAATCCTTTGTTGCACCATTCATTTTATCACATGAACTATTCCTCCATCTATATGTGTTCCCCGTCCATCGGGGATGAGTACTATTGCCACTATGAAAATCATAATCCATACCAAAAGTGGTGCTCATGAATATGGTAGCCATGATAGCTCAATGCACGAACCCACAATTTCATCTAGAATTAGAGCTCCAAGACAAAACTATATATCATATTTCATCTCACGATATTACCAATCCCCTCGAAAATAGACTCTCTCACCTTGAATACAAACTAAAAGAATGTGATGGAAGTCCTAAAGTGATCGTCATCTTTCCTATCAGAAGATGAAATGTACAAGTATCTGCATCCCACCTCTCATCCAATGCCATCAACATAGCATCATGCTGCCACATGGGGGCATGAGGTATGCCATACTATAATCCAGTGATCTAGAATATCTATGTTTCCTCCACTAACAATGTTAGGGATAAGTCTCGTAAGCGACATAATTGTTTGCTGCTGAGAGGTTGTAATGATCAAGGTAGGATTTAACAAAAAAGTAAAAATATGTCCTATAAGCATTCTAAAACCTTAAATCTATGCATCAACAATCAAAAAAGTGTACGAAATTTGTTCTAGTGTACTTTTGTAAGGGTCCTAGACTCTTTAGTTCCCTTTTGGGACACTTCATGAAGAAATGACACTTTGCGAAAAAGTTGGACACTTTGCAACAAAAGGGGTCACTTTGTGTCAAAAGGGGGCATCTTTGTACACTTTGACAAAAGGGGACACTTCACAAAAAAGGGACACTGTTCAAACTTTCCTTCTAGGGTCTTAAATGAACCTAGAAATGCATAAAAACATAAAATAAAAGCATAAAGACAAATCTAAGTGTAGCATAAAAAAATGTATCTTTGGAAATTTTCACACTCATTTGGGTCTTTCTTATGGATGTTGGCCTAGTTTTTCCTTTATTTAATGTTGTAATGTGGTTAAGACATTCACATTAGGTCTTGGACCCTTGTGAATCAATAAGAACTTTATGATGTCTTGTAAAAGAGTTGTGAAGTGTTGTAACCTACTTTCACACTTTTATAGGATCTTTTTAATATAATTCACATAAATAACCTCTTTTTATCACTTACCACTTGCCTTATTTCAAAGTATTGTAAAGTGTTGTAACAAAATTTTACGCTTTTCTAGGCTTGTCATCAATAATTTGACCCTTTCTTATGTTTAAATGGTCCCTTTATACACTTATAGGCCCTACTTAAGTGTACTTTAGAGAATAATACCATTAAACATAATTTAATACACTTTAATTCCCAACACCTACTTAAAAATTCCCTAGTCGAACCAAGTCACCAACAGGGGTGATTTTGTCCCACTTGGCTCAAAAATCAAAATTATTTCAAAATTCTAGCAGGACATTATTTTCTAAACCTTGAGGTCGCCTGTGATGTGCTATTTTCAAGAAATTTTGTATAATAATGAATAAATATAGGATTTTTCCCCTCATTTCACCTCCAAATTTAATCATTAACTCATTTATCATTCATTCATCATTCATCATCCATCTCAAGTTGGACAAGGAAGAGTTAGGTTGTTTAGAGAGCATTCAAGGCCATTTTCAGATATTCAAGGGTAGATTCTTCATCCATTGTTGCAAAAATTCAAGATCTATCATCATGGAAAGTTTCTAATCCCTTCATTTCATGTTCATGCTTCATTTTATTTTTTCATTTGGTTTAATTACCTAAAAGGGGTTTGACCAAGGCAAACCCCCATTCCCTAACATTCAACATTTTCTCTCCTTTGTGTGTTTGCAGATTTAGGTATCTTGAAGGCTTGGAAATCATTGAAGAATATGTTGCAAACTTGTTGAAGGAGTCTCCTTGTTGCTAAGTCAAAATATCCACAAAAAGTCACTTACAGGCCCAAATTTTGCAGTTTCAAATCCGAATACCTAGAGGAGGAGAAAGTGCAGACGAAGAGCTTCCGTTTCCACTTTCATATTTTTAGAAAAGTCAAAGTGCACTAAGTTTCCATAAATGGTGAATTAGTCCCACTCTACATGTTTCTCAGAGTTTTTTTTAGATTCAAATACCCATTTGGTTGAAAATGGCTTTGGTGTAGTTTTCTAAATCTGGGACTTAGTCACCTAGAATAGCGTAAGTGTCCCAGTAGGTCAAAATTATAGAATCAGTAGCATTTCCAATCTCCATTCTAGCCTCCACAGTTTTCTAGGTGCACACTTTAAGTTTTTCTATTTTTTGTTTTGTTTCATAATCATTTCTAGGTCATTTAGTTTATTTTGCATATCACACTGTGTTTTCAAAAAAAATTTGTTTTCCAAGTTTACACTTGGTGGTGAACCCTCATTTTCTATTATTACCTTCCTAGAACCTTCCCTTTGACAAATTTCAATCTTCCTTGCACTGAAATCTCAAGGGTTTGTTCTTGAATGAACTATTGATCTTTTTTGCTTTCCTTTTAAGTACAAAACCCTAGAGGTGCAAGAGGTGACAAAAACATTTGGTTCAATAAGGTAAGAAAAATCAACTCACTTGATGATGCAGCTTGCCTTGAGCTACCTCCTCCCATAGGAAATCCAATCTTAGAGGCTTGTACTCTTGTCAGCTCGACATCTTAAATCACTCTCCAACAAAGTCAAGCTAGAAGAAGGTAAAAGATAAAATTAGTTCAAGTTACTTCACTTTTTACTCTTATATCTAATAAAATTAGGGTTTTACTATATTAGGGTTAAAATTTCTTTTCATCCAAACTAGTATAATGAGGGATATCAAACTCAATTTTCAACATTGTTTGTTGCATTGGAATTATGATTCCACTCCCATTCTCATCAAATGTATAACATTATGTGGTATGGTACTTAGAAATACCCTATGATATGAATTATCCAACTTGATGTGGTTAGATTGCTACCTTGATTCCACCTCCATAAAGCAAGCGGAATGAAGGGGGGCATACATCTACCCTCGAATTTGATTCCTAGAAGAAGTTAGATAAGAGGGTTTTTTTAAATGACTAATGAATTCATGTTGCAAGATGTGGTTCCTAACATTATGTTTTTGTAGATAGCTATAGTGGGGCCTTCATTCTCCCATGTTTTGAATGAACTTATATGAGTATCCTTTTATTGTTTGAGTTCCTTTAGTTTGAATATGCACGTAAGGCCATATGAGCGCTAAAGTGGGCGCTAAATGTATTGTATAAAATTGAATTCTCATGAAAATAGTACAATTTCACACTTAATTTGGACCTTTTTTAGCACCCTTGCATTAAATACCCCTTTAAATGATCATTAATAGGCCCCTAAGACCCTTTATTTTGAATCTCAAGGCTTATTTAAAGAGGTTGAAGCATAGATCTGAACTTTGAATTCCTAAAATAGTAGAAAGGGACTGATACACTAGAAGTGGCCTATGAGTCCCACTACAAGCATTTTTCTAGACTTTTATAGATCCTGAATATACACTGCCAGAAACCCGTTCTAGACCAAAAACCCTAGTCTAGGACAAATACACCCAGACTGGTGTATGAGTCCCAGTATGCCATAATTTTAGTATTTTTAATGTTTCAGAGCTTATTCCATTCCTCCTCAAGTTTCCAGGTGTATACTTTTCATCTCTAAGTTTTCCATTCTATTTTAGATGTTTTTCTAGGTCATTGAGTGAAGTATTGCATTGCATTAGGTATTGCATTTCATTAGTCTTTCCAATCCATATCTTGGTGTTGAACCCCTCTTTTGCTTATAATCAGACCCTAGGAAAACCCTATTGCAAGATATCTTTCTCTTTTGCATACCTTAGGTTGAGATCTCTAGGGTTTTCCTTGAATGAGAGGGTGTGAGGATTGTTATTCTATCTCCCAAGCGTAGAAGCAACAAAATTCAACCTTTGAAGGGGTAAGAGATTTTTTTGTGTCCATCTCATGTAAGGGGGAGCTATTGTCACCAAGATCTCTAGTTGTCTACTTTGTTTAGGAGCAATCTAAGTAGGGACTTAGCAAGTAGTATCTCTTTCCAACCTAGGTTGTGCATTTTTTACGAGTGCTTATATAGACATTGCAATTATACATTTTCACACTTAGATTAGACCAAAAAAAATATTTTTTATACTATTTGTTGTGTTTGCCAAGATCAATTTCACAAAATCATACCAAAATTAGTGAATAATCAATCAAAACTTAGCAAGATAAACTGTTAACTATAATTGACATCCAAAATGTCATAAATGCTCAAATTTGTAAGCTATAATTTCTATTGAAAATGATGCAACTGAATTTCATTCAACACAATTTCTTGCTATTTAAAATTTTAGGGAAAACTAAGACAATTTATTTCTTGATCAGTCCTAAGAATCATCTTTTCCTTTGATCATAGAATTTCAAACTTCTATACTTGTCATTTCCAAGCCATCCATCCATTCTTCCATCATTGCATTACTTGCATTTTCCATATGTCAAACATTAAGTCATTTGTTAGCTTGCATACACCTTGTTGTAGGTTTTGACTTTGGAAACTCATTAGACTTTAGAGTACCCCATAGTTTCAAAAATCAGATTTATCTTGACTTCACTTTTCCATTATCTAAGTCCTTTGTAATTTAGGTTAGCTTCTCAACTCACAAGGCTCTAGTTTGACAGCACATTTGTCTACTTGTCATTTTAGTCCTTACCATCATTGAGGTCTTGATAAATCATATTTTTAACCTTAGCTATCTTAGTTTGATCAAGCAACCTTACCTTATATTTTCCACAAGGTATTTATTTTTCATACCCTTAGTCATCCTCTTAGGTCGCATTACCATTCACACCCATCATCCTTTCAAACTTGCATTACATTTTGCATACCTTATACATACTCAAGATATTGACCTTGTTATGACACCATTGACATTTTGACTATTGTCACTTTGATTCTTCATCTTGGTATTATCCTTAGACATCACTTATACCTTGAAAAATAAAAAAATTAGTCTTCTTGAATAGGTCCATTACCATAACTTGTAACCTCATTTTTCCTAAACTCCTTATCATCTATTTCCAATTGAATTTTTTCCATGGAATTCTTAAGTTCCAAAATATTTGATTTCATTTGTTCTCTAATCCACTTATAGCTCATCATGTCTCACTTTCTTTTCTTGCATGTAAATTCATGTATCCAATTTACAAAACCTAGTGACTTTGAAAATTCATTTTACCATTTCCTTAAATTGAAGATCTATTTATAATTGTATTTGTTTCATGAAATTCTTAAGTTTAAGAATATTTTATTTCATTTGATTCAAGTTCTAATCCACTTATAGCATCATCTCTCACTTTTTTGGCTTCCACATGTAAACTCATATGCAATACTTGTTTTTCACCTAGTGACGTTTTAAACTCATTCCAAGCCCAAATTCTGTATCATCTATTTCCAATTGAATTTGTTTAATGGAATTATTAAGTTCAAGAATCTTAGATTTCATTTGATTTTGTATGTCCAACACCACTTATATAGCATCATCTATCACTTTCTTTGCAATATTTTGTGACATGTAGAAATGGGTTTACAAGCAAGAAGTTCCCAAGAAAAAGTTGATCCAAATTTAGATATTGGATCAAGCGAGGTTGAAGAACACATGGATGAAGGTAGGGAGGAGGCCCAAGTTCAAAAAATGCATGTTGGAGAGGGGTAAGGATCACTTCCTTCCATTGGTATGAACAAGCATATAAATCTAGCTAAAAAGGCGAGGAAACAAATTTTTTATAGAAATTTATATCATTTACTTGAAATGGATATTGGAGAAATTGAAATGTTATGCCAACCAACCTAGAAATACTAGTAGGAGGTCAATGAAAAAATTTGTAAAGGAAATAATCAATGGTAATTTTTGTAGACATACAAATTATCCTAATTGATAACACATACTTGATTCTGACTTACTAACACTAGTTTGTATTTAATCATCCTCTTTACTAATTATCTAATTAAATAATCCTTAATTGATTAAATTCATCGAATTCATCTTTTAATTAAATAAATCAATCTTTATTTAATTAAATCCCAATTCTACTTTTTTGATTAAATAAATTAACTTTATTCAAATGATTAAATCATAATATTTCCTCTTTTGATTAAATAAATCAATCTTTATTTAATTAAATCACATTTCCCCTTTTAATTGAATAAATCAATCTTTATTTAATTAAATCATCATATTCTCCTCTTTAATTAAATAAATCGATTTTATTTAATTATGCTTCTAAAGTTCTCCATTTAATTGAATAGATCAAATTTATTTAAATAAATCACTACTATTCATTATTCCTCTCATTTTGATTTATTTAAATCCTAAAATCTAAGAGAAAAGTCAAAATTAGCTAACCTCCACTAAAATTAATCAAATCATGATTAATACTAATCTTAATCACTCAAATTATCTAGATTTTGCAACTTGTACAAATAAATCAATTTAATTGATTTATTAAATCTTCCTTTTTCATTCAAAAAGGCATCAAGTGGGAATATTCTCCAAATTTGAATTCTCCCTCCCAAGTGTCTTATCCTCCAACTTGGCATTTATGACTCTTAAAAGTCCTTTTTTTGGCCAAGTGGCATTTAATTCATCCTTCATCTCCCTCCAACATGTGATTTCTCCAATTTTGAATTTCCACCTAATAACATTAATGTGCACATTCATCAAAATGTGCTCCACCTTTGTCCACTCACATGCTGACAAGTGGCATTATGCTATTGGTTGGTCTTTTATCCCACATTCATCCATTTTTCTTATTCCTCCATCCTTCTCTCCTATAAATAGAGAGCTTCTATATTTGTTTGATCATCCACAATCCATGCAAGATTATTATACTTAATTTCATCCATAGGTTTAGACATTTGAATCCAATTTAGCATAGTTTTCATCATTCATAGTTAGGTTCTTTTTATTTTTTTCATCACACATCCATCAAAGAGCTTATCAAGGGTTGGGAAAGGGCTACTTTCCACATTAAAGTAGTACCAATCCACTATGGAATAGGTATGCACCATGCTTTTTATTCTCTCAATTAGTTTATTTTGTTATTTTGTTTGCATTATCAAGCATGTTAGAGTATTTCATAAGAGCATTACTCTATTTGCATAGTTTGAACTAACCCATGCTAACATGTGTTGAAGTTTAAGCTATTTTGCAGATTTTGGTGCTTACATTTGGTGCGAGAAGGAGGGCTATAATATCATATGTTCTGTTAGAGATATCTTCAATCTCTTTATTTTTCTTCTCTAACAATTCTTCGAGTTGTTTGTGTTTCTATCATTTTTTTTCACATGACAACACTGTTATGTTTGGTATATGACGATAAAATGACATCATTAATCACTCACATTTGAATCGGATGTACCTAAGTAGGGATGAACTCTTACCAAGATAAATTCTTTATTTGTTTGTTTGGTGTAAGATGCATTGTTTGTCTCATTATAATATGGGTGTAGAATTATTCAATTTCATATTAATATTCACATGCATTTTATGCGTTTTACATTTATCATAAAATATACTAAAATCATTGTACATAAGGAGGTCTTTGAAATATATAACAAGTGTTTATTAACTATTATATCATGGTACAAGGTTCACTTTCTGTGATTAATCTTATTGTTGCCTAGGAGTAGAACAAGAAGTTTAGAATGACTTATGGGATTTTAAGTATTTCTTTTTACGTATAGATTTCTTATTGATTAATCTTCATAATTCAATAAATTTTTGTGTTTGAATTCAAAAGAATTGTTCTTTTGTATAGAAGTGATGTTGACAATGATTAAGAATTTGAAGAATTCGGCTTTATGTTGGCTAATGATATTTGCTTGCAGTTTCTTACGCCTTTTCAACAAATCAAATGCTTGCAATCAATACGTTCCACAACCTTTTCTTGAAAGTGTTTAATTCCATGCCTTTTTAACTTATCCATTCTACGCATATCCTACAAACATTACATTTCTTTTAGGCATTCAGAAAATAGTTCGCGTTCCCTCTTTATGCTCCCATTTTTGCACAGGAAGAGACTATTGGTCAAAGGTTGTGGAAGTCAATTTTACACCTACTAGTTGCATTAACTTAAAATCCTTTACTTGTTGTTTCGTATGCCTTCCAAATGCATTTTCTTGAAAGTCTTTAAAGATATTTAGTTGTTGTCATCTAATGTGCCTGCTAACAACATTTTCTTGAAAGTTTACACTTGCCGATTTGCATTCTTCTTGAAAGTATTTAAAGCCTTTTCATCAAAATGTTTGGTGCATATTTACAATCATGTGGGACATGAGATGAGATCTCTTTGATGGATTCTATCAACAATTCCCCGCCTTAACTATCCTTTCAAGTTTTTCATACATACTTCAATCTAAATTTATTCCTCAAAAAGTCGATCGATGGGATATCAATTTGAATGTTAGATTAAAATTCTCTTTTCTTTTTTTGAAATATATATCTGTCTAAGGAGATTTTGTTATCTGACAAGAAAGTGGAAGGAGTAAAAATGTTGATATTGTAATATCTTGGTATTGTACACGATTTTGGCTAACCACCACCTTCAATTCCCTGCCATTTTCATTTAGTTTGAAATATTTTCAAATAACATTTATGGCATGGATTTATTCCTATCAATTACATTTCCTTGAAAATTTCTAAATCCTTTTTAACAAATTCATTTTGTGCATAACCTACAATTACTACACTTTGTGAGACCACGTCTCTCTAAGGCAGTTTGAAAAATAGTTCACGTGCCTTGTCTCATTTCTTTGATGCATTTTGTCAAAAGGAACTCGTGCCTTGTCTGTGTTTCCACATTTTTGCATGTGTTACTATTGAAGCTCTTCCTATTGTGATTTATGTTTCTATTTATGTGGTCTATTATGCTTTATTGTATGCCCTTATTCCCTAGCTTATACCTTCACAGTTTTCTTGCATGTCTGCCAAGGTTTATTTCGTACATAGATTTTGATCAATTGCATTTCAAGAAATATTAAGGCATTTAGATATTTGGTACCTAGGCTGTGTTTATTCAGTTATGCCTTCCATTTATGGATGAGTGTGTAGATGGCACGTTCAGTGAGTATCTTTTCTCTCATGAAAAATTTGTAAATGGTGGAGAACCTTGACTAAGAAAATGCATTGGTGCTTTGGAAGTTCCAGGTAATCGCAGCTTAACTAATCAGAGGATCTCTATTTCCTTAGCATGTAGAGATAAAATGAAAAATGTGATAAGAAGAGGAAGAGGACAGACCGGTAAGCGCAGTCAAGAGTGAGTTTTATTTCAGCGTCAAAATATCGATCTATTCCCAGGCACTGTAATGCGTCAACCATCTCAAGCCGCTCGATTAGATCGACATCTCCATATTGCATTTCTCTTAACAAGACTTTGACTTCTTTCACTAGTATTTCAGCACGTTCAAGGTATTCAGATTCCTATAAAATACAAAATACACGATGAGCATGAACAGTGAGAAAAAATTGGTGTACAAGCAAAATTTAATAGAAAAAAGAGCTAAGTACCCCACCCCGTATGGTGTTTCCATGGATTGGACAAAATCATCCTCCCACACATTGAAAGCGTTATCTGGTAGAGAAGCACAAATTTCGTCTCCCTCCAAACTCCTCATGGTCATCGGAGAAATAGCTCAAAAACACAAATTCAAAAGCTGAATACTCCAGTTTACGAATGTGTAGGTATTGATACTCAAGTTTACGTATGTGGGTGAAACACGTGAGAAAGGTTTTTAAGGTTCTTGACAACGATATCACGTATTCCTTCGCTTTCCTTCACGTGTCGGAAGGATTGTGGGGACGCCAGTTGGTATATGATTCAGCTACCCCACCGCCCTCCTAGTATAGATTCTATAAATTGAATATTATATCTTTATTTCATCTTCATAATTGATGAAACATGTGAAAAAAGTTTTAAGTCCAAATTATAATTATTGTATTATAATTAAATTTTAATAAGTTTTAAATTTATATTGTAGTTGTAAATCCTCGTTGCATTATTAGTCATAAAATGAAATAATATTTTTAAATGATTCCATAAAAAACAATCTGGTCAATTGTCTTTTAATAATTATCTCTATTCCATCTTCACAAAACACATGTAAATTAGAATACGAAGAACACATTAGATGATATGTATTTTCAGTTTACAATATGAAGAACACACCTTTCTTGTATTTACAATCCCAATCACACCACCAACACCAACAAGATATATCCATGTGCATATTCCCCTACCATTGTTGTTCATATTTGCAAAGGAAAAATCTGAAAATAAGGCATTGGAAATAGTTAAATGCACGCCACATGCTTATGCAAGCCATCAAATTAGAATTAAAATCTACTTAACACTAATGCATTGCAAATTCTTATGGTGACATGCCAATATAACATCTGAAACTATCTCTACCCATATAATTTCAATTCTCTCCACTTGGCAAGCAAACAAACCAACATAGAAATGGTGGTAGAGCCTTTTAAAATTTAGATAATATAGCAAACCGCTTCATATGGTGTTTACCAAAAGGTGGACCCTTTAGTATTAGATATGATCTTAATGCAAATTAAATTGTATTTTCCTTGTGGACTACCATGTCATGTCAAATTTACAATGAGCAATCAAAAAAAGCATGAGTGATAATAGAGGCAAACTAAACGAGTGAAAGAACCCCAACAATGACTTGGAGCACAAATAAATGCAATGGGATACGCTAGAGCACACATGATCACATTTCGAGTTAGATAATAACATAGACAACTAGAGGATTTGGAGCACAAATAAATGCAATGAGATACACTAGTGCACCCATGAACACATTTTGAGCTAGATAATCACATAGATAAGAATGAAAAATTGAGACCTCATATTGGTAGAAGATTCAAGGTCATAGGATTGTGTGGGATCATGGCAGAGTATAAAAAATTGAAGTCAATATATTTTACAATAATGGTTTTTATAATGTATTAACAAAGATGTTAAAATGGGCATGTATAAAAGTAAAAAATATCTCATGATTTAAATTGTCGAGATTAGAGCTCAAATTCTTATATGTAATATCCTAGATTATGTATGCATCTTACATAATGAAAGTATCTAACTTGAATAAATTTTGTTTCAAGATTACTTAAAATCTATCAAATATGGATGAACTAGAAACTTCTATCTAGTGCCTAGAAATAGCCAAATGTTTGGGTACAAATCAACCAAGGAGCCAAATGGTGACATATAACCACTAAAAATTTCCTTTCATATTCTATAGAGAAAAAAATTCTCCTTAGCATCAACGTTAATCACGCCATTCATAATTTATTAATCATCACTTATTTATCATTTAGTGCCATCAATTATCATCTACCATTTATTATATATCATTTAACAAAATTTATCCATTTAATTATAATAATTTCCCCTTATCCATTTAATTATGCAGTATGTTATTATTTAATTAAATGATATCTAATTATACATTTTCAAATAAATTCCATTCTCATATCTTCATTCAACTCCTTTGAAATTCATCATTAGTTAACTCAATCTTCATTTAGAAACTTCTTTTTGCGTCACTCATCACCATCTTCAAATATAAATTTATTCCTCACGATTTTCAATAATTCAGTTCAATTGACTCCATATTAAGTTCAATTAATTAAAGTCTTCATTTTTTTTTGAAAGAGGAAAAAATGGGTTCTATAGGGACCCGAAACCACAAAGTTACAAATAAAAGAGATAAAATGTCAAAGATCTAGAGAGGCTATAGAAAGGACATTAAAATTACAAAGCAATAACCACCAAAAAAAGGCTAGCAAATGCCACAAAGAAGACTCCAAAAAAACCATAAAAAACACTAGCAGCAACTAAGTTTGGGATTTTAAAATTTATGTTGTCTTAGCTTCCATGTCATTCATCTCCTGAACCCCCTTCTTTAAGATCTAGACCATTTGGGATGTTGGAGGCACTTTCCTCTTAAGGTTGGCATAGGTCCTTTTTGATATTCCTTGGTCATCATTCTTGCTTTTATCCTTGTCATCTTCCAGGTCAACAACTAGCGAGCCTTGTTGCAACTTTTCCAACATTTTAGACATTGCATTAATGATAATTCATTGTGCCTTACCATTCTATGGTTTTGTTCCAAAACAATTTTCATATTATTTTTTATTATAACAATTTTAGCTTCCAAAGTCTTGTACTTGTCCCCATTTTCATCATCTCCCAACCCAATATTGTTCTTTTTCCATTTTACTTCTTCATTGTTTAGAGTTGATAGCTTCAGTTCCAGTTCCTCCAACTTGCTATTTCAAACCTTGTTTTTGAGATTAAGATCATTGATTTCTTGATAGACCCATTTCATAACCCTGAAAATATCACCAATGCTACATCTAGCAAAGGCAAGAATATCTCCAGATTGATCCTAATCTAAAAAGAGGTTGAAATCACCCAGGTTAGGGGAGTTGGGAAATTTGGTTCTAACATCTTTGATAGAGGCAGGAAGGGTAGAAACAAAATCTCTACTAGCTTGAAGGTTCTCTGTTTTGTCCTCCAGAGAATCCATAGAGTAGGAAACCAATTTTTTTGCAGGGGATCCCTTGAGAACATGTTTGTTTAAAGGGGCCAAGCAGCTAGGGTAAATCTTAGGGTTAGCTTTCATGTGCTGGGGTTTACAAAGTTGGGTTTTCTTGCTAGAAAGGACAGGGGATAGATGGACTTCAAAAATTCTCTTTGAGTTAGGCTTGGAGTGAATCTCCAAGCCACCACTATCTGTATCATAGTCTTCAAACACCATGGAGGCATCCAGTTTGGATAAAGCCGACAAGATTTGAAAATGTTCATAGATCAACCTAATAAGCCTAGGATGAAGAATAGGGTATCTCCTGGGGTTTTTCTTATGGTCTTCAAGGCTATTGCTCAATGAGTAGGACAAGTAATAAGGCAAAGAAATCCGTACAGGCCTATGATTTTCTCATCTAGTGTCACCTTTCTCCCAAAGAGGATAACTTCTCTATTATTCTAGTTCTTCTCAAAGTAGTCAATGGCTTGAGGATCAAGCCCACGAAGTTTTTCCAAGAAAGGAACCAAACCTCCTCGCTCAACCTATTTCTAGACCTTAGCATTCCTCGTGTGCATTTCATAGCTATTTGGCTCGATTCTTTTCCTATCCCCCCCATTCTCACATGCACCTCACTGCAATCTCTACTAGTGTCAAGAACTTGTTGCAAATTTATGCATCCATTCCATTGAACCCACAAAGTATGTCACTTTTTCTTACTAGCTAAGTTATTTGACATAGCCCCATCAAATCTCTTGATTTTGATGTACTTATCCCTTTTCCCTATCATCATTAAAGATATTTGCTTATTTCCCATGCATAACATCATAATCTAATAAGCCCCTAACTTCAACTCCCAGTCCCTGAAATTCTGCCACGTGTTCAAACCTCCCTGCTTAACCCCCTCATTCGCAAAGTAATATGCCACACTATTAGCTTCCTTGTAGATGTGGGAGATTTTAACTTTTTCAAATTTATCTAAGATAGATTTAGCATCTTTAATCCAATTCTTACTAGACTAGGAGGGTGGGGTCCTACCTATTAGACAATCAATGATGTTTTTGGAGTCCCCTTCAAGCCATAAATTTTTTATATTCAAATGCTATGCTAAATTTAAAACTTGAAAAGCTCCTATAGCCTCTACCACATGGTTGGTTTGAGAACCAAGGGAAATGGCCACAACAACCAAAAAGTTACCATTTGAGTCCCTTAACACACCTCCACTTCTGGTCGTCCCCAGATTGCCCATCGTAGTGCCATCAAAGTTGGTTTTTGTCCAGCCATTTGGAGGAAAGGTCGAGCACATACCCTCCCTATCTTTCTTAGTTGGCTTGGATGCCTTAGATACATCCATTTTGAGATTCCAATATTTGGCTATCATTATATCATAGGGAGTGCACGCCACTGCCTCAAGATTTAAGGCTTTTTGGTGAATAACATTGAGGTTTTCCTTTATTAGTCTATTTTTTTTCAAAAGCATTAATCTTCGACATTTCATTATCACTAAAAAGTCTATTATTCCATTCTTTCCAGACTCTCCAAACAACAAAAGGGAAAAAAAATCCCATAATCTTTGAATGAAGGGATTTTGAGATGGGGCTTTCCATTGCAAAAATAAATCTTCAATGGATAAGGGGAACACCCAAGAAATGTTCCAGAGAGCAATAAATTTCCCCAGATTGTAGCAACAAACGAACAGTGGAGAAACAAATGGTTTGCTGACTCTACATCACTCTTGCACAAAGGCAACATCTATTCCAGAGATTTGCAATCCCCATTTGCAAATATTATCCATTGTGAGCACCTTATTTTAAAGAATAATCTAGAAGAAAATGTTGACTTTAGGAGTCAAGTGTTTTATCCACGCTTTAGACCAGAGAGGATGGGGGGCTTGAGAAAGGGACATCAGAGAAACAACTAATGAAATAGAGTAGTTACTTGAAGGGTTGTGCATCCAAACAAGATGATCATCCAACTGATTCTATCCCAATCTAACAACCATCAAGGCAGATTAAAGCGAAGCCAAATCCTGGCTAACCATACACAAATCCACCCAATCTCCTTCATTCCAATAATCTTTTACACACTGTCCAAAAGCAGCTTTGCAAAACTCATCCCACCTACTGAATCTTTCAATTTTGATTAGGGGATCTTAAAAAGCCATCTATCCTCCTAGAACTTGGCTAGATTACCACTTCTAATGTGCCAACTAACCCTTGATTCCAAAATATTTCTACCAGCAATCATGTCATTCCAACAAACTGAACCATGGGGAAAACTAGGAGAATCCAACAAGGTTTTGAGGGACACACAATTGGTCATATAATTAATTTTTAAGATATCTTTCCATTCTCGATCACATGAAAATGATCTCCATATTTGTTTAGAAAGAAGAGTCTTATTAATTAGTCTATTTTTTCTTAGACCTAATCCCCCAAGGATTTTGGTCTACATACCAAATCCCATCCTATTAGAGGCATCCTTTTTTTCTCCTCTACACTAGGCTAAAGGAATCTTTTTTGGATCTTCTCTATGGCCTTTGCATATTTGGTAGGTATTTTGAAAAGGCTAAGTGCATAAACCAGGAGGTTATGAAGAGAAGCTTTGAGGAGCTGATGATCTGTATAGGATGTAGAGTAATTACGAATTTGAATGCTTAATTACAAAAACTTAATGGAATTACAAATTCATGCATACATTATTAAAATTATGCATTAAAAACTAAAAAATTAAGGTGAAAATCAGAACATGAGAGAGGAGAGAAAAAGTGCAAACAATCTAATAACGAAGTTCGCCACAATCATGACTACATCTCTGGGTCTGCTCCAATAGAGTGAGACTGATCCAATTAATCTCGAAATAGGGTATGTGTAGAATCATCATGGAAAAAATAGGTCCTTAAGTGGCAAAAATTTAGAAAAATCAGTGTTAGGCAACTTGACATAAAAATTTGAATAAGTTATCTGTATTATTTCAAAAATCTGTAAGAATAGAATCTGTAGAAAATTGAATGTAGTTTCTAAAGTACTAGGTTTATTTAAAAATAAATATAATCTATTTGGTGAAAATTTGAAATTTCAATGTAGTAGTACTTAAATTTCAGGAAAAAAATAAGAAGTAGGTGTCTGTCTGACCACCCTAAGCATAATAAAATGATAATATGTTTTTATAATATTTTATATATAAGTAGAGGACTCATGTCTGGATGTGATGCATATTTTTTTTATTTTTTTCCAAGTAAATAATTAATTATGATTTTTTTTATTACAAATTTTAAAAAATATTAAAACTCGTATGTCTGACCACCCTAACTTGGTCAAAACTTCATGAAATTTAATTTTTCTTTTTTAATCCTATAGTATGTGAAGCATAGAATGTGACACATATTTTGGATTCAAAAAATGTGATACCGTTTGAAAGTTATAGATGTTTTTCAATCAACCTATCGATCAGGACTTTAGTTGTAATTCTAATAAAAAATGAATAATAATTATTTATTAAATTCAAATTAAAGCATAATTTATGTTGGTGGAAAGCTAAGAATCTCCTCTGAAAACCATTTTCATTTCATTAATTTTGGGTTAAAAAAAAAGTCATCAGCCATATACCCTACAAATACCCATAATATTGCCACTTTTTGGCCCATCATGATCCTACACATACCCAATAGAAATTACAATTGCACCAAGAGCATTCCTTCTAGCACTTCATCAGCATAACACTACTCCGACGTACAAGAATGGCTCAAGAACTCCTTAGAATCTCTCTTTCGTTATCACCTGTTTCTCTACTTCATCACTTGTATTTTCTAAACTCCTAAGAGCTTACATTCCCCTCCTTTTATACATGAAATATGCCTAAAAAGGCCAAAACCCTTCATAATTACAAAAATACAACATAGCCCCCCTATTAAGATTTCGTACATTGGCTCATATGTGTTTTAGACCACTTTTGTTTTAGTGGTTAGGGGGCTATAATAAAAAAAAAAGGCCATATTGTTATGGCCTCGGGCCAAAATATGTAACAAACATAAACTAACAACCAATATATTTAAACACCATTTGGTGGTGTATTGGTAGCAACCGTTTTACACATACACGTGGTCGAGGGTTCCAACCCCACTGACCACCATTTTGTTTTCAAACTGACCGACGAATTTAACAACAAAAATCTATGTCATTACATATTGAATGGGCATCTATGGATCATGCAACGATGGAAATGACCACCTGTTTCGAGGGAGGTCACGGGTTCAAACCTGTTGAACACTTTTGTTAAATAACAAACTCACCGACACAGAGGCACAAATAGATAGAGACATGTGGTGCTTCCAGAAGGTACCACATGGCAGAATTTGAATCGCCATCACTGACATGTAAATGCTAACTCAGCTGCCAACGCATTGTACATAGTGCTAACTCATCAAGCCACGTGTCCAAGCCCAATTCACTGGGACTACTGACAATTCCGATGATGTGTACGGATGGACAGGCGTCAACCTTTGATTAGTTTGTACAATTTGAGCCAACTGCCACATCTCATGCCTGGATTTGTCCACATCAGATTCCATATAGTATGGACTAACTGATGACGTCACCCTTGTACCATCTAGTCAACTAAACTTTGACTACCAATATCTCGAGCATACGATGTCGGATTTCGATGAAACAAACATTACTAGAATCATCTCCATGATATCTTCAACTTGATGCTATTTTCAATGATTTCTAAGATGATCATTTTTTCCACCTTTCTAGATGCCCCCTAGTGCCAGTTTGACCAAAAGTTTGACTAGCCGTAACTTGTGCAAATGGACTCCTTTTTGCTTCGCTCAACTTGTGCTGAAATTAGGACACTGAGATCTTTTTGATGGTACTAAAATATGGAGTTTTGGAGACACTTCAATTTCCACTAAAAATATCCCCCAGATCAGGCCTCCCCACTGGAGAACTTTTGGACCTTCAAAAGTGGCATTTATTCAAACATCAAGTGAGGACTTGGCCTCCCCACTTGTCTTGTATCATCTATACATCTATTGGACTTCTGCTCTGGGTCTTTTCTCGATCTTTGAAATGGCCCTTATTAGCCGCATTTGGTCTTGATCAATTGCTTCTTCTTCCTCTTCTACATCTGAACCTTCTTCCTCTCCTTCTTCCTCACTTTCCTCCCTCATATTTAACCTTCTTCTTAACTGCTCTTATAATGCATCAATCTGTCTCTAGAGGGCTGCCAGTGCATCTCTTCCACCAACATCTCTGCCGCCTCGACCACCTCTGGCACCACCACGCCTACCAAGCATCACTCTTGGAGGCATCTTTCTTGACCTCAACCCATAACCACGGTCTTGGTGGGAACTGCCTCACGATCAGCGATCTGTCCACATGCTCAAGAAAACCTGCTCTGATACCACTTGATGAGGGCGCAGCCTGAGAGATAGAAAATAACCCACAAACAAGAGAATAATTTTATTATTCAGAAAATGGAGCTTCTTACCTACAAAGGATCTCAAATCCCCAAGTTCTACAACACATGCAAGCTATAGAAAGCTACAAAATAACCCTTTCACAATAACACCATTGGATGCTCCTGCATCAGACACCCAGGGTAATTTGAGAAGTGACCCCTTCACGTGTTAGATGGTTGAAGAAAACCCAACTGGTCAACTGCTACCTTGGATAGCCAGGATGAATCTTCCACAAGCCTTCCTCTCCATTTCACCAGATATTCTTCATACTACCAATTTTTGGTACTCCTTCCCACACGACTATCCAAGATTTCCTCAATCTCCTCCTTTTCTGAAGTAGATGCCAGAATCCCACACTATTCCATCGTTGGTACTTCCTCTGCGCCACCTTCATAATACTCTATCAAATCTGAAATGGTTAACATAGGGGGAAATGTTGAATCCATCTAACAACTCTACCTCATATGCATTCCCTGAATCATGCTTCTTCAAAATTTTACAGGGACCGAACTTCTTCATCTTCAATTTGTTATACGTTCCCATTGGAAACCTTTCTTTCCTTAAGTGGACCATTACTTCATCACCAATCTGAAACTCCTTATACCTCTGCTTCTGATCCGCCTTAGCCTTATATTGCATATTCATCTTGTTAATATGTTTTGTTACCTTCTCATGTATATCCTTGATGTGTTCTACAAAATCTTTGGCTTTAGTACTTATTTTCTTCTTTTGGTCCATCTTCCTCAATTCTGGAGTTGTTCTGGGGCTACCTCCATACACAATCTAGAATGGTGGTCTACCAGTGCTTCTATTGATAGAATTGTTGTAAGAGAATTATGCCTAGGGTAAGATCAAGTCTCATCCCTTAGGTTTATCTCCTACCAAACATCTCAGTAGGTTACCTAGACTCCTATTAACAACCTCTGTCTGCCCATCTATTTGTGGATGGTGTGCAGAACTAAACTTCAACTCTATCTTCAGCTTCTTCCATAAGGTCCTCCAAAAGTACCCCACATATTTGGTGTCACGATCTGAACAATACTCTTTGGCGACTATGTAGCCTCACCACCTCTTTGAAGAACAAGTCAGCAATGTGGACTGCATCATGGGTCTTCTGACATGGAATGAAATGTGCCATCTTTGAAAACCTATCAACCACCATAAAGACTGAATCATTCCCTCATTGTGTCCTTGGCAAACCAAGAACAAAGTCTATACTTATATCCTCCCATGGCCTCTTTGGTATAGGTAAGGGCTGATATAAGCCTGTATTCTAGCTCACTCCTTTAGCCATCTGACATACCCTACAACTTTGTACAAACTTCTTCACATCCTGTGACAACTGAGGCCAATAATAATGCTCACTGATAATGGCAATGGTCTTATCCCAACCAAAATGTCCTGCCATTCCTCCACTATGCTTCTCCTTTATCAGGTTCTCCCTCATGGAACTCCTCGGGATACACAATTGACTTCCCTTAAATAACATGCCATCCTGGATTATGAAATCCAGCCACCTTGTCCTGTCCACTGTAACAGGTTCCTTGCAAGCTTTCCAAGCCTCTGCAAAATCAGGATCTTCTGCATACAGTGTCTTGAGTTCATTGAACCCAACCACTTCAATCTGCATCTTTGTCATCAATGTATGCCTCTTACTTAAGGCATCTGCAACCCTATTTGACTTCCCACTCCTATGTTTCAAAACAAAGGTATAACTTTGCAAAAACTCTACCCATTTCATATGCCTTTGATTTAATTTTCCTTGACTATTTAGGTACTGCAAGGCCTGGTGATCAGTATATAGAACAAATTCCTTTGGCAACAAATAATGTCTCCACGTGGCACAAAAAGATTGACCTCCACTCTGATGTGCAAGGTTTATTGGGGCTCGATGCTGTGAATGGAAAATTGGCAGCTTCTTGTAATAATGAGGAAGGTACGAGTCATGAATAATAAAATTAGAAGACATAATGGGGCCAAGAGGATTCGGAAAATAAATTATTTACTTTGGCACACTTTGTGGGTCCTGTGAAGCAAAGGAACTTTCTGGAATAGGTTCTCCGTCTACAATAGTATTCAAATTAAGATCTCAAAAATGGGTGGGGAACGGAAAAGGGTTGAACCTACTAGTTTCGAGTCACACCGAGAACACTAAAGCGTAGAGTAAAATAAGAAGGGGTGGCTTACTTCTGTTCATCGAGAAACTCCATGGCCCCAAGGAGGAGATTATTGATTTCTTTGAGAAAAATTGGAATAATGGGGAGGTTCTCCTCTTTGGGAGGAAAGTTCAGATTGATGAAGCTTTGATAGCCGAGGTGACTAGCATTCTGATTGAAGAGCATAAATTTTTTAGAGACAGGAAATTCTCTGACGAAGCTGTGATGAGGTTCCCTAAGTCTGAAACGGAGAAGCAAAAACTTGTTAAGATGACGAATAGCTACTATGAATCGGACACTATAAAAGCTTTATGGAGAAAAGTGCTAAGGGTTATCATGGAGTACATCACTCTCGACGGCTGTTTCACTAGGGTTTATGGATATCACTTCGTGCTGCTCAATCACTTCCGGCATAAGGTGTGTGTTTCTATCCCTTTATTCTTGCTCTGTTCCCTAAGAAATAGCTTTTCTGACCATAGTAGAAGCCCTAAAAGATACTTGATTTTTCACACGGGTCTTTTAAGGCTCATTTATGAGCACTTTCAGAATATGCCTGCCCTTCCAAACCCTATAGCACCTTTGGAGCTTGATGAGGATGATACTGAGCCTAGTATATCTGATACTAAAGTTTCCCCCACTCGTGTCAAGAGATCCTCGCCTCCTTTGGCCCCCCCTTCTGCCTTTGGCCGTTCCCCCCAGCCTTCTAGTGCCTGCTCTGTTCCTGCCTCTGGTCGCATGAACCCTAATGCTAAAGTGGCGGGCTCTAGCTCCCCAGTTAATAAGTTAGTCTCCTACCCTGATGACTCTCTTGTTGTTTCTGCTAAATCGGCCGAGGTTAGTCCTGAGGATCCCCACATCCCTCAGATTATTCAACAAGAGAACTATAGCCCTCCTAGAGGTGTGCAGTCGGTTATTTTTGGGGTCAATTCTGATTGTGACCCTCCTTTTGACTTCATTGGTACTACTAAGAGTTGTTCTATGGACCAGTTTAATTCTGCCAAATGGCTATTTTATGAAATTAGTGAGCTAAAAACCAAAAATATGTCTCTTCATAGTAAGTTGGGAGAAATTGAAGCAAAAGTTGCGGGGCTAATTCAACTCGAAGCAGAGAAGAATACCACTGTGAAGGATAACATACAAAAGGACAGCACTGTTGAAACTGATCTTGAAAAAATTAAAGGAACCATGAAAAAAATTGTTGATCAAAATTGCAGAATTGCCAGACATAACTCTTTAATCATCAAAGCCATGTTTGAAAGACTGGAAAAAACCCAGAAGAGAGCTTTGATTGTCGACCTTGATCAGGAGAAAGACTAGGATGAGGAAGTGGGGATTTCTAAGCGACCCAGATCTAGTACGAAAAGAAAAGCCCTGACCACCCCAAATATGACTCAGATCTTCATGGAGGGGGTACATGATATGGTGGACCTAGAAGAGGTTGTTGACGAGCTTCTGAAATATATGGATTAGCTGTGGCTGGGCCCAACTTTGTCTATTTGCTGGCCGTTTAATGGTTTTTTTGCGGCTTTTTGTGGCTATCTATTTTTGCTGGTTTTTATCTTTTTGGCAACCTTTTTGTCTTTCAGACCTCTCTTTTGGTCCTTGCTTGTAATGTTACTTTGTGGTTTTGGGTCCTTGTAAAATTCGTTTATCCCCCTTTTATCAAAAACAAATAATGTCTCCATTTCTTTAATGCTTGAACTATTGCATAAAACTCCTGATCATATACATAATACTTTCTCTTGGCATCATTTAAATTTTCACTGAAATAGGCAATAGGCTTACCTTCTTGGCTCAATACTGCTCCAATGGCACAACCACTGGCATCACAATCCACTTGAAACACCTTATTAAAATTTGGGAGGGTTAGAACAGGTTGCTCTATCACCTTCTACTTCAACAGTTCAAAACTTTTTGCCGCCCCAGTGCTCCACTTGAATTATTTTCTATCCCCTCTCATTGTTTCAGTCAGGGGTCCACAAATACTACTAAAGTTTCTAATGAACTTTCTATAAAAACTAGCCAAACCATGGAAAGATCTCACCTCGGTAGCAATTCTTGCGGTAGGCCATTCCAGAATAGATTTCACCTTCTTTGGGTCAATCTTGAGACCTTTTGCTAAGACAACAAATCCCAAGTACACTAACTCCCTTTTCACAAAACTGCACTTCTTCAAATTAATCAACAATTTCTGTTCTCTTAACTTCTCAAAGGCTCTCCTAATATGCTTCAGATGCTCATCCAACGTCTTACTGAAAATCAAAATATCATCTAAATACACAATAACAAAACTTCCCAGAAATTCTTATAATACCTTGTTCATGAGCCACATGAATGTGCTTGGTGCATTGGTTAGCCCAAAAGGCATTACTAACCACAAATACAAGCCCTCTTTGGTCTTGAAGGTAGTCTTACATTCATCTCCCTCTCGAATCTAGATCTAGTGATATCTACTCTTCAAATCAATCTTTGTGAAGTACCGAGCTCCACTCAAATAGTCCATCAGGTCATCCATCTTTGGTAGGGGAAATCTATACTTGATTGTTATCATGTTTATGGCTTGGGAATTTGTACACATCCTCCACTCCCCATCCTTCTTTGGTGCTAGTACTGCAGGTACTACACATGGACTCAAACTCTCCCATATCAAACCCATTCTCAACAACTCTTGAACTTGTCTGTTCAACTCCTCATTTTTTGTTGGAGTCATTCTATGAGCTACCTTATTTGGCAAACTGGCTCCAGGAATCGAGTCAATCTAATGACTGATCTTCCTTATTGGCGGTAAACCCTCAGGTACATCATCAGAAACAATATCCTGAAACTCATCCAACATCCCAGAAACTTCTTTTGGAACCTTCTCACTATCCTCATTACTCACTCTAGGAATCAATGCATAACACACACGCTCATACTTCATACCTTCTAAAAATTTTCTTCCATCTACATAACAAATTCTAGCACTACTGCATAGCTTTTCTTCGGTCTCCTTTAGGGGTTTCAACTTGTGACGAACCCCATCCTTTGTCAAGGAATAAGTGTTTGCATGGCCATCATGTATAGCTCGCCTATCAAACTACCATGACCTCCCCAACAACATGTGACATGCATCCATGGGGATGATATCACAGAGTACCTCATCATGGTAGCTCCCGATCTTGAACTTTTTTAGGCACTGCTCATTGACCAAAACTTTGTGGTCTTTTTGCAACCAGACAATCCAATATGGATGCGGGTGTCTTTCCCTCTTTAGCTTCAACTTTGTGACCATCCCCTCTGACACTAGATTATTAGTGCTTCCACCGTTAATAATGACATCACAACATTTTCCTTTACACTTGCACCTTGTGCGAGACATATTCTTCCTCTATTCTGGTTCCTTTTCCTCAGTCACTAGGGCTCTCCTAATAACTAGGGCTTCTCCCCTTTCAGCATCATCTGAATATTCAGATTGGGCCTCCTCATCTGCATGCGCAACCCTTCCACGACCTTCTGGCCTTTTGTCTACCCTTCCTTGGTGTTGTGGACATTCATAGGCTCGATGCCCTTCTTCACCACACTGGAAACACGTTCCTTTGAAACCACCTCTTCCAGATCCTTGTCCATATCTCCCTCATCCTCTACCTCTTTGATCACCACTTTTTTATCATGAGGGCAGTAGAAGTTGTCATTTCTTTGGCTTCAGCTGGTACCCACATCTTCACTTTTCTTTTCATCATCATTTTGCTTCCTGAAGGTCTTCCATTGCCCCTTCTACTTTGACTTTGACCTCCTCATCCTTTTTGCTTGCCATCAAATCTTGTGTTCAACTTCTCTTCCACCTTTAGAGCAAACTGATACACATCCTTAATGGTGGTCATTCTGACTAAGCTTAACTCCTCCTGAATGCTCGTCGTAACCCATTAAGATATCGGGCTACCTTCTCCTTATTGGCCTCTGTGTGACCCATTTGATGATTATCTTGTGAAAATCTTCAGTATATTCTTTCATAGATCTGCTTCCTTGCTTCAACCCTTGCAATTTCTTCAATAGATCTAACTCATAGTCCACTGGTATGAACCGCTTCTTCAGTTTCTCTACCATGCGATCCCATCTGGTGATCTTGACTTTTCCTCTTCTTCTTTCCAAATGGACCTCTTTCCACCAAATACCGCATGGCCTTTACCATTTTTGCAAACTTAACCCGATCTGGGTCCTCTATTTCCTCATACTCAAAATATTCTTCTAGCTCATTGATCCAGTTGATCAACTCTTCCGGTTCAGACTTCCAGAATAACTAGGACTTTTGCTCTAGGTCTTTTCGATCTTTGAAATGGCCCTTATTAGCCGCATTTGGTCTTGATCAATTGCTTCTTCTTCCTCTTCTACATCTAAACCTTCTTCCTCTCCTTCATCCTCACTTTCCTCCCTCGGGTTTAACCCTCTTCTCAACTGCTCTTGTAACGCATCAATCTGTCTCTGGAGGGTTGCTAGTGCATCTCTTCCACCAGCATTTCTGCTGCCTCGACCACCTTTGGCACCACCACGCCTACCAAGCATCACTTTGGAGGCATCTTTCTGACCCTCGACCCACAACCACGGTCCTGGGGGAACCGCCTCACGATTGGCGATTTGTCCACCTCAAGAAACCCACTGATACCACTTGATGAGGGCGCAGCCCAAGAGACAGAAAATAACCCACAAATAAGAGAATAATTTTATTATTCAAAAATGGGAGCTTCTTACCTACAGAGGATTTCAAATCCTCAAGTTCTACAACACATGCAAGCTATAGAAAGCTACAGAGTAACCCTTTCACAATATGTGAGCTTGTCCCCAAAAAGTTACCCAAAAATATTAGAAACCTGCCCATAAATAGAGCTCCTCTTTAGTTTGGAGCCAAAACAACATTAAAATTTGAGTTTAGGCGGTTTGGCGCTGAAAATTACAACTTGAAGTTCAAATTTCAAAAGAACATTTGCAATTGTATCTTCTAGAAAGTGCACCAACTTCCCGGGGCCATAACTTTTGATCTGGGGCTCCAATTCGCGAACCGTTTGAATTGTTGGAAATGTCTCGAAGTCAAGTATACGTTCAAAATTAGCTATGCTAATTTTGGCAAGTTTCGAGGCCATTCTGGAAGCTCTAAGTGCCTCAAATCCAACTCGGAAGATTTTTAGGTATAAATCCGGGAAACTAAAACTACAATATCTTTTAACCTAGGAATAGAAAATAAAAACCGTAAATTGGGAATTTCATTATGATGAAAGGGTATCCAAAAATGTAAAAACATTTGAAAACTGATAAACTTGAAATTTAACTATTTTTGGGTGATGCAACATTTCCCTTACACCACTGGATGCTCCCGCGTCAGTGTCATCATCGTCTCCTTGCTCGTCAATCTCGCCTAGAAGAAGATAAAGAAAATTAACCTTTACCTTTGACTGAAGTAATAGATGACCATCCTCATTCTCTTGACTTTCCACACTATAGTCCTAATGCAACCTTCACACTAAATTGAGCCAATCCAACAACCTCCACTTTTGATTCATCCATCCTTAGAAATCACCCTTTGTCCTCCTATTGTCATTAATCTTGATGATAATAATGATGATGATGCGACAATAGGAAAAATAAATGAATAAGTGCATAATGATCTAAATTCTTTATTTTCATCTACAATGTGCTTAAATGATACATCTTCTTCACCAAGTGAAGAACCTGGTATGAATCTTGGTTCAACACTTGCAATTCTTCCTCTAGATAGGCAACCACCCTTGCAATACATTGAACATGATTTCGATGTAGATGGCCTGTTAGATGGTTGATTTGCATTCACCTAACTATCCTTTCTGTTGCTTTTCTTTTCCTTTTCATGTGAGTATTGTGTGCCCTCGTATCATGTGTTTGATGTTTCCTCTCTTTGTACACTTCTTCTATTCGTGTATCTCTTCTTCTATATGTCGTACATTATCTTTTTCACCTTTTTTTTGTGTTTTCCTTTTCGGGATGATGCAAAAGTGTAGAGATGCGCCATGTCTCTTCCATGTTGACCCAAACGGTCTTTTTCTTTTTCACTTTTGTTTTGTGTTTTCTTTTTGGGGATGACACAAAGTGTAGCAACACCCTATGTCTCTTCCATGTTGACCCAAATGGTCTTTGTCTTTTTCTCTTTCTATTTTGTGTTCTTTCTGGGATGATGCAAAGCATTGAGACTGTAATGTCTCCTTTATGTTGACCCAAAATATTTTTCATTTTCTTTTACCCTTTTTTTTTCGTTCTTTTTGCTTGTGTTTTCCTTTTGGGGATGACACAAAGCATTGAGACCACAATGTCTCTTCCATATTGACACAAAATAGAATTTCTTTTTCCTTTTTTTTTGCTCTCTTTGTGTCATTCTTCTAGCTCTATATGCTTTTGGGAATGATGAAATTTTCATGCTCTTTCATAAACACATTACAACAATGAACATACTGACCCCAAATCCATAGATCCCTTATTTTTTGGTGTGCTCTTTTCTGGGGGGAAACTTCCTTTCTTTGTTTTTCATTTTTCCTTGACTTGGCATAGGGCTTTCCAAGTTAGCTCTCATGTCTAGTTTTATTTTTTCTTCTCTATTTTAAAGTAATTGCTCATGGAATGATGTGTAGCAATTCCTTTAAAGTGGGGGGCATACATTACCATTATTTCATTTACATTCTTGGTTCCTATTGCAGGTTTTTCATTTATGTGATTTGTGTTTGTCACTTTGTGGATGACATTGGGTATGATGTCCTTCATAAGTGTGACCTTTCTTAGCATATTACATTCCTCTTGGTGGCCTGATGTGACACACTACATCCCATAAGTTGTGAATCTACTATTCTTTGATTGGTCATCTCTTGGAGACATTACACACAATGTTCCCTAAGTGACTAACCTTGCATGAACTAAACAAGAGTCCTTTGAACTTCCTTTACATTTTTGCACCTTAAATTTTTAATTTTTTCCAACTTGCATAATGCAGCGTGCATGACTGTGGTACTTTGTATTTTTGTTCATAGAATCTATTTTCTTGTGGTGCCTTCTTAAATTTATCAATCGGTATAAGCTTGGCATGGTTGTGCAGGAAGCCCACCTAGCAGCATGACTTTTCCCCATAGCCACTTTTGTGTTTGTGAGTGCATACCAACTAGTGTATGTATCTTACCTTTTTGGACTTTTTCACCCCGTGGACAACTAGTTTTGTGGCCCCAAAGTGATTTTGAAGCAAGTTCATCCTCTCACTAAAGTGGGGGCTAAATGTATCATAGAAAAATTTCCCCTTGTCATTTTCATGACCTTTTAGGTCTTGTTTCATGGTGTTAGAACTATGTTGCTATGATTTTATGTTGTAACAGGGCTTGAACATACTTATTTAGGTACTAAGACTAATGACATTTTGTGAAGGTGTTGTGAAGTGTTGTAAGACATTTCTACATTCTTCTAGACTCTCTTAATTATAATTCACCTAAAAATCATCTTTTTATTCATCAACAAGTATTATTTTGAAGTGTTGTAAAGTCTTGTAACAAAATTTCATGCTTTTCTAGGCACATCTTCACTATTTATCCCCTTTTCATGCTTTATTTGACCCCTTTATGCTCTCATATGATTAATTAAGTGTATTTTTGAGTATTATCCCAACAAAAAACATTAAATACAACATATTTCCTGACACTTGTTTTTATGTCCTAGGTGGGACCCATTGGCCATGGGTGGTGAATGAGTCCCCCTTGGCCTCAAATTCAAAATATTTTAAATTTTCTTTTGCGATTTTATTCAAAAACACTTGATGTCGTCCTATCATGAGGTATGAACAAGTAACTAAGGCACAATTGTGTATAAATAAGTGATGTTCATCTCATTCTAACCCCCATTCATCAAGTTCACTTATCCACCTATTCACTCAAGTATTCAAGCATTTTACAACATCCTTTTAGGCACTATTCAAGTACTTTGAAGCAACCGTTGAAATTACTTCAGAGTTGCATCATCAAGGGTTTGGTAAGTTAATAGCAATTACATGTTACTTTATCATTCCTTTGCATTTCATTATTTTCTTGAAGGTTTGATTACCAAAATGAGGTTTGACCAAGGAAAACTTGTATTCACTAATCTTAAACCATTTTTCCTTATTGCATGTTTGTTTGTAGACCGAGGTATGCAGATTTGACAAGATTTTTGATGTTAAAGATTGGTTTATAAGTCAACTAGGTGCTTCAAGTCAACTTAAGTCTATTTCAAGCTTGGATAATGTTCTCTGTCTGTTTTCTACATAATTGACTTCAGCAACCTAACAAGCAAACTTTTCCAGATCTGGTGTTGTAGTGTTGTCTCCTGATTTGTTGGAAATTTGGGAGAGGACTAATTCACCACTTATGTTGAAGATTAGCAGTAGGGTTAGGGTTGGGGTTAGCATGTATAAAATGGGTTAGGCTTAGAAATAGGGTGAGGGTAAGGATTAGGGTTATATTTAGTGTTAGAGATTAGGGTTGGGGTTAAAATTAGGGATAGGGATAGGAATAAGGTTAGGGTTCAGGTTAGGGTTAGGGTTAGGATTGGGATTAGGGTTGAAGTTATGAATAAGTTTAGGGTTATAATTACGGATGAGAATAGGGTTAGGGTTAGAGATAAAATTAGGATTAGGGCTAGGATAGTGTTAGTAGTAAGATTAGGGTTAGGGTTAGGGTTAGAGATAAAATTAGGATTAGGGTTAGGTAAGAGTTAGTAGTAAGATTAAGGTTAGGGTTAGGGTTAGAAATAAAATTAGAATTAGGGTTAGGTTAGAGTTAGTAGTAAGATTAGGGTTAGGGTTAGTGTTAGGATTAGAATTAGAGTTAGAATTAGGGTTAGGGTTGTAATTAGAATTAGTGTTAGTTATATAATTAGGGTGGGTTAATAGATAAAAAATTAATTATATATATTAGGATTTCAATGGATAATATTAAAATCATTTTAAGGCTGAAACCAATTAGTATTTTAATATATTTAATGTATATTATAATTGCACTATCCTTAGTATAATATAAATTTGCAATTTTTAAAGTATAAAAAGAAATTATGAACAGTATAATTATACTAATTATATTAAATATTGTTTTAAAAAATTTATATATGTATTTAATAGTTTTGTTAAAAAATATAATATATAATAATAATTAGTAGAATTATATTATTTATAATTTATTTTTTATTATATAAAATATATATTATATATTAAAATACTAATTGGTTTCAGGCTTAAAATGATTTTAATATTATTTATTAAAATCCTAATATATATAATTATATTCTTATCCATTAATTTTGGTTTATTGTAGTTAAGTATATATTAACATAATTAATATAAAATGTATATTTTATATAGTAAAAAAAATATAAATAATATAATTATACTAATTATTATTATATATTATATTTTTTTAACAAAACTATCAAATACATATATATGGTTATTATTACTATTATATTTAATAGTTTTGTTAAAAATATAATATATAAAATATACATTATATATTAATTATGCTAATATATACTTAATATATTACGTATTTTCATTTTATTAAACATACTTTAAAACCTTTGTATAAAATTAATTTTCACACTGTAGCTCACTAAATTGTAAAGTGTAAGGTCAATACGAGGAAGAGTTTGGAGGAGCAAAAACCAATAGCCGCGGGTAAAGCAGCAAAAAAGGGTGAATGGAAAACTTAAAAAACTTAGTAAAAATATTTATTGGGCACTATAAACCTACAAATTACAAATATGACCTACCTACAAAATAGTATGTAGAACATGGCATATACATCAGATGAGCGGGTGCAAATTGTGGCCTGCATAGACAATGCCCACTCTAAGGATACACTCCTTAGGTGGTCGGGAATCCTCCACTGCAGGAAAGATGTTGTACAACATTACAAAACAATATTTTGTGCTTTCGTAGGAGATGATTTATTTAGGTGTATGGGAGTTTAATTAGAGATGTCCTTTAATAAGGGTGTGTAAATAATATAAAATTTTAAATAATTAATTAAAAAAATATTTGATAATAAATAAATATAATGAAACAAGTTTTTAAAATAATAATAATAAATATATATAATAAAGGATTTTGAAAAAAAATTATATAATAAATTATTTTTGAATTATTTTAAATTTTTTAGTTTTTAAAATATTTTTGTTATTTTTGTCTTTAATGTACACAATGTCATGATAACACTTATATAATATTTTTATTATATTTTTAAAATAATATAAATATACTAATTAAAATTGTTGATACAATAATATACATTATACTTTATTTTAATTTACTTAAAATTATATTTTTTACTTTACAATTATTCAAGAATTTTTAATTTTATTTAATCAAGAGTTATTTCTATTTATAGTTATTTTTTTAATTTGAAATCTCACAATCAATAGTACTTTAGTATGAATTATAATTTCTAACATATTACAACAAAATCTAATTTCAATAACACTTATTAAAATAATTTGTGAAAAAATAATTCTTAAATGAAATATGATACTAACATAAAAATATAATCAACTTTCAAAATATTAATAAAACATTCAATGGATGAAATATTTTTATAGTCCCATGTTGATGAATCTTAGTAAACTTTATAATATTCAAATTTAATATCATTTTCTCTCTTTTCATTCATTCGTAAAAAAATATTCTAATTTTATTAAATTAAAAATATTAAGCAATAATGATTCCCCCAATTAGATTATAACCATATGTGTACCTCTCAAACTCTAAATAAATAATGAAAACCTACAATAATGGTAAGACACAAAGTGACATGCCATGATCATATAAAAAAATTGAAACAAAACTAAATATTTAAAAAATTAAAAGTATCTAAGAATTATTTAATTTTTAATCTACTTAAAAGTTATTTTATATGTCATGATCATACATAAAAATTGAAACACAATTAAATTTTCTAAAAATTTAAACTATCTAAGAATTATTTAAGTTTTTCATTTAATTAAGATTTATTTTATAATTTTTTTCATTTATCTAGAATTATTATTATTTTTTTAAACATTTAAACCTTCTTATTAAATGTTTTTTTTTCTTTATAAAATAACTCTTAAGTAAATAAACATAAATTAATGTCAATTTTCTAAACATATGTAATTGATCAACTACCTTATGATTTCCCATGGATAAATTAATTCGTCTAATTATCCAAGAAAATGATATGGTGAATTTATTAGTAATGATAATATTAATACATCAATTATTCCAACAAGTTCATGTGTTCCTCAATATCTTCCTTTTTTAGTTGTTTGGTTAATATAATAGGAAAAAGTTCTACATTTCTCTTCACATGTCTCCAATTAACACTTGGATTCCATAATCTTATGGAATGATAAGTTTGAATTATTTCACCTTTCCCCTGATTTGTACTATGATGCTAAAACATCAATCATGATAAAGCATGAAGTAAAAGATATCTAATAACATGCATATAGTCAAAGATCTTAGCTCCCTCTATTGGACAAGAGATGAGTTTAAATTCTTGAAACTCGTAGCTCTTTTTCTATACTCTTCCATGCTTTGCTCATTATCCCTTTCTTGCAGTTCTAGAATTGTTCTTCTTTCTTTTGTTCATGTTCCATAATTTTTGCTAAGACCCTTTATTGTAGGTTTGAATCTAGTATACTCATATTTTTTTAGTTCCATGATCTATTTTTCTAGCTCTTTAGAGAATTTATCTAACTCTTCTTTTGGAATGATCTCATTTTCTTTGATATATGTGGCTTAACTCACAAGGTCCATTACAAAAGAATCAAATTTTATTTCTTCTCAAATTATTTCTAGCATCTGCATTCATCTTCTTTTTAATAATTGACAATGTGGTCCTCTAGTGGATGCATGATGTCCCTTCTTATGTGATTCTTCCTTTGATTTGTTCAAATATGGTGTTTTAGAAATTATTTATATGTCAGTACTAGTTGCGGCTTTTTCATTTTTGTATTTTTCCACCCTTTAATATTATCCATTTCAAGTAGTTTGGGAAAGAGAATTCTACATATTTTTGAAATGACAGTTTCCTTCAAATATTTTGTTAGATTCTAGTAGCTTACAAACCTTAAAGTAAGTTATTCTACTAATGATCTCAATGTAATTCCTTGAAGTGTAGAAAGATAACATCTCTTTGAATCCCTCTAGGTAGAGTTACATATATATATTGAAGTTAGCAACAAGATATGATAGCTCCATGATTTATAGGATGACAAGATGAAAAATTTGATACCATTGCAATAACCTTAATGATTATTTTATGTAAAAAGTATTTTAATAATTTAATTATAACTTGTAAAAACCCACATTTCTTTACAAATTATACGTCAACATTCATAATCCAAAATGAACAATTGAAAATTTCAAAATTTTCTTACTATTTGAATGAATTATAAGATTACATCAAAATACTTTGTAATAATGGTAGGATTAATAGTTACAATAATAACAAAAAAATTGAAACTACATTGTTGGAATCCACAATAACTAAAAAGTATACAAATTTTATGTAGGTATGATTTAACATGAGGAAAATTCATTAATGACGTTAGAATGAGATCATTTTATAGGTGTAAAGGGGTTTCATCCTCTAATCCTCAAAACCAAAGGGTTTTCAGCTTATGCTTTCCAATAGATCTAAGGGTTTCTATCCTCACATTTGGTTTCTTGAGCACATGTTTAGAATAATTTTACAAGAGTTTTTTTATGTGGATAATATAAATAATAATCTTTGATTGGATTTTTTCACTCTTGATATCCTTCCAATTAATGATTGGTATGTGATTTTTCCAAAATAACAACTAAGATTACATAAGGAACAATGTAGTAGAGGATGCAGCCACCACATTAATGAAAACATGGCTATATTGCACCTCTAGCATTGTGAGTTCATGTGAAATCATTACCTTGTTATTTAAAACTTATTTTTGTATAGAGAAAACCCTTATGCAATAGTTTCAACATTAAAATTGGTCATTAATGGCACTCTAGGCTGCACAACAAGGAATATGAGAGTAAATAGTGTGAAAAGGTGAAAATATCAATTTTTTTAGGTTGGAAAAAACTTAAATCTTATACCACATATTGAGGGTCAATGTTTGGGAGTATAGTACCCTAGATACCCAAAATTTTGATATAATTGAGGTGACATAGTTTAATATGTTGGGGATTAGAGTTTGGGGGTACCATGTATATGGTACTTGAGTTAGGTAAAGGTTGAAAATCCAATATTGAAAGGTAATTTGATGTAAGTGTTGGGGAGTTGGGGTCTAGTCTAAAGGCATATTGGTAAGCAATAACACAAAAATATGATAAAGCTAAGTAAAAGTGGGGGGGGGGGGGGTTGAAGGAAAACGATGTTGAGAAGGAGAACTAAAAAAAAGTGGGGACTAAGGAAATAAATAAACTTAGAAGGAAATTCATGCCACAGTGGGAAAGTCTGATATCTCAATAGGAATAAAGGAAACAATGAAGTTATGTAGAAAGGCATGCTAGGATAGGGACATCTTAACTTTTGATAGGAATAAGGATTAACAAAATGCTGGTCAAAAAGGCATGATAGGATGAGAAAGTTCAATGTAAAAGGAAGAGTTTGAGTAAATGATATGATAGGATGAAAATATATGAAACTTTAAAAACTTGCACACTTAGAAAATTTAAAACACCTACATACTTAGAAAATTTTGAAATTAATGGACACATGAGAGATGAAGAGGGAGAAAACATATGCACACTTTGATAGAGGTAGACATTATAAACAAGAAAGAATAATTTTCTCTCTAAACATAAATTAATGGGAAATGAGATATTATATTATTTAACTTTTGTTTTAAAAAATTAAAATCTTCTAAGTAAATAATTTTTATTTATTTTTATAAAATAACTCTCAAATAAATAGAAAACTTAAGTAATTCTTAGATAGTTTTAACATTTTAAAACATTTAGTTTTGTTTCAATTTTTATATATGATCATAACATAAAATAGTTCTAAAGTAGATAAAAATTAAAAGTCCCATTATAATCTAATGAAAGGATCATTATTGCTTAATATTTTAAATTTAATAAATTCAAAAAAAAATCATTGTTTAATATTTTAAATTTAATAAATTCATTTTTTTTTAATTTTTATGAATGAAGAAAAGAGAAAGAAAATGATATTAAACTTGAATATTATACATTTTCCTACCATTCATGTTCATCAACATGGGACTATAGAAATATTTTGTCCATTGAATGTCTTATGAATTATAACATTTTGAAAGTTGTTTATATTTTTATGTTAGTATCATATTTATTTAAAAATTATCTTTCCACAAATTATTTTAATAAGTATTATTGAAATTAGTTTTTGTTGTAATATGTTAGAAATTATAATTCATACTAAAGTACTATTGATTGTTGTTATTTTATTTTTTGGAGAGTTTTTTTATGAGATTTCAAATTAAAAAATAACTATAAATAGAAATAACTCTTCATTAAATAAAATAAAAAAATTTCTCCAATAATTTTTTTTTTTGGTATTATATATAGAGAGATCAAAAAACACACAGTGCCAAGGTAGCACCGAGGAACGAAGAGTCCGGCTCAAGAGGGGCATAGCCTCACATCACGAGCAACCAGAGTAACCAAAGCAGAGAATTACATCCAAAAAGAGACAAGAGATGCGCAAACAACGCATAAAAAGACACTAGCTTAAAATATCATCCATGTTATCTACCCAAGCCGTCCACCCCTTAGCTCCTTCCATCCAGATAAATAAAAATAAAATATAATAGATATTATTGTATCAACAATTTTAATATTGTTTAAAAAGTAGGATAATAATATTATATAAATATATTACCATAAATGTTATCATATTATAAAAAATAATGTATATTATTGTATCAACAATATACAATTTTAATTGATATACAAAAATATATTTTAAAAAATTAAAAATTGAAAATAATTCAAAAATAATTTCTTATATAATTTTTTTTTCAAAATCCTTTATTGTTTATATTTATTATTGTTATTTTAAAAACATGTTTCATTATTTTCCATTATATTATCAAATTATTTTTTAATTAATCATTTAAAATTTTATATTATTTAAACACCCTTACAATCTCTAATTAAGCTCCCATACACCTAAATAAATCATCTCCTACGAATTAGGGTGGAGAGTATCGTTTTAAAATGCTGTGCAATATCTTTCCCTAGGCGGAGTAGTCGGCGAAGTATTTATAGAAAAAGATTCCTTATTTCCGAATGGAATGTGGGAGTTTAAAAAAACACATAACTTTACACGTGAACGGAGATGCAAAATTTACTCAAACGGAAATCTCTTATAAAGCGGATAAAGTACGGAAATGCCAGTTGAATGGGCCCGGCCACTTAAGGAGTGTACCCTTACAGTGTGCTGGGTAAGCCGCGCCCAGCTGGACTAATCAGAGGATCTCTATTTGCTTAGCATGTAGAGATAAAATGAAAAATGTGTAGGTATTTATCCTCAAGTTTACGTATGTGGGTGAAACACGTGAGAAAGGTTTTTAAGGTTCTTGACAACGATATCACGTATTCCTTCGCTTTCCTTCACGTGTCGGAAGGATTGTGGGGACGCCAGTTGGTATATGATTCAGCTACCCCACCGCCCTCCTAGTATAGATTCTATAAATTGAATATTATATCTTTATTTCATCTTCATAATTGATGAAACATGTGAAAAAAGTTTTAAGTCCAAATTATAATTATTGTATTATAATTAAATTTTAATAAGTTTTAAATTTATATTGTAGTTGTAAATCCTCGTTGCATTATTAGTCATAAAATGAAATAATATTTTTAAATGATTTCATAAAAAAAAATCAGGTCAGTTGTCTTTTAATAATTATCTCTATTCCATCTTCACAAAACACATGTAAATTAGAATACGAAGAACACATTAGATGATATGTATTTTCAGTTTACAATATGAAGAACACACCTTTCTTGTATTTACAATCCCAATCACACCACCAACACCAACAAGATATATCCATGTGCATATTCCCCTACCATTGTTGTTCATATTTGCAAAGGAAAAATCTGAAAATAAGGCATTGGAAATAGTTAAATGCACGCCACATGCTTATGCAAGCCATCAAATTAGAATTAAAATCTACTTAACACTAATGCATTGCAAATTCTTATGGTGACATGCCAATATAACATCTGAAACTATCTCTACCCATATAATTTCAATTCTCTCCACTTGGCAAGCAAACAAACCAACATAGAAATGGTGGTAGAGCCTTTTAAAATTTAGATAATATAGCAAACCGCTTCATATGGTGTTTACCAAAAGGTGGACCCTTTAGTATTAGATATGATCTTAATGCAAATTAAATTATATTTTCCCTTGTGGACTACCATGTCATGTCAAATTTACAATGAGCAATCAAAAAAAGCATGAGTGATAATAGAGGCAAACTAAACGAGTGAAAGAACCCCAACAATGACTTGGAGCACAAATAAATGCAATGGGATACGCTAGAGTACACATGATCACATTTCGAGTTAGATAATAACATAGACAACTAGAGGATTTGGAGCACAAATAAATGCAATGAGATACACTAGTGCACCCATGAACACATTTTGAGCTAGATAATCACATAGATAAGAATGAAAAATTGAGACCTCATATTGGTAGAAGATTCAAGGTCATAGGATTGCGTGGGATCATGGCAGAGTATAAAAAATTGAAGTCAATATATTTTACAATAATGGTTTTTATAATGTATTAACAAAGATGTTAAAATGGCCATGCATAAAAGTAAAAAACATCTCATGATTTAAATTGTCGGGATTAGAGCTCAAATTCTTATATGTAATATCCTAGATTATGTATGCATCTTACATAATGAAAGTATCTAACTTGAATAAATTTTGTTTCAAGATTACTTAAAATCTATCAAATATGGGTGAACTAGAAACTTCTATCTAGTGCCTAGAAATAGCCAAATGTTTGGGTACAAATCAACCAAGGAGCCAAATGGTGACATATAACCACTAAAAATTTCCTTTCATATTCTATACAGAAAAAAAATTCTCCTTAGCATCAACGTAACTAATCACACCATTCATAATTTATTAATCATCACTTATTTATCATTTAGTGCCATCAATTATCATCTACCATTTATTATATATCATTTAACAAAATTTATCCATTTAATTATGCAATATGTTATTATTTAATTAAATGATATCTAATTATACATTTTCAAACAAATTCCATTCTCATATATTCATTCAAATCCTTTGAAATTCATCATTAGTTAACTCAATCTTCATTTATAAACTTCTTCTTTTTGCGTCACTCATCACCATCTTCAAATATAAATTTATTCCTCACGATTTTCAATATTTCAGTTCAATTGACTCCATATTAAGTTCAATTAATTAAAGTCTTCATTTTTTTTTTAAAGAGGAAAAAATGGGTTCTATAGGGACCCGAAACCACAAAGTTTACAAATAAAAGAGATAAAATGTCAAAGATCCCAAAAACAGAGAGGATATAGAAAGGACATTAAAATTACAAAGCAACAACCACCAAAAAAAGGCCAGCAAATGCCACAAAAAAGACTCCAAAAAAACCATAAAAAACACTAGCAACAACTAAGTTTGGGATTTTAAAATTTCTGCTGTCTTAGCTTCCATGTCATTCATCTCCTAAACCCCCTTCTTTAAGATCTAGACCATCTGGGATGTTGGAGGCACTTTCCTCTTAAGGTTGGCACAGGTCCTTTTTGATATTCCTTGGTCATCATTCTTGCTTTTATCCTTGTCCTCCTCCAGGTCAACAACCAGCGAGCCCTGTTGTGACTTTTCCAACATTTTAGACATTGCATTAATGATAATGGCATTGTGCCTTACCATTCTATGGTTTTGTTCCACAACAATTTTCATATTGTTTTTTATTATAACAATTTTAGCTTCCAAAGTTTTGTACTTGTCCCCATTTTCATCATCTCCCAACCCAATATTGTTCTTTTTCCATTTTACTTCTTCATTGTTTAGAGCTGATAGCTTTAGTTCCAGTTCCTCCAACTTGCTATTTCGAACCTTGTTTTTGAGATTAAGATCATTGATTTCTTGATAGACCCATTTCATAACCCTAAAAATATCACCAATGCTACATCTAGCAAAGACAAGGATATCTCTAGATTGATCCTAATCTAAAATGAGGTTGAAATCACCCAGGTTAGGGGAGTTGGGAAATTTGGTTCCAACATCTCTGACAAAGGTAGGAAGGGTAGAAACAAAATCTCTACTAGCTTGAAGGTTCTCTGTTTTGTCCTCCAGAGAATCCGTAGAGTAGGAAACCAACTTTTTGGTAGGGGATCCCTTGAGAATAGGTTTCTTTAAAGGGGCCAGGCAGCCAGGGTAAATCTTAGGGTTAGCTTTCATGTGCTAGGGATAACAAAGTTGGGTTTTCTTGCTAGAAAGGGCAGGGGACAGATGGAATTCAAAAATTCTCTTTGAGTCTCCAAGCCACCACTATCTGTATCATAGTCTTCAAACACCGTGGAGGCAACTGGTTTGGATAAAGCCGACAAGATTTGAAAATGTTCATAGATCAACCTAATAAGCCTAGGATGAAGAATAGGGTATCTCCTGGGGTTTTTCTTATGGTCTTCAAGGCTATTGCTCAATGAGTAGGATAAGTAATAAGGCAAAGAAATTCGTACAGGCCTATGATTTTCTCATCTAGTTTCACCTTTCTCCCGAAGAGGATAACTTCTCCATTATTCTAGTTCTTCTCAAAGTAGTCAGTGGCTTGAGGATCAAGCCCATGAATTTTTTCTAGGAAAGGAACCAAACCTCCTCGCTCAACCTATTTCTAGACCTTAGCATTTCTCGTGTGCATTTCATAGCTATTTGGCTCGATTCTTTTCCTATCCCCCCATTCTCGCATGCGCCTCACTGCAATCTCTACTAGTGTCGAGAACTTGTTGCAAATTTATGCAGCCATTCCAATGAACCCACAAAGTATATCACTTTTTCTTACCAGCTAAGTTATTTGACATAGCCCCATCAAATCTCTTGATTTTGATGTACTTAGCCCTTTCCCCTATCATCATTAAAGATATTTGCTTATTTCCCATGTGTAACATCATAATCTAATAAGCCCCTAACTTCAACACCAAGACCCTGAAATTCTGCCACGTGTTCAAACCTCCCTGCTTAACCCCCTCATTCGCAAAGTAATATGCCACGCTATTAGCTTCCCTGTAGACGTAGGAGATTTTAACTTTTTCAAATTTATCTAAGATAGATTTAACATCTTTAATCCAATTCTTAATAGACTAGGAGGGTGGGGTCCTACCTAGGAGACAATCAATGATGTTTTTGGAGTCCCCTTCAAGCCATAAATTTTTTATATTCAAATGTTATGCTAAATTTAAAACTTAAAAATCTCCTATAGCCTCTACCACATGGTTGGTTTGAGAACCAAGGGAAATGGCCACAAGAGCCAAAAAGTTACCATTTGAGTCCCTTAACACACCTCCACTTCCGACCATCCCCAAATTTCCCTTCGTAGTGCCATCAAAGTTGGTTTTTGTCCAGCCATTTGGAGGAAAGGTCCTACACATACCCTCCCTATCTTTCTTAGTTGGCTTGGATGCCTTAGATACATCCATTTTGAGATTCCAATCTTTGGCTATCATTATCTCATAGGGAGTGCACACCACTACCTCAAGATTTAAGGTTTTTTGGTGAATAATATTGAGGTTTTCCTTTATTAGTCTTTTTTTTTTTCAAAAGCATTAATCTACAACATTTCGTTATCCCTAAAAAGTCTGTTATTCCATTCTTTCCAAACTCTCCAAACAACAAAAGGGAAAAAAAGTCCCATAATCTTTGAATGAGGGGATTTTGAGATGGGGCTTTCCATTGCAAAAATAAATCTTCAATGGACAGAGGGAACACCCAAGAAATGTTCCAGAGAGCAATAAATTTTCCCCAGATTGTAGCAACAAACGAACAGTGAAGAAACAAATGGTTTGCTGACTCTACGTCACTCTTGCACAAAGGTAACATCTATTGGAGATTTGCAATCCCCATTTGCAAATATTATCCACTGTGAGCACCTTATTTTGAAGCATAATCCAATAGAAAATGTTGACTTTAGGAGTCAAGTGTTTTATCCACACTTTAGACCAGAAAGGAGGGGGGGCTTGAGAAAGGGACATTAGAGAAACAACTGATGAAATAGAGTAGTTACCCGAAGGGTTGTGCATGCAGACAAGATGACCATCCAACTGATTCTATCCCAATCTAACAACCATCAAGGAAGATTGAAGTGGAGCCAAATCCTGGCTAACCATACACAAATCCACCCAATCTCCTTCATTCCAATAATCTTTTACATACTGTCCAAAAGCAGCTTTGCAAAACTCAGCCCACCTATTGAATCTTTCAATTTTCATTAGGGGATCTTAAAAAGCCATCTATCATCCTAGAACTTGGCTAGATTACCACTTCTAATGTGCCAACTAACCCTTGATTCCAAAATATTTCTACTAGCAATCATGTCATTCCAACAAACTAAACCATGGGGCAAACTAGGAGAATCCAACAAGGCTTTGAGGGACACGCACTTGGTCATATAATTAATTTTTAAGATATCTTTCCATTCTCGATCACATGAAAAGGATCTCCATATTTGCTTAGCAAGAAGAGTCTTATTAATTAGTTTATTTTTTCTCAGACCTAATCCCCACAAGGATTTTGGTCTACATACCAAATTCCATCCTATTAGAGGCATCCTTTTTTTCTCCTCCACACCAGACCAAAGGAATCTTTTTTAGATCTTCTCAATGGCCTTTGCATATTTGGTAGGTATTTTGAAAAGGTTAAGTGCATAAACCAGGAGGTTATGAAGAGAAGCTTTGAGGAGCTGGTGATCTGTATAGGATCTAGACTAATTGCGAATTTGAATGCTTAATTACAAAAACTTAAAATGGAATTACAAATTCATGCATACATTATCAAAATTATGCATTAAAAACTAAAAAATTAAGGTGAAAATTAGAACATGAGAGAGGAGAGAAAAAGTGCAAACAATCTAATAATGGAGTTTGCCACAATCATGACTACGTCTTCGGGTCCGCTCCAATAGAGTGAGACTGATCCAATTAATCTCCAAATAGAAATTACAATTGCACCAAGAGCATTACTTCTAGCACTTCAGCAACATAACACTACTCCGACGTACAAGAATGGCACAAGAACTCTTTAGAATCTCTCTTTCGTTATCACCTGTTTCTCTACTTCATCACTTGTATTTTTTGAACTCCTAAGAGCTTACATTCCCCTCCTTTTATACATGAAATATGCCTAAAAAGGCCAAAACCCTTCATAATTACAAAAATACAACATAGCCCCCCTATTAAGATTTCATACATTGGCTCATATGTGTTTTAGACCACTTTTGTTTTAGTGGTTAGGGGGTTATAATTAAAAAATAGGCCATATTGTTATGGCCTCAAGCCAAAATATGTAACAAAGTTAAACTAACACCCAATATATTTAAACACCATTTGGTGGTGTATTGGTGGCAACCATTTTACCACATACGCGTGGTCGGGGGTTCCAACCCCACCAACCACCATTTTGTTTTCAAACCGACCGAAAAATTTAACAACAAAAATCTGTGTCATTACATGTTTAGTGGGCGTCTCTAGATGCAACGGTGGAAATGACCGCCTGTTTCGAGAGAGGTTACGGGTTCAAAGCAGTTGAACACTTTTGTTAAATAAAAAACTCACTGACGCAGAGGCACAGATAGATAGAGACACGTAGTCCTTCCAGAAGGTGCCACATGGCAGAAGTTGAATTACCATCACCGACATGTAAATTCTGACTCAGCTGCCAACGCATTGTACATAGTGCTAACTCATCAAGCCACATGTCCAAGCCCAATTCGCCAGGTCTACTGACGATTCTGATGATGTGTACGGATGGAAATGTGTCAACCTTTGATTGGTTCGTACAATTCGAGCAAACTACCACATGTCATGCCTAGAATTTTCCACATCGGATTCCATACAGTACGGACTGATTGATGACATCACCCTTGTACCATCTAGTTAACTAAACTTTGACTGCCAATATCTGGAGCATACGATGTCAGATTTCGACGAAATGAACGTTGTTGGAATCATCTCAACGAGCTCTTCGACTTGATGTTTTTTTCAATGATTTCTAAGATTATCATTTTTTCCACCTTTCTAGATGCCCCTTGGTGCTAGTTTGACCAAAAGTTTGACTGGCCATAACTTGTGCAAATGGACTCCTTTTTGCTCCGTTCAACTTGCGCTGGAATCAGGACACTGAGATCTTTCTGATGGTACTAAAATATGGAGTTTTGGAGACACTTCAATTTCCATTGAAAATATCCCTCGGTTTAGCTAAATATTTCTTACTTATCTCAGAAGAGCTCCTTTCCATCCCACCAGATTCTTGCTAAACCTATCAACCAGCAAACACCAAAAGGATTATGGAGGTTTAAGGAATAGAGGTAGTCCAAGATAAGTAGAGTGTAAGGATTCCACTCTACAACCAAGGATTCTAGCAATCTTTTTCTATCTATGCTTAGGGGTATTAAAGAAAAAAATGGAACTCTTACGTCTATTGACCATCTACCCAGTTTCCTTCTCATACACATCTAATTATTTTTTCAAAGTCTTATCCTCAGTCACTATTGCTCTTCCCATTAGCATAGTGTCATCAACAAACTATTGGTGAGAAAAAATCAGATTAGTAGAAGAAGGTCTAAGACCCGAAAGAGATCTCTGTTTAATCAATCTTTTAAGATTTCTTTCCAAGCTCTCAGCCATCATTGTGAACAAATAGGAGAGATAGGATCACCATGTCTTAGGCCTCTTTAATTCTAGAAGAATCTCGAGGGAGAGTCATTCACAATGATGTAAGTGGAGACAATAGTAACTAGTTAGTTCACCAGCTGAATAGCTCTGCTACTAAAACCAAACACCCTTAGAATTTTGAATAAAAACTCCCAATCAACACAGTCATAAGCTTTGGAAATATCTAGCTTAAGAAGAAACCCTTTAGTTTTTTATTCCACTAGAGAATGGATATTCTCATGAACAGTGACTAAAGAGTCCAGGATTTGCATTCTTAGAACAAAACCATTTTGTTGAAGGGATATCAACAAAGGAAGGATAGTAAGGAGCCTTGACATCAACACCTTAGATATGATTTTATAAAAAGAGTTGCAAAGACTAATAGCCCTAAATGCGTCAAACTCCTTAGCTCCAGGTTTCTTGGGAACAAGGACCACAAAAGTAGCATTCAATTCCTTAAGAAGACTTCTAGAACCAAATAATTCCTTAACAACATTAACAACATCCATTTCAACAATCTCCCATAACCATTGAAAAAAGAACATAGGAAACCCATCAGGGCTAGGGGCCTTGTTTCCTTGAAAAGAAAAGACAACTTTCATAATTTCCTCCCTACAGAGGATGGTGGCTAGCTTATTATTATCTTCCATGCCCACAACCTTAGGGATAGCCTCTAACATAAAATATTGGTCATTATGGTTTATTTCCCCATTCATCGAGAGAAGGTTGTTAAAGAAGACAACAACTTGCTTTTTGACATCTTCCTCTTCCTCAAATCTCTTGCCATTAAATTCTATGTGAGAAATTCTATTGGCAGCCCTATTTTTTGAGGTAGACAAAGGAAAGTACTTGGTGTTTCTATCTCCAGCTAAAAGCCACAACACTCTGGATCTCTACCTCCAAAACTTCTCCTCTTTAGCTATAATATCATGCATTTTCACCAACAACTCATTTTATTTTACTCTATTATTTTCTATATATCCTTCCCTCTGAATTTTATCCTAGATCTCTAAAATTTCCATTATGCTTTTTGAAGTATTCATTGTTATCCTCATTTCCTAGTAGATATTTCGACTTGATGTTGTTTTCAATGATTTCTAATATTATCATTTTTTCCACCTTTCTAGATGCCCCTTGGTGCTAGTTTGACCAAAAGTTTTATTGGCCATAACTTGTGCAAATGGACTCCTTTTTGCTCCGTTCAACTTGTGCTGGAATCAGGACACTGAGATCTTTTTGATGGTACTAAAATATGGAGTTTTGGAGACACTTCAATTTCCATTGAAAATATCCCTCGATTCAGCTAAATATTTCTTACTTATCTCAGAAGAGCTCCTTTCCATCCCACCAGCTTCTTGCTAAACCTATCAACCAGCAAACACCAAAAGGATTATGGAGGTTTAAGGAATAGAGGTAGTCCAAGATAAGTAGAGTGTAAGGATTCCACTCTACAACCAAGGATTCTAGCAATCTTTTTCTATCTAAGCTTAGGGGTATTAAAGAAAAAAATGGAACTCTTCTGTCTATTGACCATCTACCTAGTTTCCTTCTCATACACATCTAATTATTTTTTCAAAGTCTTATCCTCAGTCACTATTGCTCTTCCCATCAGCATAGTGTCATCAACAAACTATTGGTGAGAAAAAATCAGATTAGTAGAAGAAGGTCTAAGACCCGAAAGAGATCTCTGTTTAATCAATCTTTTAATATTTCTTTCCAAGCTCTCAGCCATCATTGTGAACAAAATAGGAGAGATAGGATCACCATGTCTTAGGCCTCTTTAATTCTAGAAGAATCTCGAGGGAGAGTCATTCACAATGATGGAAGTGGAGACAATAGTAACTAGTTAGTTCACCAGCTGAATAGCTCTGCTACTAAAACCAAACACCCTTAGAATTTTGAATAAAAAATCCCAATCAACACAGTCATAAGCTTTGGAAATATCTAGCTTAAGAAGAAACCCTTTAGTTTTTTATTCCACTAGAGAATGGATATTCTCATGAACAGTGACTAAAGAGTCCAAGATTTGCATTCTTGGAACAAAACCATTTTGTTGAAGGGATATCAAAAAAGGAAGGATAGCAAGGAGCCTTGACATCAACACCTTAGATATGATTTTATAAAAAGAGTTGCAAAGACTAATAGCCCTAAATGCATCAAACTCCTTAGCTCCAGGTTTCTTGGGAACAAGGACCACAAAAGTAGCACTCAATTCCTTAAGAAAACTTCTAGAACCAAATAATTCCTTAACAACATTAACAACATCCATTTCAACAATCTCCCATAACCATTGAAAAAAGAACATAGGAAACCCATCAGGGCTAGGGGCCTTGTTTCCTTGAAAAGAAAAGACAACTTTCATAATTTCCTCCCTACAGAGGATGGTGGCTAGCTTATTATTATCTTCCATGCCCACAACCTTAGGGATAGCCTCTAACATAAAATATTGGTCATTATGGTTTATTTCCCCATTCATCGAGAGAAGGTTGTTAAAGAAGACGACAACTTGCTTTTTGACATCTTCCTCTTCCTCAAATCTCTTGCCATTAAATTCTATGTGAGAAATTCTATTGGCAGCCCTATTTTTTGAGGTAGACAAAGGAAAGTACTTGGTGTTTCTATCTCCAGCTAAAAGCCACAACACTCTGGATCTCTACCTCCAAAACTTCTCCTCTTTAGCTATAATATCATGCATTTTCACCAACAACTCATTTTATTTTACTCTATTATTTTCTATATATCCTTCCCTCTAAATTTTATCCTAGATCTCTAAAATTTCCATTATGCTTTTTGAAGTATTCATTGTTATCCTCATTTCCTTGTAGATATTTCCCATGAATGTTTATAAATTATACAGTTGTCCATTCATTGTTTTCATCATGATCAGTCTCTCTTATGCATGTTTATAATGTCAAACTTTAAAATCAATCCATTTAAAATGTTTTTTTATTAATTTGAATTCACACTCATCCAAAGTTAATCAAATTAAATTTTATGAGGTCTACATTGAAGTTGTTAGACTAGAGTTTGGTTTGGTTTGTTGTTTAAATTCTTTCAAGTATTTAAAATTATTATCTTTTTATTTCCTTTCTTACACATGTAAACCCACCTACTAATCTCTCATCGATGCCTTGGACCAATATAAATCATCCATGCGTGTATTAAATTTTGAAGAAAAATTCAATGACATAATGTATACATGAATAGAAAAAGTGAGGCCCAAATGGCCCCACTATTAGATTTAATAAACATTATGCAATTTATTAACATTCATAAGATATAATTAATGAGATCACACTAATTCAAATGTGAATGATATGTAGAATAGGATATCAATATCTACATTCAGATGTTTGTAAAATAAGGAAAGGAACTACAACACATAAACCCTAAGCATGCTCCATCAGTGTTTCATCATTTTTTATTTTATTTAGTCAATTAATTTAGTGTATATTATATACATGAGACATGATAAGATGGATTATGTAGGTTGTGTCTAAATCATATGACTTGTACTTTCTCATTTTGAAGGATATTTTACGCAAACATGTGACTACACTTCCTTTATCCCATTTAGGTTTTACATTCTCAACTATTAGTGGTGTATCATATATATGCCCACTTTTGGCTCTCATTTGATAAATCCCTCATCATTGTATATTTGCATTCTTTAATAGCATATAATTATTCTATCATTTTAGGTATCTTTCAATAGCTTTCATTTAATCTCCTCGACACTTAGGCGTCACATCACTAGCAAACTCATATAGTTTAAAAAATATTTTGTGACTACTTGTTGATAATTATTTTGGAGATCTAAGTTGTAGATATTTTATTTTCCTCAAAATTTGACTACAATCTTCTCTTGCTCAACATTACAACTTGAAAAATTAGATTCTCTACAAAAATACCAAAGTTGAGGGTGTTCCTCTTCATTTCTTTCTATTGTAGGTACATTTTAGACCTTGGTAAGGAAAGTCTAAGAAGGAATGATTGTTTAGCTATGATTAAAAGAAAAACATAGAGCATGAATGACTTTACTTAAAATACGATAGTTTTGAGAAAAAGAGAAATCCTTAGAAACCTACTAAACCTTTAGAACATATAAATCTAGATACTTATAATATAAATTACATTTTTTTATGAGACAACTTATTGTTCTATACTTTGTTTGATTCACCAAGAGACTCATGGGCTCATAAGATCCCAAAAAATAAAAATAAAAATTGTAGATATGGATTAAGAAAGAATTGATATAATATATATACTCATACAAATGTGTACAAAATTCATTGTATTCTCATTGTATATTTAGGAAAAGGAAGAATAATGAATGTACATATAGAAGATTGAATACCCCTCCAAAATTGGTTACAAATGTGGGCACACTTGGAAAAATTTGATGACACATGTAATGCATACATGATGTCACACAAGAAAAAGGAAAGCTATATATGTGAGATCAAGCACTATGTGAATAGGATAGCTAGGTAGGTTTGAAATAAAAATTATGTAGAACATATTTTAATACTAACACCCACCTTAAAGTGATGGGTAGGGAGAAATTGAAATGATAGAAAATCTCTTTCAACAACTAGGATTGATGAGGTACCCATGCACATGTAAGTCTTTTACAAATCGAGTAAGGGAAAAACTCTTTGTGAAGAAACTTCCATCAACCCAAGCATAAGATGGAACCCAAGATAATGAGACAATCCAAATTGCTTTTGAGTAGAGAAATACTCTAATAAGAGAATTACATCATGGATGAGTTTTCAAACCAAATGTGTGCATATCTCAATATACATAACCCTCAAATGTTCTACTAGGTTGTGAGAAATATGAATGATAGTGTAGTTATCACAACAAAGAATATGAATGGTAGTGTATCCAAATTTATTTTGAGTAGAGAAATACTCTAATAATAAATATGAATGTTCTACTAGGTTGTGAGAAATATGAAATACTCTAAGCACGAGTGATAATAGAGGAGAACTAAACAAGTGAAAGAACACCAACAATGATTTGGAGCACAAATAAATGCAATGGGATACACTAGAGCACACATGATCACATTTTGAGCTAGATAATAACATAGACAACTAAAGGATTTGGAGCACAAATAAATTCAATGAGATACACTAGTGCACACATGATCATATTTTGGCCTAGATAATCACATAGATAAGAATGAAAAAATTGAGACCTCATATTGGTAGAAGATTCAAGGTTATAGGATGGTATGGGATCATGGTGGAGTATAAAAAAATGAAGTCAATATATTTTACAATAATCATTTTTATAATTTCTTAACAATGATGTTAAAATGGGCCAAGTATAAAAGTAAAAAATAGCTCCTAATAAATTGTTGAGATTAGAGCTCAAATTCTTATGTGTAATATCCTAGATTATGTATTCATCTTACATAATTAAAGTATCTAACTTGAATAAATTTTGTTTCAAGATTATGTAAAATCTATCAAATATGGATGAACTGGAAACTTCTATCTAGTGTCTAGAAATAGCCAAATGTTTGGGTAAAAATCAACCAAGGAGCCAAATGGTGACATATAACCACTAAAAAATTCCTTTCATATGCTATAGAGAAAAAAAATTCTCCTTAGCATCGATGTTAATCACACCACTCATAATTTATTAATCATCACTTATTTATCATTTAGTACCATTAATTTTCATCTACCATTTATTATATATCTTTTAACAAAATTTATCCATTTAATTATAATAATTTACCCTTATCCATTTAATTATACAATACATATTATTTAATTAAATGATATCTAATTATAAATTTTCAAAAAAATTCCATTCTTGAATCCATTCATTCAACTCCTTTGAAAGTAATCATCAGTTAACACAATCTTCATTTTAAAGAAACTTCTTTTTGCATCACTCATCATCATCTTCAAATATAAATGTATTCCTTATGTTTTTCAATATTTCAGTTCAATTGACTCCATTGTGAGTTTAGTTAATTGAAGTCTGAATTGTTATCCTCATCTCCTAGTAGATATTTCCTATGAATGTTTATAAATAAAATTGTCCATTCATTGTTTTCTTCATGATTAGTCACTCTTATGCATGTTTATAATGTCAAACTTTACAATAAATCCATTTTAAGTGTTTTATGATAATTTTCATTCACACACATCCAAGATGAATCAACTTAAATTTTGAGATTTTCATTAAAGTTGTTAGACTAGAGTTTGATTTGGTTTGTTGTTTACACTTTCATGTATTTATAATTCTTGTCTTTTTATTTCCTTTCCTACACATGTAAACCCACCTACTAATATCTCATTAGTGCCTTGGGCCAATATAAGTCATCCATGTGTGTTTTAAATTTTGAATAAAATTTCAATGACATAAAATATGTATGAATAGAAAAAGTGAGGCTCAAATGGCCCCACTATTAGATTTAATAAAAATTATTCAATATTAAATGTGTCTAAAATATAACTAACGTGATCAAACTAATTCAAATGTGAATAATAAGTATAATGGGATATCAATATCCATATGTAAACATGTTTAAAATAAGGAAAATAACTTCAATATATAAACTTTGGGCATGCTCCATTACTGTTTCATCAATTTTTATTTTTAGTCAAATAATTTATTGTATATTATATGCCTAAGACATGTAAGATGGATTGTACAGGTTGTTTTTGCATCATATGACTTATAATTTTGTAGGTTTAAGGAGGTTTTATGCACACATACTTCCTTTATCCCATTCAGGTTTTACATTCTGAACTATTAGAGGTGCATCTAGTATATGCCAACTTTTAGCTCTCATTTGTGAAATCCCTCAACATTGTATATTTTATTTTTTTGAAAACATATAATTATTCTCTCATTTTAGGTCTCTTTTAGCTTTCATTTAATCTATTTGATACTTGGTGGTTGCATCCTTAGAAAACTCATACATTTTAAAAATATTTTGGGATTACTTTTTGATAGTTATTTTGGAGATCTAGGTTGTAGAAATTTTATTTTCTTGAAAATTTCACTACACTCTTCTCTTCCATAGCATGATTACTTGAAGAATTACATTCTCTATAGGAATACCAAATTTGAGGGTGTTTATCTTCATTTCTTTCAATTGTAGGTACATTTCATATCTTGGTAAAGAAAGTCTAAGAAGGAATGGTTGTATAGCTATGATTAACAAAAAACATAGGGAATGGATGAATTTTCTTGAAATATGGTATTTTGAGAAAAAGAGAAATCCTTAGAAACCTAATAAACCTTAAGAACATATAAATATGATACCATTAATCTCTTTGATACTTGGTGGTCACATCCTTATAAAACTCATACATTTTAAAAATATTTTGTGTTTACTTTTTTATAGTTATTTTGGACATCTAGGTTGTAGATATTTTATTTTCTTGAAAATTTGACTACACTCTTCTCTTGCATAGCATGATTCCTTGAAGAATTACATTCTCTATAGAAATAGAAAAGTTGAGGGTGTTTCTCTTCGTTTCTTTCTATTGTAACCTGTGCATTTCGGATCTTGGTAAAGAAATTCTAAGAAGGAATGGCCGTAAAGCTATGATTAACAAAAAACATAAGGAATGGATTAATTTTCTTGAAATATGGTATTTTGAGAAAAACAAAAATCCTAAAAACCTACTAAACCTTAAGAACATATAAATATAGATACCATTAATATCTTCAATACTTGGTGGCCGCATCCTTAGAAAAATCATACATTTTAAAAATATTTTGGGGTTACTTTTTGATAGTTATTTTGGAGATCTAGGTTGCAGATATTTTATTTTCTTGAAAATTTTACTACACTCTTCTCTTGCATAGCATGATTACTTGAAGCATTACATTCTCTATAGAAATTCCCAAGTTGAGGGTGTTTCTCTTCATTTCTTTCTATTGTAGGTACATTTCAAATCTTAGTAAAGAAAGTCTAAGAAGGAATAGCTATATAGCTATGGTTAACAAAACACATAGGGAATGGATGATTTTTGTTGAAATATGGTATTTTGAGAAAAAAGAGAAATCCTTAGAAACCTACTAAACCTTAAGAACATATAAATATAGATAACATTAATCTCTTCGATACTTGGTGGCCACATCCTTAGAAAACACATACATTGAAAAAATATTTTGGGATTTCTTTTTGATAGTTATTTTGGAGAGGGTGATCCCACAATAGTGGTTTACAATTTTTGGTGAAACTGGACACTAAAATAATTTTTTAAACTAAATATTCACTTTTGGGCACCTATAGCAGCTAAACCGTGAGGAATTTGAAGATGATGTAAACTAGAGTTTCGTGACATTTGTCTATAGATTCTAAATATAATTTTTTCAAAAATTTTGGCATTAGATTGCTTTTTTTCCCATCTCCCTCAAAAACTAGTTTTTCTCAGAAAACAACATTTTTAAGTAGTGACGCTCACCATATAATGCATAACTTTTTTTCCGTGAAGGATAAAATTCTAATTCTTTCAAATTTTAGATTTGTAACTCTTGATATCTAGTGCTTGCACTTGGTTAGATAGTTTTTTATTGAATATTTTTTCTTTAATCAAGTGTCGAAATCAAACCAATTACAATCCAGACATAATAGCGATGGTATAACACATAACCTTTTTTTGTATGTCAAAATCAAAAAAAAAATTCTTTGTTGGATTAAGACTTCAATATCTAGTGCACTCATATTTTTTTCAAATTTTTTTTTTGATAATCTGTTATTTTCCACATGTATTACAACAAAGAGCTTGATTTTCAGTGAAAATCCTACATTCAAAAGAAATAAAAGATAAATATAATACTAAAATTAAATTTATTTAAAATTATACTTTTTGGGAAGCTTATAATAAGGACTACATACTTACAATTTTTTTTTTAAATGAATTCATTTGATCCCCAAAAAGGTAAATCAAATATGGTTTTTTATCAACATTTTGATAGGTGTAAAGAAGACTCCATTATAGGTATGGTTTAAAACTAGTGGGGTTCTATCCAAGGTGGTTTGATTTAATGTAGTTTGATCAAACCCTCTTCAATTAGAATACTTTAAATGGAAATTTTTAAGGCTTAAATCATTATATTTTCTAAAAATATGTGATTTCAGCAAAAATCAAAATCTCCCAGAAATTGTAAACTAGCTTTGTGGGATCACCCGAGATATAGGTTGTAGATATTTTATTTTCTTGAAATTTGACTACACTCTTCTCTTGCATAGCATGATTACTCAAAGCATTGCATTCTCTACAAATACCAAATTTGAGGGTTTTCTCTTCGTTTCTTTCTATTGTAGGTACATTTTAGATCTTGGTAAAGAAAATCTAAGAAGGAATGGCCGTATAGCTATGATTAAAAAAAAAAAAAAAGGGAATGAATGAATTTTCTTAAAATATGGTATTTTGAAAAGAGAAATCCTTAGAAACATACTAAACCTTAAGAACATATAAATATAGATACCATTAATCTCTTCGATACTTCATGGCAACATCCTTAGAAAACTCATACATTTTAAAAATATTTTGGGATTACTTTTTGATAGTTATTTTGGAGATCTAGGTTGGAGATATTTTATTTTCTTGAAAATTTGACTACACTCTTCTCTTGCATAGCATGATTACTTGAAGCAATTACATTCTCTATAGAAATACCAAATTTGAGGGTGTTTCTCTTTGTTTCTTTCTATTGTAGGTGCATTTCAAATCTTGGTAAGGAAAGTCTAAGAAGGAATGGTCGTATAGCTATGATTAACAAAAAACATAGGGAATGGATCAATTTTCTTGAAATATGGTCTTTTGAGAAAAAAAGAGAAATCCTTAGAAACCTACTAAATGTTAAGAACATATAAATATAGATACCATTAATCTCTTCGATACTTGGTGGCCACATCCTTAGAAATCTCATAAATATAGATAACATTAATCTCTTCGATACTTGATGGCCGCATCCTTAGAAAACACATACATTGAAAAAATATTTTGGGATTTCTTTTTGATAGTTATTTTGGAGAGGTTGATCCCACAATAGTGGTTTACAATTTTTAGTGAAATTGGACACTGAAATAATTTTTTAAACTAAATATTCACTTTTGGGCACCTATAGCAGCTAAACCATGAGGAATTTGAAGATGATGTAAACTGGAGTTTTGTGACATTTGTCTATAGATTCTAAATATAATTTTTTCAAAATTTTTGGAATTAGATTGCACCTTTTTTTCCATCTCCCTCAAAAACTAGTTTTTCTCAGAAAACAACATTTTTAAGTAGTGATGCTCACCATATAATGCATATTTTTTTTTCCGTGAAGGATAAAATTCTAATTCTTTCAAATTTAGATTTGTAACCTTGATATCTAGTGCTTGCACTTGGTTAGATAGTTCTTTATTGAATATTTTTTCTTTAATCAAGTGTCTAAATCAAACCAATTACAATCCAGACATAGCGCGATCGTATAACACATAACCTTTTTTGTATGTATCAAAATTCAATTTTTTTTTCTTTGTTGGATTAAAGACTTCAATATCTAGTGCACTCATATTTTTCAAATTTTTTTTTTGATAATCTGTTATTTTCCACATGTGTACAACAAAGAGCTTGATTTTCAGTGAAAATCCTACATTCAAAAGAAATAAAAGATAAATATAATACTAAAATTAAATTTATTTAAAATTATACTTTTTGGGAAGCTTATAATAAGGACTACATACTTACAATTGTTTTTTTAAATGAATTCATTTGATCCCCAAAAAGGTAAATCAAATATGGTTTTTTATCAACATTTTGATAGGTGTAAAGAAGACTCCATTATAGGTATGGTTTAAAACTAGTGGGGTACTATCCAAGGTGGTTTGATTTAATGTAGTTTGATCAAACCCTCTTCAATTAGAATACTTTAAATGGAAATTTTTAAGGCTTAAATCATTATATTTTCTAAAAATATGTGATTTCAACAAAAATCAAAATCTCCCAGAAATTGTAAACTAGCTTTGTGGGATCACCCGAGATATAGGTTGTAGATATTTTATTTTCTTGAAAATTTGACTACACTCTTCTCTTGCATAGCATGATTACTCGAAGCATTGCATTCTCTACAAAAATACCAAATTTGAGGGTTTTTCTCTTCGTTTCTTTCTATTGTAGGTACATTTTAGATCTTGGTAAAGAAAATCTAAGAAGGAATGGCCGTATAGCTATGATTAAAAAAAAAAAAAAAGGGAATGAATGAATTTTCTTAAAATATGGTATTTTGAAAAGAAAAGAGAAATCCTTAGAAACATACTAAACCTTAAGAACATATAAATATAGATACCATTAATCTCTTCGATACTTCATGGTAACATCCTTAGAAAACTCATACATTTTAAAAATATTTTGGCATTACTTTTTGATAGTTATTTTGGAGATCTAGGTTGGAGATATTTTATTTTCTTGAAACTTTGACTACACTCTTCTCTTGCATAGCATGATTACTTGAAGCAATACATTCTCTATAGAAATACCAAATTTGAGGGTGTTTCTCTTTGTTTCTTTCTATTGTAGGTGCATTTCAAATCTTGGTAAGGAAAGTCTAAGAAGGAATGGTCATATAGCTATGATTAACAAAAAACATAGGGAATGGATCAATTTTCTTGAAATATGGTCTTTTGAGAAAAAAAGAGAAATCCTTAGAAACCTACTAAATGTTAAGAACATATAAATATAGATACCATTAATCTCTTCGATACTTGGTGGCCACATCCTTAGAAATCTCATAAATATAGATAACATTAATCTCTTCGATACTTGGTGGCCGCATCCTTAGAAAACATACCTTGAAGAAAGCATACATTGAAAAAATGTTGCAGGATTTCTTTTTTGATAGTTATTTTTGGAGAGGTTGATCCACAATAGTGGTTTACAATTTTAGTGAAATTGGACAACTGAAATAATTTTTAAACTAAATATTCACGGGCACTATAGCCATTAAACCATGAGGAATTTGAAGATGATGTAAACTAGAGTTTTGTGACATTTGTCTATAGATTCTAAATATAATTTTCAAAATTTTGGAATTAGATTGCACCTTTTTCCATCTCCTCCAAAAACTGGTTTTTCTCAAGAGAGAAAACAACATTTTTAAAGTGATGATGCTCACCATATAATGCATTTTTTTTTTTCATTGAAGGATAAAATTCTAATTCTTTCAAATTTAGGTTGTAACCTTGATGTCTAGTGATTTGCACTTGGTTAGATAGTTTTTTATTGAATATTTTTTCTTTTAATCAAGAGTGTCTAAATCAAACCAATTACAATCAGGACATAAGCCTTGATCATTATAACACATAACCTTTTTGTATGTATCAAAATTCAAAAAAAATTTCTTTGTTGGATTAAAGACTTCAATATCTAGTGCACTCATATTTTTCAATTTTTTTTTTTTGATAATCTGTTATTTTCCACATGTGTACAACAAAGAGCTTGATTTTCAGTGAAAATCCTACATTCAAAAAGAAATAAAAAGATAAATATAATACTAAAATTAAATTTTATTAAAATTATAATTTTTTGGAACCTTATAATAGGGACTACATACTTACAATTTTTTTTTTTTAAATGAATTCATTTGATCCCCCAAAAGGTAAATCAAAAGTGATTTTTTATCAGCATTTTGATAGGTGTAAAGAAGACTCCATTATAGGTATGGTTTAAAACTAGCAGGGTTCTATCAAGGTGGTTTTGATTTAATGTAGTCAAACCCTCTTCAGTCGAATACTTTAAATGCATTTTTAAAGGCTTAAATCATTATATTTTCTAAAATATGTGATTTGACAAAAATCAAATCTCGAGAGAGTGTAAACTAACTTTTGTGGGATCACAGGAATATATAGGTTGTAGATATTTTTATTTTCTTGAAAATTTGATTACACTCTTCTCTTGCATAGCATGATTTTCGAAGCATTGCATTCTCTACAAAAATACCAAATTTGAGGTTTTTTCTCTTAGTTTCTTTCTATTGTAGTACATTTTGAATCTTGGTAGAAAATCTAAGAAGGAATGGCGTATAGCTATGATTAAAAAAAAAAGGAATGAATGAATTTTCTTAAAATATGGTATTTTTGAAAGAAAGGAAATCCTTAGAAACATACTAAACCTTAAGAACACATATAAATATAGATACCATTAATCTTAGATGCTTCATGGCAACATCCTTAGAAACTCATACATTTTAAAAATATTTTGGGATTACTTTTTGATAGTTATTTTGGAGATCTAGGTTGGAGATATTTTATTTTCTTGAAAATTTGACTACACTCTTCTCTTGCATAGCATGATTACTTGAAGCAATACATTCTCTATAGAAATACCAAATTTGAGGGTGTTTCTCTTTGTTTCTTTCTATTGTAGGTGCATTTCAAATCTTGGTAAGGAAAGTCTAAGAAGGAATGGTCATATAGCTATGATTAACAAAAAACATAGGGAATGGATCAATTTTCTTGAAATATGGTCTTTTGAGAAAAAAAGAGAAATCCTTAGAAACCTACTAAATGTTAAGAACATATAAATATAGATACCATTAATCTCTTCGATACTTGGTGGCCACATCCTTAGAAATCTCATACAATTTAAAAATATTTTGGGATTACTTTTTGATAGTTATTTTGGAGGTCTAGGTTGTAGATATTTTATTTTCTTGAAAATTTGACTACACTCTTCTCTTGCATAACATGATCACTTGAATCATTACATTCTCTATAGAAATACCAAAGTTTAGGGTGTTTCTCTTCATTTCTTTCTATTGTAGGTACATTTCAGATCTTGGTAAAGAAAGTCTAAGAAGGAATGAATGTATAGCTATGATTAACAAAAAAAATAAGGAATGGATGAATTTTCTTGAAATATAGTATTTTGAGAAAAAAGAGAAATCCTGAGAAACCTACTAAACCTTAAGAACATATAAATATAGATACATATACTACAAACTACTAATTTTTTAATGAGATAAATTTTTGGGAGATTGTTGGCATGTGGTGATTGATCATGTAATATTTTACACTCTTCATGTATCCTCATTGGGTTCCGGGGCCAGGCTAGGCCTTGGGTGAGTGCTCGGGGGTGGCAACACTTGAGAATTTTTTTTCTAGTTTTTCGCTTCATTATCAACAAAAGAAAAAAAATGACTTTGTAGAACCCTAATTCTGGAAGCTTCTAAAAAGCTTGTTATAAGTGGTTTGGATGGGAGTTGTATTGGGGCATTATTAGCTAGATTGTAATATGTTTTACATTGGATAATGAAATCATTAGATGGATGTGTTTTTGTAGATGTAGCTTGGATTGGGTGAACCATGTTAAACTCTCTATGTTGTCTTGTTTCTGCTATAATTTTTTGTGTGTTTTATTGATCAAATCTTTATTTAATTGGTAGATATCTGCCTTCTAACCCTAACAAGTGGTATTAGAGTGGGTTGTATTTAATTATATTCTACAAGAAAGTCTCATGGTTCAGTGGGAGCAATGGTAGACGAGGGTAAATTGAAGGTAGATAAATTCAATGGGTAGAACTATCAGTTATGGAAGATGTTGATGGACGATTATCTCTATCAAAAGGATTTATAGATGACATTGGAAGGAATAGCCAAGAAACCAACAACAATGAGTGATGAGGATTGGAATCTTCTAGATAGAAAGGCAATGGGGGGAATTTTTTTATGCCTGGCATAATCAGTGGCATTCAATATTACAAGAACAAAGACAACTCAAGATTTGATGGAAGCCTTGGTGAAGTTATATGAAATTCCTTCTACTTTGAATAAGGTATTTCTTATGAAGCATTTTTAATATGAAAATGGTAGAAGATGTGTCAGTTTTTTATCATTTAAATGAGTTTAATATGGTTACCATTCAATTAACTTCTATAAATGTAAAGTTTGATGAAGAAGTTAAGGCTCTTTTGATTCTACATTCTTTTCCTGAAAGCTAGAATAGCTTGATAATGGTTGTTAGAAATTTCATTTCTAGTTTGAATACATTAAAATTTGATGATGTTGTTGGTGTTATTTTGAGTGAGGAAATTCATATGAAAAGATTAGGTGGAACATCCACATCAAGTAGTGTTTTGAATGAAGAAAATAGGGGTAGAAGAAAGGAGAGAGGAAACAATTCTGGAAGTCATGGGAAGTCACAAGGAAAATCAAAGGACAAAAGGTCCCAATCTAGAGACAAGAGGGATTGTTGGTATTGTGGTAAGCCAGGTCATTTAAAGAAAGATTGCTGGTCTTAGAAAAATAAAGGAGACTAAAAGGAAGGAAATAAAGAGGAAAATGTGGTAAGTAATAAATTTGATGAGGATGCTTTGATTCTTTCCCTTAATAATGCTCATGATTCTTGGGTGTTAGATTAAGGGACTTCATTTCATGCTACACCCCATAGAAGTTATTTTCTTGATTATGTCCAAGGGGATTTTGGGATGGTTTATTTGGGAGATAGCAAACCCTATTAGATTTTTGGAAAGGAAAGAATCAAGATTAAGTTGCAAAATGGGAGTCATTGGCTACTGCATGAGGTAAGGCATGTTCCAAAGCTAAAATAAATTTAATTTTAGTAGGGAAACTAGATGATGAAGTTTTGTTGGTACATTTAGCACTTGATAAAAATTGGAAGGTTACAAAAGGTGCCTTAGTGGTAGGAAAAGGTGTGAAAGTAGGAACCTTATATCTTTGTGTAGGTCATACTGTTCCTTCTAGTTTAACTATTGTAGATAAAATTCAATGTTCATGAACAATTGTTGTAGTTTAGTAGGTAGAAAATCAGACAGTTGCTATGGAATGCAAATCAGCACTATTGCATAATAGACTTAGGCATATGAGTGCAAAAGGTATGAAAGTGATTCATTCAAAGATTGTTTTACGAGGTCTGAAATGTGTTAATATGGATTTATGTGAAAGTTGTGTGCATGGAAAACAAAAGAGAGTTAGTTTTCTCAAGGATGGGAAGCAAAATAAAGATGAGAACTTGGATCTTGTGCACATGGATGTATTGGGACTAGCTCAAGTATCTTCTCTTGGTGGCTCTCATTATTATGCCACTTTTATTGATGATGCAACAAGGAAAGTATGAATTTATTTCCTTAGGTAGAAATCTGATGTATTTGAAACTTTTACGAAATGGAGAAGCTTGGTTGAGAATGAGATAGGTAAAAAGTTAAAATGTCTCAAATATGATAATGGTGGTGAGTATTGCAACAAAGAGTTTGCAGATTATTGTTCCTCTAATGGTATTTGTATGTAGAAAATGGTTCCAAGGACTCCATAAGAAAATGAAGTGGTTGAACACATTAATGGAACAATAATGGAGCATGCATGGACTATGAGATTTCATGTTGGGCTTCCTTTTAAACATGTGGGCAGAGGATGTAAACACTACTATTTATTTAATCAATAGGGTTCTCTCTAATCCTTTGGGTTGTGGTATTCCAGAGGAAGCATGGACAGTTAAGAAGGTGAGTTATTCTTTTCTCAAGACCTTCGGTTGTGAAGCATTTGAACATGTAGATTCTGAAAATAGAACCAAGCTTGATGAAAAATCAAAGAAATATATATTTGTTGGATATGGCATTGATGAATTTGGTTATAGACTTTGGGATTTTAAAAATAAAAAAATTGTGAGAAGCAGGGATGTCACATTCAATGAGAAAGTGTTGTACAAAGATTAGCTACAACAAAATGAGAAGAAATAAAATGATTATGTAGCATTGGATTATACACCAAATAGTGATGTTCCAATGGCTCCTCATGCTCCACAACAACAACAACAACAACAACAAATTCCACAAACTCCGGTGAATGTTAAAGGATCTTCAAGGATAAGTAGACCTCCAAAAATATTTTCTCCCTCTTTATATTCTATTTTATTAATTGATGTTGGTGAACCGAAATGTTATGATGAAGCTATGTAGGTGGATACCAAGGTTTAATGGGAGCATGGAATGGAAGAAGAAATGGAGTCCTTGCTGAAAAATTAGACTTGGGAATTATGCAAGTTGCCTGTAGGTAAAAAGGGTTTACTAAACAAATGGGTTTATAGGCTTGAAGAGGAGGATGAAGGTAAGAAAATATTTAAATCCAGATTAGTTGTAAAGGGATTTGCATAGAAAAAGGGTATTGATTTTAATGAAATCATTTTTCGAGTTATTAAAATGAATTCTATTCATACTATTTTAAATATTGTAATAGATGAAGATTTGAATTTAGAATAGCTTGATGTTACAATAACCTTTCTCCATGGTGATTTGGAAGAGGAAATATACATTGAACAACCACAAGGATTTGAGGTGAAAGGTTAGGAGAAATTTGTGTGAAAATTGAAGAAAAGTTTATATGGCTTGAAGCAAGCACCTCAACAATGGTATATTAAATTTGATAACTTTATGGTTGAACATGGCTATAGTTGATGTAATTGAGACCATTTTGTTTATTTTAAGAGGTTGTATGATGATAGATACATTATTTTATGTTTATATGTTGATGATATGCTTGTAGTAGGGTCTAAGATGGCTCACATAAAGGAGTTAAGACAATAGTTAGCCAATTCATTTGCTATGAAGGATTTGGGGGAAAGAAAACAAATCCTTGGTATGAAGATTACAAGAGATAAGAAAAACATAATTTTTTATTTTTTTTTTTATCTTAGGTTGATTATATTAAAAAGGTGTTGCAAAGATTTCATATGGAGAATGCAAAAGTTGTTAGCACACCTTTTCCTAGTCATGTAAAATTGACTAGGGATATGTGTCCATAGACACAAAAGGAAGAAGAAAAAATGTCTAAGGTACCATATGCTTCAACTGTAGGTAGCTTAATGTATGTCATTGTATGCACGAGACTGGATATTGCACATGTTGTAGGATTTGTTAGTAGGTATATGAGTCATCCTAGAGTTGAGCATTGGAATGCGGTAAAATGGATTCTCAGGTATTTGAGAGGTACATCCAATAAATTTTTATGTTTTGGGGGCTCTAATACTGATTTAAAAGGCTATGTTCACTCATATTTGGAAGGGGATATATATACCAGGTGAAGTACCATAGGTTATGTCTTTTACAGGTTGTGGGACAACAATGAGTTGGATTTCTTGATTGCAAAAGGTGGTTGCTTTATCCACCAAAAAGGTAGAGTATGTTTTTGCAATAGAGGTGGAAAAGGAGATGATATGGCTGCAACTTTTCATGGAATAGTTGGGAAAAAAATGGGCTGACAATCACTTGTTTATAGGCAGCCAAAGTGTTATACATCTTACAAATAATTCTATGTTGCACTCTAAAACCAAACACAAATAGTTGAGATATTATTTCATTCAGTCAGTGTTGGAGGATGGATAGGTAAAGCTAGAAAAGATACATATAGATGCCAATATAACAGACATGTTTACAAAGGTAGTGAAAAGGGAGAAGTTGACCCCCTCTTCAACTTCAGTTGGTCTTCATGGTTAAAAGTATAACAGAGCAGCAGGGTCCAAGGTGCTTATTTCCAGTGGGAGATGTAAGTGCAACAGTGTCATCTAGGATCAATGTCCAAGTGGGAGATTGTTTGGTGTGGAGCTCGATCAGTCTCTAAGTTGGAGATTTTTGGTATGCGGGAATTGATCATACTATATTGTGCACTCTTCATGTATGCTTGTTGGGGTCTAGGGCTAGGTCGGGCCCTGGGTGGGGGTTCGGTGGTGGTAGCCCCCAAGAAAATTTTTTTCCCCATTTTTCACTTCATCACCAACAAAAGAAAAAAATTGACTTTGTAGAACCCTAATTCTGGAAGCTTCTAAAAAGCTTGTTATAAGCAGTTTGGATAGGATTTGCAATGGGGGATTACTAGCGAGATTTAAATATTTTTTACATTGGATCTTAAAATCATTGGATGGTTGTAGTTTTGTGGATGTAGCCCAGATTAGGTGAACCATGTTAAATTCTCTATGTTTTCTTATTTTTGCTATAATTTTTTGTATGTTTTATTTATCTGTTTTATTGATCAAATCTGCATTTAATTCTCAAATATCTACCTTCTAACCTTAACAGATCCTAGCAAAATCAAATAATTTTTTCTGAGATTAATAAAGGAAAAATTGATATAAGATATATGCTCATAAAAATGTTTTCAACATTCATAGTATTCTCCTTGCATATTTAGGAAAAGGAGGAAGAATGGAGGTATGAACAAAATATTGAATAACCCTCCAAAATTGTTTACACATGTGGGCACACCTAGAAAAATATGACGACACATGTGATGCATACATGATGTGAGACAAGGAAAAGGAAAGTTATATATGTGAGATCAAGCACTATGTGAATAGGACATATAGGTAGGTTTGAAATAGAACTTATATAAAACATCTTTTCATACTAACACCCACATTAAAGTGATGGGTAGGGAGAAACTGAAATGGAGTGATCCCATAATACTGGTTTATAATTTTTGGCCAAACTAGACACTGAACTGATTTTTTCTAACTAAATCTTCACTTTCAAGAACCTATAGATGCTAAAATGTGATGAAGATGATGCAAAATAGTGATTTGTGGCATTTTTTCTGTAGATTATATATATATATATATTTATTTATTTTTTTTGAATCAGTTTGCACTTCTTTTTCCATCTCCTTTGAAAACTAGTTTTTTTTCAATAAACACTAATTTTAAGGAGTGACGATCACCGTATAACACATATCATTTTTATCATGAAGGATAAAATTATAATTTTTGTGAATTTATATTTGTAACTACAATATCCGATTCTTCCAATTGGTTTCATACTTTTTTATTCAATATTTTTTTCTTAATCAAGTTTCAAAGTCAAACCAATTATAATTCAGACATAGGCGGACTATATAACACAACTTTTTTTGTATGTATCAAAATTCCTTTTTTTTGTTGGATCAAGGACTTCAATATCTGGTGTACTCATGTTTTTCAAAAAATAAAATTGATAATCTTCTATTTTTCCACATGTGCAGTACAGAGAGCTTTATTTTCAATGAAAAACCTATGTTCACAAGAAATAAAAAATAAATATAATAAGAAAATTAAATTTATTTAAAATTATACTTTTTGGGAAGCTTATAATAAGGACTACATACTTAAAAATAAAAATAAAAATGAATTCATTTGATCCCCCAAAAGGTAAATCAAAAGTGGCTTTTATTAGCATTTTGATAGGTGTAAAGGAGACTCTGTTATAGGTATGGTTTAAAACTAGCAGGGTTCATCTAAGGGGGTTTGATCCAAGGCATTTTGATCAAACCATCTTCAATTGTAAAGCTTTAAATTGAAATTTTAAAGGCTTAAATCATTATATATTTTAAAAATATGTGATTTCAGCAAAAATCAAAATCTCCTAGCTTTGTGGGATTGCCCAATGATAAAAAGTTACTTTCAAAATTTGTGCCTTATGATACCCATGTACAAGAAAGTCTCTTAAAAGTGGAGTAAAGGAAAAAATATTTGGGAATAAAATTCCATCACCCCAAGCATAAGCTAGAACTCAAGTTAATGAGAAAATCCAAATTGCTTTTGAGTAGAAAAATACTCTAATAAGAGAATTACATCATGAATGAGTTTTTGAACAAAATGCATATGTATCTCAATGTAATTCACCCTCTAATGCTCTACTAGGTTGTGAGAAGTATGAATGGTAGTGTAGTTATCACAACAAAGAATAGTAGGGTTATCAAGTGGTAGACCAAAATTTGATGACCCATCCTTCAGTAATTTATTATCATACTAATTTTATGCTCCTTCCATCATCATTTGACTTGATATCTCCATGGATAGTTATGTTATGGTCATTACATAATGTTGTCGACCTCTGATTCTACCATTGACTTTATTTTATGATATTTCATAAACATTGTTGATTTTGATTATGATTTGACACTATAACTATGGTTAATAATTAATCAAGTGATTCCATTCTATGTGATTCTCATGTTTTTATTAATTTATGATTTGATGGCTATAGTACATTTGGATATGCCATGAATTGATGATCGCATACCCTATAATAAATTTTCCATTTGGGAGAGAAATATTATCATGATGACTAATGAATTAAGGAGTAGATATGTTATTTATTGAATATTGATTTTAAATGCATTAGATTTTCTTATTACTTCAACTTTGAATTTTTTATAGTAGACTAAGAATTACAATTGAGTGCACAAGAGATTTTGATTTCTAATGAAAATATGGTCACATGGTAAACCCAACTGTTCTTAACCATTGAATTTGATCCTAGTCCATATGGGAGGACTAGCATCTTGTGTGATGTGGATTTAGTATTTCTTGATGTGAAATTTGGTTTCTATGTTTTATGGGTGCATTATATTTTGATGTGTGGACTTAATGAATGTATTAGAATTATGTTAAGTGGGTCATGTGATGAAAGGAATTATCATCTATACTGTAGAAAAAAAGGCAACTTGCTTGACATGGGAATAATTGATGATAAATTGGACTTAATGAGGCCTTGATTCAAGTGTTGTGAGACATTTTATGCATCCACACTAGGTCTTGGACACTTTCAAATTGAATAACATTCTTTTATTGGTGTCTTGTAAAGGTGTTGTAAAATACTTTCACTATTTTCTAGACTTAATAAACCCATTTTCCCTTAATTCAACATTATAAAATGTGTTTAATAGCATTATCACATCAATATAGAAGTCTTGTAAAATAAACTTAATGTTAAACTAGTGTTGTAATGTGTATTTCACATTCACATTGGTTCTTGTGCCTTTCTAGGCTACGTGGACCTAATTTGAGTGTTGAAAAGTGTATTTAATCACGCTTTCACATTGAATTTTGTGTCCCAAGCCTTAATTGACCTTTACATCATCACTAATAGGCCCCTTTTAACCCATATTGTGCATCGTGGGGCAATATTTGATAAAATACCCAATAAAGTTGCAATTTAAACATTATTTCCTTATCTCCTAGCATCTTAGCTAGAAAAATGGCCCTTGTGTGACCCATTCACCATAGGTAGTGAATGAGTCTCATTTGGCCCAATTTTGACCTTTAAGTAGGAAATTTTGGAATTTAAGTTTAATTGTTACACCCCTCCATTTTGGATATTTGGGCCAGCAATGTTTTCTTGGTAATGTTTGATTATGCTTATGATGTGACTGTGAACTTAGTGATTGTTTGATCATGAACCGTTTAGTGATGTGCATGTTATATCATGATGTGACGATTGTGTCTGAACATGCTTTGACTTTGGAACTTGATTACTTGTGATCGTGATTGATTAAACGATGTGAAGTTATATGTTGATGTGATGTGATCTCATTCTGATGTTATCCTTATGACATGATTTAGAGTAACTTAGAATATATTTGATTTAATGATGTTTATGCTATTGAGCATATCTCTGATGTTAGATGCGTCAGTTAATGATACTATATTGGTGAAAGGGACGGATTGTATCACTCGCTTGCAAGCGCCCTACAATTCTGAGATTCCTTCCTCACAGTGTGTTTGATTATATACATATATATATTTTGCACGTTCGACATGTTCTTTGTTGCAAGTTTGTAGGTACATGACATTGACTCCACCTGGTTTCACAGGTGTGAGCGTGTCCATTTACCAACGGTAATTGATTGGGAGATAGTAGCTAGGATTTCTGAGCCAAGTCGTCACCCTAGTCATAGCGTGTTGTTGGGTTATCGTCGAGGTCAGACATTTTAACTTGGTCAGTTTCCCCTTGAGTGTTTATTTAATTTCAAGTTTAAAGTTTATTAAATGACTTGCGTAGTTTAATTAATGATTAAATGCGTTTAGTTGAAATGTTTAAATGTGACTTATTTTATTGATTTATTTGATGAAATTAATAAAATAATTATTGGGTTATTGTTTGATTTGATTAATTAATAAAGTAGATTTAGTTTATTAATTAATTAGATTAATTGTGATATATATAAACGAAATAGTGATTTTGGCGTTATTGTATATCTAGATTCAAATGAAATTGAAAATGGAAGTTATATTGGATAGTTAGGATTGAATTAAAATCTTGTCTGAATAGTTATGATTAAATTAAAATAAATAATTAAATGACAATATGTTTTAATTCCACTTTTGAAAAATATTTTTGAGGAAATTATTTATTGGTAATTTAGAAATGCTTATGTTTTATGAGAAATTTGGAAAATGCATAAGGTTGAATTAAAAACTCGAATTTGGGTTTTGAAATTAAAATTAGAAATGGGCTTTAGAATTTAAAAATTCGAAATTGGATTGTGAATTAAAAAAATTAGAAAAATTTCCATGTTTTTTAAATTATATTTTGTGAGTGGGAATTTTAGGGTTTCTTTGACCAAATTGAAAAAAACCCTATTTTGGAGGAAAGGAGCTCTCATTATTATTTTTAAGCTTGCAATTTGGGGAAAATTGGGTGGGCTATGGTTTTTGCTTGGAATTTTGAAGGAGATGGAGGTTTTGTTGGAGTTGGATTCAATGGAAGGATTGGAGAACACCATGGTTGAAGGCTTCAAGTCTTCGAGAAAGCAAAATCAGGTTCTTCTTTAATCTTGCTTGTTCATTTTGAAATAGATGAAACCCTCTTCATGTTTTTTTTTGAAATCTTTGATATGCTGTTTGGAAATCCAATAAAAACCTTCAAAATTCGTTCAAATCTAGCAAGAAAAAACTTAGAGGGATGCAAATGAAGAGTTTTAATTTCTTGGTCAAATTGGGGAAAAACCTAGAAAAATGCATCATAATATGTGTTTTAAATCTTTCCTCTTATCCCTTTTTCTCATAAAAATTTGCCCAGATGGGGCTGTGAAATGATATTTATTTTGCATATAAATTTATGCAACTGGGAGTTTGTTTTCTAAAAATTTATGGGAGAAATTTCGTTCTGGTTTTTACCAGACACAGGGTTTGTTTTTATTTTGTTTGTTTTCATTTTTTTGGACGAAATTATTTAAATTAAAATAAATTTTATTTATTTTTGGGGGGGCTAGGGAGGCCAACCCCCACCGCTGCCACCACCACTGCTGTCGCCATCGAGGGTCAGGCACTATGTGCTCGGCACACAGCCCCGCCACCGCGGGCGACAGTCACTGTGTGCGAATCACACAGTTCCGCCATTGTAGGCGATGGATGTTGTGTGCTTTGCACACAACCTCACCACCATAGGTGGCAATGGGCTATGGGAAAAGCACACAACCCCGCTGGCCACGGGAGGCAAGGTTGCGAACTTAGGGTTTCGACCCTTAATCTTTTAAAAAAAAGAAAATTCATTTTTTTTATAAGTTTTGTGTTATTATAATTTATTTAATATTTAATATTATATTTATAATATCAATATTATATATTTAATATTTAATATTATATATTTAATATTAAATATTAAATATTTAATGAATAATATTATATATAAAATATTTAATTTATTATTATAATATTTAATATTTTATAATATGGAAAAGTATATGGCATGTAAGTTTAATCAAATGATTAAAGTGATAAATTAGAATGTTAAATTGATTATTTTAAGTAAATATATTTAAAACTTAATTATATATAAATAGGATCTATTTAAATATAATTTATTTGAGTAGATTTTAACATCAAGTTGAAATAAAAGGAGTACTTTAATTAATCGATTTTATTCAAAACTCTGTTTCGATCGAGAAACCTTGGGATTCTAAGTAATATTTTAGAGGTACACATTTAGATGATATTGGAATATTGAAAATAGAACTTACTCTAAAATGATTATCGCATTGGTATCGAAGAAATGGAAGTTGATGTTGATCATTTGTATTATTTAGAATATTGAATTCGATTAATTTATTTATTCAATCCATGTTGTAATATAGATTAAGTGATTTAATTAACATTTAGTTAAATCATTGATGCGAATTTGAATTCAAGATTAATTTATTTAATCTAGATGTCTATTTATCAAAACGTTCTAAGTATGGAAGACAATTGAGAAACTTAGAGATAATGAATGACTTAGTTCAATCAGGTGGTTTTGATCTTTAAATTATGGAACATAATTGGAGAGCTTAGGATTAATGAATGATTTATTTAAATCGAAGAACTTTATTTTGTCAAATATTGATTTATTGATAATTTGATTTTGATTAATTATAGATTGATCAAGTAGAGTTGTATTATTGGATTAAATTCTTTAATGTCGGCAAGAGGATTTTTATATATACTATTTAGTATAATTGATTGGAATATATTGGGTTCAAGAAGAGTTGAGATTAAGATTGATTTATTTGGTCAAATTGATTATTTACTAAAATTTTAACTTATAGAACACAATGGTTAAACTTAGAAGTAACGAATGATTTAATGAATCATATGTGATTGAGTTGTTTGACTTATTGCTATAAGAGTAATTTATTTAGTCCAAATGTTTTATAATCAAGTGGATTTATTTACAGTATATGATTGTGAGACGTAGAGTGATTGATTGGTTTAATTCCAATTCGATGATGCATTTATTTAAATGTCATGATTTTAGAAAATGGTTGTGAAATTTAGAGTATGTGATCTATTCTTTGAATATTCTATGTTGTGAAAAGAAATGAGTTTATTGATTGGATAAATGCAAGTGATGGAAGGTGTGTTTGATTGGATTTAGGAAATCGGAACATTAGCTTATTTAATTGTCTGAAATATTTTCAGTGTTTATAATGTTCATCCTCAAGGTTGGGAGAATAGAGTCAATGTTGAAGTCTTCCAAATAGGAGTTCATTTATTGGTATGGGATTATGGTACGTGAGTCAATTTTGTTGTGCCATGGAAAATGTGCATGTGACACCATGTTGTTTCACCTGGTTCTCACAAACGGGGATGTTTTGTGCCTCCTTGGGAATAGGAGAGGGTCCTGTGTTTATTCCTCCTTTGGATGGAGTGGTATTTTGTATTTTGTTTTCCTCCAGTGTATGGAGTGGATTATGTGACCTTATTTCCTCTAGTGTTTGGAGAGGGTTGACCTCGTTGCCTCCAATGTTGGAGAGGGTCTTAAACTTGTGGTTTTTAGTGTTGGAGTTCTTGTTTTGTGCCTCCTTGGGAATAGGAGAGGGTAATGTGATATGTACCTCCTTTGAAAGGAGTGGGTTTTTGTAATTGGTTTCCTCCTATGTTTGGAGTGGGTTTGTACTTTGTTTTCCTCCAGTGTTTGGAGTGAGTTTCCTTGTTTTGTTACCTCCTTGGATTAGAAAGTTCGTGTTATTTGGTCACCTTTTTGTGGTTTAACCATGTGTGTTGTCTTAGGAGAGTGGCTTGCAAATGGGCGTCGGTGCACAAAGTGGTGCCAGGATAACCCTTTGCAAGTTGGTTAATTCAATGATAACTAAATTAAACTTTTAGAAGCTTAGGTTGCATCAAACATTAAGCAAGATAATTTGTGCCTCGCTCATGGACCCAAGGGCTAGTTCGAGACTTGGGATGAGACGGGAAGGCCTGGAATGGCAAGATCATCTATCTCGTCTTCACGAGAGGTATTTGGTTCCGCATGAGTAAGCATCGGTGCCAAGATTTTGGTAGAGGCTACCAGGATAACCCATGGAGTGGGGGCTGGGGCCTAGGAAGATTCCTAGAGGATATCCCTTGACGAACTATGCGATGACACTCTTCCTAAGTCAGTAGTTTGTATTTGATATTTGTGACACTCTTGATCTATTATATGTCTGGAAACAATGTAACCTAAGATAGTATTGTGTGAGTCGTACCTGGATTTGTACGTATGACTGTTCAATCATGTGATGAGGTCTTGTATTTATTTCATATCAGTTTTGTGGGGCCCGTGCCTAGTGGTAGATGGTCATGTGTAGGAATTCCTGGTTACTATCTCCTACCATGGAGGGAGTGGAACCTTTTGGATTCCCCGTGGTCGGGTGGCATGCATCTTATTCCATTGGTTCTTCTTCTTGTTCATGTGGTCGTGATATCCAACTGGAGAGCTTGTGGGAATCAGATTCTTCTCATGCCTTGTACTCTCAGTTCTTATTGTATTTTATTACCCCTCAGTTATCATCGAGGTGGAATTTGTAATATATAATCATATTTTTTGGACTTACCTCATTTGGGGAATGAGTATTGTAATCATGTTGTAAGTTGGATTGTTGGAATCAAGAGGTATCTCATACTCTTGGATGTAAATTATTATGAATGGAATGTATGTGAACTTTAATTGTTAAGTAATTATTATGTTATGGTTTTAATGCATGTTCTGCGTTGGTTTAAGTAACACAACCTCACAACCTTAGGGGATTAGTTGGCAATGGTTAGTGAACTTGTATGTTAATTGTTCTAGCTTACATGCTAATTGTACTTAAACAAAAAAAAAATTAGTTCCTTTGTTTAGTAAATTGCAACTTTCCCTAGGGTTGCGTGGCAGGGCGTTACATTAATCTTACTTCATTTCATCCTTAGGGATCCAATTTTTAGGAAAATAAGGTGAATTTCCTATAAAATAAACTCTATGAACCTTAAATCACATTCATTCTTCATTGTTCATCCATCATTCTTCCATCTCAAGTCAAACAAGTTAGGGCTTCATGATTCCAAGGCATTAAGATAACATTTTTTAGACATTCAATGCCAGATTCTTCATGTTTTTCTATAGAACTTCAAGATTGATAATCATGGCAAGGTAATCAACTCGATTATTGCATGTTTCATTACATTATTTCTCTATTTTTGTTTAATTACCTAAAAAGGGTTTGACCAAAGCAAACCCCCATGCCTTAACATTCAACATTTCTCCTTCTTGTCTTGTGTGTTTGTAGATTTAGGTCTCTTGGAAGCTTGGAAATCATTGAAGATCAAGTTGCAATATTTTTAAAGTCTTCTCTTCATTCAAAAAGTTAAAATATCAACAAAAATTCACTTTCAATTTAAAAAATTAGAGTTTCGAAAGCGAACACCTATAGAGAGCCAAAGTGTAGACCGAAAGCTCTGGATTCCACTTTTGAATATTCATAAATTCAAAAGTGGAATTATTCAACATGGGTGGTGAATGAGTCCCATTCCAATGCTATTTTATTATTTTCCACATTTTTAGATACCTTTCATTTGAAACAGCTTCAGGCACTGTTTTGTAGAACTAGGACTGATTTTCCCAAAATAGTGAATGAGACCCACCAGGTCTAAAAATAAGCATTAGAAGCATTCCAAAAGTAATTTCTAGTATCCATCGATATTATAGGTGCACACTTTCAATTTCGTCAAGTTCTGTTGCAATTTGCATTCATTTCTAGGTGTTTTTGCATTGCACAATGTGTTTTCAAACAAGTTACATTTCTTAGGTTTTGTATACTTAATCAATCAATTTCAATAATTAATTACATCCACATCATTTAATTTAGTCATAATCACATCATACATTCCCTTAGTTTGAATGAACCACCTAGATTTTGGGTGAGGGATCTATCTCTTTTCATTAGGTGAAAAATCCTAATTGAGCAAAAGAGACAGCATATCACACCCCTAAAATCTATGGTTCATCACCTAATTTTTTTATATTAATTTTATATTTTTAATTTTTTTAAAGTGGATTTATGTGGGAGTTTTCAATTTATTTAATCAATATTAAATTTGTATGTCATAGGAATAATAGTTGGGGTCATTTGGAAGGTACAAATGAATTAAAAATAGAATTCTAACCTCCTAAATTTGGAATTTTAAAAAATTGATGAAATTGAAAGGTTGTTAGGATGAGGGTGGGTGACGTGTCACCAACCCATCCCATTCTCTAGTTTGTTGTTGGTTTTGTTGAGTTGAGGATAAGGTCCTCCATGAATCTATATGGGTGAGGACACACAAAGGCCTATCTTGTAAGGGAATCTGCCAACTAGAAACACTTGGGAGTTTCTCAAAGGGGATAGATTCCATTAGCTCATAATTTTAAGGGTTAGTGAAAGATCTATCACTTCCACATCAAGGATGAGAGGATCACAATTTATATTTATTCTCCCCTCTAAACATTTTGAAGAAATTTTGCTTTTTGGATAAACAATTTTAATTATCTAGAGAGTGTATAAAGGAAAATATTGAGAATAGTTGAAGACTTGGAGAAGGTTGGTGTGGAGTCCTCATAAATTTGTTCATTAACTATGTTGTAATAATAAATATGATGGGCTCTTCAATATTTTTAGTAGTAGTTAACCATTGATTATGGATAAGTTTATATGGTTTTGTGTAAATGTGTTAATAATGTTTGTACATGTATATGAAATTTCTATAAATTTGTGTTTTTGGTTTTTTTTTTTCATTAGATAAGTAGGGTTAAGGGCCTTTATCCCATAAAATATCATAAAATAGTCCTCATGGCGAATAGATCAACCCAAAACAAAAAGATAATAAAAAATAAGACTCCCAACCAACAAATCAAACCAAGACCAAACCTATAGGACACCCACAAAGCTACAAACAAAAATAGCAGCCAAACAAAAATAACCACCCCAATGGTTTAAAATACTATAATTGCTACAAAATGAACCTAAAACCTTTACAAGAAGGTTTTGATGGGACTCAAAACCTAAACCACCAAAACCAAAAAATAATAATTATACTTAGAAAATGTTGTGACCATCAACACTCCTTGAGACAACAATCTCATAACAATCCTATTTCTCAAAGAACCAATTTTTGAGCCTTAAAAAACCATAGTACTAGTGGAACAGAGAAAAACCATCATCCAAATTGCCTCTCCACCTCTATTCTCTATGCCAACCTCAATGGGAGAAATCAGATCCATAAAGAGATAAATGCGATCGAAATGTCTAGATAGTAAACCCATTAAAATATCAGCTTGAATCAATAAGGCAACAACTAACCAACTACTTAGAACAACCAAAGATGAGCCAAGTAAAATGGCTATCATAAAGTAGTAGAACACCAACATACCCATATTTTTTTAATAGATCTAGCACATCCAAACTCCCCACCTCAATAGGAGAGTTAAAAGAGCACAACTAAACATTAAAACGATACAACTAACCTAAAGAACAAACCTGCTTAGTACACCAACCCAAAATCCACCTCAATAGGAGAGAGATACCCTCTATAAGAGAGGATAAAATGGAAAATCTTACCACTAGAGCCACCATTCTCCTGCACACTCAAGCTCCACATTAAATAAGAATGAATAGAAGAGAAGAGATCTTCCCACCACAACTATAACATCCAACTGCACCTCAATAGAAGTAGTCTCCACCTCTATAGAAGAACCCAATTTTAGAACCTAGCATAAAGAAAAAACTCTAGTACAAAGGGTTTTCACTGCATTCTTTTGTAGCACAAGCACCTGGTACATGAAGGAAGCCATTGAAACCTCCCTAGAAAAAAGTAGTAAAAAAAAACACACTTGAGCCTTCAAGATGTACATTTGGAAAAAATTAGCTAGTAGAAAGAAGATTATAACATGAGTAGGAACAACCACCAAAGAGATGGAAACCACAACCTACATCTTCTCAGCCTAAAAGGGGTTGGAAACAACACACATCTTATATTTCTTGGACTTAAGGAGAGAAATCCCAAAGAATAACCCAACCAATAAAACAAACTCTAGGTGCAACCCAATCAACAAAACCCCCATCAACAACATAAGGAGGATCAATACCACATAGAAACTCCTCGACAACATCAAGACATGCAAAAAGGGAGACCATGGGGGACACCTTCAACAAAATGAAACAATCTACCCCAAAGTATAAAACAATGCCCCCAAAGAAGAAGTAACAACCACTTGGGGAACACCAAAAGCTAGGGCTGGCCCAAATGAAGCATACTAGCACCCAAGGAGAAAAACTAGACTATGCAAGCACCAAGAGAGATAACTAAAATCAACAACAAAGATAGGCCAAAGCCAGGCCAAATTCCAAGAACTAATAGCCGACATCCTGATAAGTAGCCAAGAGAGAGAACAGGCCATACCAAAGAAACAAAGCACTCAATCACAAAAAACATAAATACCAAGTCTTCCAAATCACCCAAAAGAGGAAACTCCACATGAAAAGAAGCTTCAAGTAGAAAAAATTCCTCAAAAGAAAATAATTGAAACATAGAGAGATACGAAGCCACAATCAGAGCTACCTTGGCCTTAATAGTATCATCAACCTCATCAATAACCATTACCACTCTCGAAACAACTTCCAACTCAACAAGCTCTAAACCAGCACCATGACTAGCCAAAAGATGAGAAATTTATTTAAAATATTTCCTTTGAATATATAATAGTTGTAGGATTAAAATAAATTAGCAAGGTAGTGAATTCAATTATTAAGTAATTGACTATTCAAGGTAAATAAAATTGGGAAAAGTAACTAATTTTTTATGGTTGTCTCATCTTAGAGACTAGACCTTCATTCATTCATATAGAAAAATTTAATGGGAGTGATGCTATGATGGATCACCATTAAGATTTTTTTTCATAGGAGACCTAACTTTACTAGGTCTAAATCTATCAAAAGATGTACAAAATTGGTTATTTCACACCCAAATATAGGTTTCGCTTCCCTCACCTTCTAGGTAACTTGTGCTTATGATTTCCCTACATGTACATTGCTAATGAGTGTGCACAATATATTGTCATGCTGAGCATGATCTTAGTTGATTATTGTATTATTTAAAAAAAATATGAGTGGGTTTGTGGTCTATATTTACATGTTAAAATATAGGCCCATGGAAAAATTAATTCATAACTTGTTGTTGATCGAATCAAGCCTCCTAGCTAGCACGTACTGTACCTTAATAGTGAGCCTCAATGGATGATAATTTAACATTGAATTTATTCATAAAATAACATGCAAATTGACAACAACCAAGCAAAGAAAATATATGAAAATAGACCTCCAATAGTTAACATTAGTAAACTAATGGAAGTAAATGAATCCTACTGTATGGGAAGCTGTTAGTGTGTGTTGAATGAAAAAATGTGTAGTTACTCTACTGTACCTAGATATACATGTTGTTTCCTTCCAATGACTCAAGAGGGTCATGGGAGAATTTAGTGACTAGCCAAATAACAAAGGTCATATTAGGATGATTTTTCATCAAATACAAAGGACTACCAACTAACTATATATACTAAGTTACCATAAACATTAGGTGTGATGCAAGAGGAAATTAGAGTGATGCTTGACTAAAGAATTCTTATAACTATCTATGGGACAACTAATAAATATAGCCAATTTCATAGGTATATTAGTATATGGAGGTCCCTTCAGTATATTTAGATTGAATGACCTTAAGACCAAGAAAACATTTTTGAATCTAGAGATTAGTCATGTTGAATTTCTCCATTAAAAGTATGTTGAATGCCTTAAGGCCTAGATTAGGAACTATCAAAGGGAATAAAATAATCTACATACAATACTAGCATTAAAAGATCATCTCCATGTCTCTAAAGATTTATCATGTAATCTGAGGGGTGACTAATTAAAACCAGATGTAAGAGAACAACAACAAATCTTCTTATATGAAGCCTTAGACTGGGCTTGTTTTTTACCACATAATCAATGTCAAAGTTGTCAATTTATTGAAGAGTTCAACACTAATTTTGGAGATAACTCTATGTGTAGATCTCCTCATTAAGATCAACATGAAATAAATTTCTCTTCATATCCATCTATAAATTAGCTACCTTTGAGATGTAGTAATATAAAGGACAAGGAATAAGGAATCCATCTCTGCTTGAGGGTATAAAGTCTTCAAATATTCAATATCCTCAATGTGTGAGAAACCCTTATCTATTAGATAAGACTTATATCTTTCAATAAAACCATCAACTACACACTTGGTTAAATACACCAACTTGCACTAGGAACCATATTTCCTCTTGTAGGGAGAGAGAGAGAGAGAGAGAGAGAGAGAGAGAGAGAGAGAGAGAGACAAAGGGAGAGAGAGAGGGAGAGAGATAATTAATTTGTTGTTCTTCATCAAGGAAGAATCCTACTCTTAAATAGCACAATCCCACTCTAGAATACCATAAGCCTCTCAAAAAATCTAATGATCAATTCTAATAGAGTGAATGGTAAAAACAATAATGTCATAATTATATGAGTGATTGTGGCCAAAACTTGTATTATCATCAACCAAAGATACAACCTCTACTACAAGCCCATTTAGGAAAATAATGAGTAGGAGGAGGTGGATTTGGTGCTAAAATAAAAAAGACTATAATATGAAGTATCCTCAAGTACTAAGGCATCATCATGCGATCTTGTTGTAAGCCAATGATTGCCATAGACTCATTTAATGTTTTCATATAGTCAAATTATTCATGTCTCCTTATAAATTATGGTTGGCCACTATACAATTTCTCTAATCCTTTATGTTATAAGAGTTACTCAACTTTGAACTTCTAGGTGTGATTATTGTGTGTATTTAGAAGTTTATTTTTAGGATACATGATAGACACAAAGAGAGACAATTTAAATTGTTCCTTATGACTTGTCACTATTAGTTATTGGTATAAATATGGCCCCTAAAGAAAAAAATATAATTTGTGAGAATAATTGTGCAAGTTCAAAGCATAAATAAAATACGTTCAACAAATAAATTTTAAAATATTTAGGAAAAAATCATTGAAAAGTTGTAAAAAAAATTACATTAAAAATCCTCATATTTTTCATGTTTGTTTTTAAATGGTTAGTTTTGATAACATGGGAAAGATTTATTTTGGATTGAAAAAATAAAGAAATACAGACTTTTAGACTTAAATGCTAGGTACAAGTATAAAATTTGGGGAAAAAAATTCTAATACCATAATTAGTGGCTTGAAAAAACATTTTGAAGGCCTATATAAATTTAAAAAATTTCTATTTGGATGAAAACAATAGATATTCAAAAAATTCCCTATTTTTGAGCTCTATAAACTTACACATGTATTGTAGCACTATTGGGGTAGCTAGAGGGTGCCACCTCTTGGGTGGGTAGAGATTTAGGGGTTTAATACAATTTGATCAAAGACCTTGTGTGTTGACATCACATGCAACATTTTGAAGTACTAGAACAAGAAGAATTTTCTAAAAAATAAAATTTTGGGATGAATTTCATCCAAGACATCTATATAGGCAATTTGCAAGCATACAATGATTGTATAACTATATGACTGGGATTTTTTATAAATTATTCACATGATGGTGTAATATTTTGTGCAACCTAGATAATAAATTCCCTTACGAAAAAAAAATGAACGTGATAGTGAGAAAAACGTATTGAGTTTACTATCAATCCTTATGTTCTATGTCCCCCTTGATGATTTTTAAAGGACAAACTATATGAAATTAGGTGACTTGACTACCACGAACAAGAGAAAAAATTATGGATTCATAGCTCTACTATAGTGTTGGATTCATCAAGAGACAGATAGGCTCACAACATCCCTTTAAGATCAAATAAACCTTCTACAAAAAGATTAAGAAAAAGAGTCTATAATATCAATAGTTATATAAAGGTGTGTAAAATTTACACTCTATATGTATTAGAGAAGGAATGGGAAAGAATGTAGGATTAGCAGCCTACCTATGCTTCCGAAATTGGTGACACATGTGGGAGCACTTGGGACAAGTATCAGAAGACATATAGTGCACACATGAGGTAAGAGAAAAGAAAGAAAATTATCTAAGTGAGCTTAATCACTAGTGTGAATAGGACAACTTTGGTAGATGTGAACTAGTAAGGTAAGGCCTCTTTTCACACTAACATATATAACTACAAATTTTGGCTATAGCTACTTACATGAAAAATATTAGCATCATTCTCTAAAAAATTATATGTCAATAATCATTTGTATGTATGATTTTTTTCAGAAAAAACACTCTTATCGAGGGATTTCAATGTGAATCTATTTAACTTTAGTAAATTTGAAGTTAATGAACATTTATAGTTAAATAAAATTATGTAGTTTTTACAATATTTTTCACTATTTTTTTTCAATTTGGAAGATCGATTTCTTATTATACCTTGGATGTGAGTGGTGACACTTTCAAATACATTGATCTTTATGAAAATTATCTTTCAAGTTCTAAGCTATTGAAGAATAAGTACTGATACAATCATCATCTTAAATCAATGATTTAGTTTAAGTGGATGATTATTAAAATCCTAATATATCTAAATAAAATCATGTGTATAGTTATCATATACATTATAATTTTTAGTTTTATTTTGGGCTATTAGTACTGAATTTATTTAAACAATAAGGCTCGTATAAAAAATGCATAAATTGTTTTTAATTGGGATGCTAATGAAGTGATATATTTTTTTCAACTACATTAACAAGCCTTGCATAAGAGAAAATTTCAAATACTATACAAACTAAATCAACATGTAAGAGATGAGTACCAAGCATTACAAAACATAACAATTGCGAGATGCCTCTAGCATGTTGTAACATTGTGGTAAAAATAATAAAAGTACAACATTGATCAAATGCTATAATAAGCAAATCAAATTACACTAACAAATTGAAGAAAAAGATCACTAGTTTTATATACCAAATCTATGTAGGACATTTAGGAAAGCTATATAATATCCAGCCCCTATTAATTTATAAGTTATAGATCTATCTAAATAGACATACAAATGAACTATGGTGATAGAGAAAATACCACTACAAAATAAAATTATTAGTACTAGAACTTATAACTTGAAATCTAGATTAAAGAATAAATTTCCTCTCAACCCTTTTCTTTTCTATATTTCTACTGGATCAACTTAAACCTTGAATACTTGATGCTTAATCTCATGAGAATATGTGATGCTATCTACAAATATACAAAGAAGTTGTAATCCTCTATTAAAGTTGAAGCATATATTCTCTCAATTGAGTAGAGCATTATTTGGTTTCATATAATACCATCCCAATTCTTTAAGCGATTCTTCAATGAGATTGGTGATGTGATTTAGAGCTTGTCCTTTTGAACATCTAGGATGGCCCCTCATATAACTCAAAATGGTAGAGGTGATCTCTCCATGGTGCCTATCATCCTTCATGAACATTAAATAATTATGTTAATATTACAACCATAACAAGATTTTTTTTCTATATTTATTGTTTATATTCAAATAAAATAGCAAACCTCAAAATCTCGTGTATCAACAATTAAGTGTATACACATCCATAAGAGCTCGTAGAATCTAGATTTATTTTCGATAGAATCATCATTTAAAATAGTTCTTGCTAATAGGATAGCATTGAATTCATCGAAAAAGTAACTCTTCTAGGTATGTGCAGGATCATGATGGGCCAAAAAGTGGCAATATTATGGGTATTTGTAGGGTATGTGGTTGATGACTTTTTTTTACCCAATATTGATGAAATGAAAAGGGTTTTTAGAGGAGATTCTCAGCTTTCCACCAATATAAATTATGCTTTAATTTTAATTTAATAAATCATTATTATTCTTTTTCTATTAGAATTATGACTAAAGTCCTGATTGATAGGCTGATTGAAAAACATCTATAAATATCAAACGGTATCACATTTTTTGAGTCTAAAACATGCCTCACATTCTATGCTTTACATACTATAGGATTAAAAAAACAAAAAATAAATTTCATGAAGTTTTGACCAAGTTAAGGTGGTTAGACATACGAGTTTTTATATTTTTCAAAGTTGTAATAAAAAAATCATAATTAATTATTTAGTTGGAAAAAAATTACAAAAAAATATGCATCATATCCAGACATGAGTCCTCTACTTAAATATAAAATCTTATAAAAAAATATTATCATTTTATTGTGGTTAGGGTGGTCAGATAGACACCTACTTCTTATTTTTCCCTAAAATTGAAGTACTACTGCATTGAAATTTCAAATTTTCACCAACTAGATTTTATTTATTTTTAAATAAGCCTAGTAGTTTAGAAACTACATTCAATTTTCTATAGATTCTATTCTTACATATTTTTGAAATAATTTAGATAACTTATTCAAATTTTTACGTCAAGTTGCCTAACCCTAATTTTTCTGAATTTTTTGCCACTTAAGGGCCTGTTTTTTCCATGATGATCTTGCACATACCCTTCTATATTTTCTGACTTGTTGGGCCCTCTTTGTGATTTTGACTTAATATTTCCTTGATTTAATGTTGTAATGCGGATATCACATTCACATTAAATCTTAGGCCCTAGTGAACTAATAAATCTTTATGGTTTCTTGCAAGAGTTGTGATGTGTTGTAACACACTTTCACACTTTTCTAAGGGTTTTTAAATTATGTAAACACAATAAACCTATTTTTAATCAAAATAAAAAATAATCTTACCTTACTTGGAGTGTTGTAAAGTTTTGTAAGACACTTTCACATTTATGTAGGCTTGTCATTATTAATTGGGCTTTCCTATGCTTTAATTGGCCCTATTTTGCATCCACAAGCCTCATTTATTGCATCTTTTCAAGGATAATCCTACCACCAATTAGTAACCAATCATAATTCAGGTGTTCCTAGCTTGTGTGGCCTAGATTTAGTGTCTGGGACTCATTCACCACTTTGGTTGAATGAGTTCCACCTAGGTCCTTTTGGCCCTGATGCAAGTTTCACACATTTCTAAGTACTTTTCATTTTTGGTCCCATACATTATGTATGAAGGGACTTATTCTCCACCTTGGGTGAATGAGTCCCATGTGACCAAAATTAAAATTTAATTCAAATTTATGGCAGGATTTTATTCTCCTAGATCTAATATCAACTTGTAGTGTTGTAATTTTGGGAATTATTGCATAATTAAGTATAAATACAAGGTTCTTTCACTCATATTCAAGACCTAGCATTCAACAGAGTTCACAAGAGCATTTGAGCATTCACAAGAGCATTCAAAGTAATTCAAGGGTGGATGATCAAGCATTTTAGAGCATCGTTCAAGTTCCAATCATCATGTTTGTTATTGTGCTAACAATTGTGGTATATGGTTATGATTCAAGTAAGTGTTTCAAGCAAGATCAACTACATTCAGTCAAGAGTAAAGAACCACATCCATTGTAGCCATTTCAAGCATACTTGTAGCACCTTATTGCTAGGGTTTGGTGAGTTGCAATATTATTATTTGTTTATTGATCATTCTCCATTCATATTTTCTTTCATTTCAAGGTTTAATTACCAATAAGGGGTTTGACCAAGGAAAACCCCTATTCACTAACCCCCACACATTTTCCCCTATTTTTGTGTGTGATTTGCAGGAGTAGGTTGCATATTTTCCAAGAAGCAAAGTTGGAGAAAAGTTGTCAAGAAGAGCAGAGTAGACCAAGAGGAATAGAATGTAGATTAGAAATTGTAGAAAATTAGAAGTGGAGTGATTCACCACTATTCATGAACGATTCCCACTATATAGTCATAATAGAGATTTTTACAGATCTGAATACCCTTTTGGATAAAACCTATATTTACACATTTTTCCAAAAGCAAGACTGTTTCACCCAGCTTGGTGAATGAGTCCTAGTTAACCATGACAACAAATTTTCTAGAATTCTAGACCTCCATCCTACCTTCCTCAGTCTCCTAGGTGCACACTTTCTATTTCATAACCTTCTATTGCATTTTACTTGTCTTTTTAGGTCACTTGGATTGAGTTTGCATTCAACTAGGGTTTTGTCTTGCAACTTGCATTGCATTGTCATTTCCAAGTTTAATCTTGGTAGTGAACCCCTCATTAGTTCATATTAAATCCCTAGTACATCCCTATTGCAAGATTTCAATCTCCTTTGCATTGAGATCTCTAGGGTTATCCTTGGGTGGAATCTCTTGGAAAGTGGGTGTGAAAACATCATTCATTCCCCCTCTTAATATTCTATAGGTTCCATCTTGGTGAACCTGCATTTAGGACATCACAATTCTTATTTGGAGTGCATTTTCATCCTAGATTTATCTTGCATGAACATTGCAATAAGATTTGCATTGGTTAATTTGCATTCTAGGGTTTCAAATTTGCATTAGTGAAAATCTTATTTAACATGCATTTTTTCACTTCAAATCATTGAAAATTAATAAAATTCTACATTTGCATCTCATGTATAGCTCAGAAAACATAAAAAGCATAAAATTCAACTCAAAAATTCAAAAATGTCAAAAAAATCAGTACCTGGACTCATTCACCACCTTGGGTGAATCAGTCCCCTTGCATATTTTTCACTACATTTTTTGGCATTTACAATTCAGTTTCTGAGTTTATGTTTGTTGTTTTTGCATTTCTATTTCATTTTTTAGAATTTTAGTTATTATAATTTCATTCTTATTAGCCTATATTGCATTTGCATTCACCCATCATTTAGAAATCTTTGCATGACTGTTTGGTGTCCTATTGCTAATACAATAGTGAGAAGAATTTTGAGACTCATGTCACACCCTAGTATTGACACTAGTACACTAGGCATGTATAACACCCTTAGCAACTCTTTTCCTTCAAGTAGCATGCAAGTCGAACCAAGGAATGATAGTATCCTGTAAGAAAACATAATTCACATTCATGAGAACTTAGTAAACTTACAACATAAAATAAGCCTTGAAAACATCTCAACTATTGCAATTCCTACCATAGAAAACATTCACCGCATGGTTGAAAGTTAAGATGGCCTTGACCAAGTATGAAAAAACATAGTGCAAATCTTTGGAAAACATCTTCCCTCAACCACTAGTTGTAATTTTCCCAAAAGTAATGTCATAAGCCAAGGAGGAACTCAAATTCCTCCTCCTACAACAATAGCCTCAATAGCTACCTATACCACTCTTGAAGTCACAACCACAATGCAACAAGTTAGTAATGCGATTCCTTCCTAGGGTATTCCTACTAGCATCCCTAGTTTAGGTATGTGGCAGCACAAGTTATATCTCCTACATTACAACCCATAATCATTCCATTCACTTGTTCTATGAACACATACACTCTATCACCACTTTCGCTTCCATTTCAGAACACAAGTAATGACCCTCTCATAACACAACTTTTCCAAAATGTTTTATCCCTTTAAAAGAAAATTTCCACCATAAACCAAAACCAAAATGGCCCACCCACATATTAAGTCAAAAGTAGTCCATTATCCTTGGAGATATTGTTGTGGACACAAAGAAAGTAACCCTTCTACTTTTTCTCATGTTCAGGCCCTCCTAGTGGACTTTGGCTTGATTTTTCCTAGATTTAATGTTGTAATGTGGCCAACAAATTCACATTAGGTCTTGGACTCTTGAAAATCATTAATATTTCTAGGATGTCTTGTAAAAGTGTTGTGAAGTGTTGTAGCCAACTTTCACACTTTTCTAGGACCCTTTCATTATAATTAACTTAAATAACCCATTTTTATCACTAACCAATCCTTGTTTTAAAGTGTTCTAAAGAGTTGTAACAAACTCTCACACTTTTATAGACTTTTCATCACTAATTCAACACTTTCTTATGTTTAAATGACCCCTTAATGCACTTTTTAGCCCTACTTAAGTGTATTGTTGAGGATATTCCTATTAAACCTTATTTAATACACTTTAGTTTTTGACAACTAGTCAAATTTCCCTTGTGGGACTAAGTTGCCACCTGGGGCAACCTAGTCCCACTAGGCACAAAAATCAAAATAATATTTTATGGTGGTATTTTATTCTCTTACTCTTGAGGTTGGCTTGTGATGTGTTATTTTTGAGAATTATTGGAAAATAACATATAAATAAAGGGTTTATCCCTCATTTTACATCTCCTAGTTCATCCAACATTCAAGCATTCATTTACATAATCATCCAAGCAATTATCAAGCACTCCAAGCATAATCAAGCATCCATTGGAGCACTTCATTGCATATCTTCAAATTTCTACATCAAGGGTTTGGTAAGTTTATGACATTGCACATGTGTTGTTTATTTATCATTCTCTTTGTATTGTATTTCATTTCATAGGGTTTTATTACCAAAGTGGGGTTTGACCAAGGAAAACCCCTATACTCTAACTTTTAACCCTTTTCCCCCTCTTTGCATATGTGATTGTAGGTCTTGTATGCATATTTGTCAAAGAGTAAGGTGTTAAAAAGGTTTTTTCTATCCATGAAAGTCATAAAAGTCAAAAAACCCCTAATTGAAGCTTGGAGATCTCGTTCAACCTGAACCATAGATTTTAGGAGGTGTGAAATACTATGACTCTCTTTCGCTCAATTAGGGTCTTTCACCTAATGGAAAGAGATATATCCCACACACAAAATCTAGGTGGTTCATTCAATCTAATGCTTGTATGATGGAAATATACCTAAATGAAATGATCTAAATGCATAAAACTAATGAAATCTATTGATTATTGAATGGAAAGTAAAGAAATACAACTTGTTTGAAAACACATTATGTAATGCAAAAACACCTAGAAATGTGAACAAAACTAAAGAGAAATGAACGAAACTGAAAGTGTACACTTGAAATATGGATGGAGACTGTAAATTAATTTTGGAATGCTGCTAATCCTGAATTTTAACCCTGGTGGGACTCATTCACCATTCTAGGTGAATTAGTCCCATATATGTGAAACTGTTCCAGAACCCGTTTCAGACAAATGGGTATCCAAAAATGTAGAAAACCAAAAATAGGCCTAGTAGTGGGAATAATTTTCCACCATGGTGAATGAGTCCACTTTTGAATTTTTGAATATTCAAAAGTGGAAACAAGGGCTCTTGGTCTACATTTTTTGCTTCTACAGGTGTCTAGTTCTAAAATTGATAGATTCAAGCAAGAAAAATCACTTTTTGTTTATATTTTTCCTAAAAAAATAAAGAGAAGAATTAAAAAACTTTGCAACTTGATTCTTAATGATTTCCAGGCTTCCAAGATTCCTAAATATGCAAACACACAAGACAAGAAAGAGAAATGTTGGATGTTAGGGAATGTGGGTTTGCCTTGGTCAAACTACTTTTAGGTAATTAAACCAAAATAGACAAAGAATGTAATGAAACTTGCAATAATGGAGTTGATTACCATTCCATAATGGTTAATTTTGAATTTATGTAGGAAAACATAAATAATCTACCCTTGAATGTCTGAAAATTGCTATCTTAATGACTTGAAATGATGAAACCCTAACTTGCTTGACTTAAGATGGAAGAATGATGGATGAATAATGAATAATGGTTATGATTTATAGTTTAGAGAGTTTATTTTATAGGAAATTCTCCTAATTATCCCATAAATTGGATCCCCAAGGTAGACATGAAGAAAAACAAAACTTGAATTCCAAAATTTCCCCCTCAAAAGTCAAATATGGGCCAAATGGGACTCATTCACCACCTTAGGTGAATTAGTCCCACCTGTTAGGGACTCATTCACCACAGGTGGAAAATTAGTCCCGATGGGGCCCATTTGACAATTAAGATGTTTGGGAATGAGGAATTTTGGTTCTTATGGTGACTTTATCAGTTATTTCATTAAATTATGCCTGGGGAAGCACAATATGGGGTAGTAGGGGCTTATTAGTGATGATGTTAACTTGAATTAGGGCTTTGGACACATAATTCAATGTGAAAGTGTGATTAAATACACTTTACAACACAAAAATGAGGTCCACACAACCTGGGAAGGAACAACATCCAATGTGAATGTGTAAATCACATTACAACACTAGATTAACATTAAGTTTAATTCAAAAGCCTTCTAGATTGATGTGAAGATGTAGTTAAATACATTTTATAATGTTGAATTAGGGGAATATGGGTTCATTAAGTATAGAAAAGCATGAAATTCCTTTACAACACTTTACAACACCTTTACAAGACATTACTAAATGCATTTGAAAGGGTGCAAGACCTAGTGTGGATGTGGAAAACACCTCACAAAACTAGAAAAGACCTAATTAAGTTCAATTTATCATCAACTATTCCCCAAATCAAGTAAGTTTCCTTATTTCTATGGTATAGTTAGCCCCCACTTTAGTGATAGGATGAACTTGCTTCAAACTCACACTAAAATAGACATTCAAGAGAGATCTGAGTGTACAGATGTAGATGACAAAGAATGACAACAATCAAAGGAGGTTGTGCAAGCCCCTAGGATCCAAGATCCTAATTGAAACCATCAAGATACATAATCATGCGATGGAAAGAACGTGAAAGATGAAAATGAAAAGGTGGATCAAGCTTCAATCATTTGTCCAACTAGTTGTGGATTTGATCTAGGTTGTTTCTCCAAAAGAAAATGCATACTCACTCTGGGGTGATAAAACTCTTGGTTTTCCGCCGGGTGAGAAACATGCACTAGTTGGTATGCACTCACAAACACATAGGTGTATATGGGGAAAGTTATTCCTTGGAATGGGCTTCTTGCTCAACCATATCAAAGTTATACCTCTTGATAACTTTAACAAGGCACAACAAAGGAAAATGTTGGTTCAAGCTCTATGAAGTAAGAAAATTTTCGTATGCTTGACACTCATATAAATTGTTAAAATAGTGTATGGAATGTTCAAAGGGATTTTTCTTTGTTCATGCAATGTATCATCTTAGAGAACAATGTGCCAAATGCTTCCAAGAGAGGACAAGTGTAAGATCTCATCATGGGAAACATTGTACCTAATGCTTCCAAGAGGAAAAATTGCAAGAAAAAGTAAATCGTACAATGAAATGTGAGTGGTGATGTACACCCCCAATTTAAAGTGGTTGTGAGAACCAATACTATGAGAAATTTCTTTAAAGTAGAAGGAGAAAATGAGAGCTTACTCAGAAAGCCCTATTCCAAGTAATATGTTTTTGATAAGCTACATCATGAAGAGGTAATATGTCACATGTGAGCCAACTAAAGGCACATCATCCATGTCCCAAGATTTCTCTTATATGTTCATGAAAGGTTAATGACTAGCCAAATGAGGCAATGACAAGTGACATACGAGGAAAAGGTTATCAAACCCATTTCCCTCACTTAGTGTAGGAAAAGGGTGAGCCAAAATTATTAATGAAATGTATGGTGGAGTGAAAATTGGTATCAATTAGAGGAAGTAGGTACCCCCACTGAGGGAAGCATACCAAACTCCTTAAGATGTTGTATGTTACACTCAAATCCTTACATTCATTAGTGAAGTGACCATGAACTCTATGATAGGCACATAATGAAGTCTTGTAAGAGAATTTATTTTGATGTCTAGGAGGGAGAGAGATGAAGTGATCTTGGAGGAGTCCTAAAAATATACCCTCTTGATCAAGGGGAGTAGTTTTTGTTGTTGGTGGAAAAGGGATGTCTTGCTTAGTACAAGATGTCATACCTATGCAAGGCTCTTTAGATTGCAATATTTTTTTCTCACTCTTACATGGGGAGGGAAAATCTATCGAATGCAAATATTTAGTGCTAGGAAATATGACATTGATGTTAAGCGAAGAGTTCATTGTATGTTTTGGTGTAGGAGAAAGATTAAGACCAATAGTGTGAATCAACTCAGGATGTACTACTATTAAGATTTGCTTAGAAGCATTTTTTGTGATAGTATTGATGTTAAGGGATGGATTTTTTATCTCAATCAAAGGATAATAACCAATAACATGAGTCATTTGTTGTGTGTTAGGCTCTATAGGGTTGTGGATACCTTGTTCTTGAGCACCACATCCTTTTCCACTATATCCAAGTTGTTTCATAAGCTCATAACCATGTCCATAAAGGTTTTTCATTTCTTTTGAAGTTGGTGGTTGTTCATGATTAAGTTCATCAATTTTTTTTGTGTAACCTAATGTCTATTATTCTAAAGTGGTTGAGGTGGATGCTTGTGAAGGGTTGTCCGAGTTTTGTGTTGATAGAACTGTGGCTTCTTTTCCCTCACTAGAGTCTTTGTGTGTGATTTGGTATTCTTCGAAGGAGGTGGGTGTGAATTCTAAGGAACCCCAATCATCATCTAAAAGCTTTGAAATAGGATCCAGATGTTGGACAGGGTCCACTTGTGTGGTAGGTGTTAATGTGTTCAAGGGATTTTCTATATTTTTCTCAATGTTTAAATAACTATTTGGATAATGGTCAAATTCAACTATGTACAATTTTTTGTTGTAGATTTATTTCATTTTTTGATGAAGAGTAGAAGGCACACCATTCATTGCATGAATCCATAGTTTTCCTAAGATAAGGTTACATGCAAGATCATTAGGCAGAACATGGATTGGTTTTTCCAATTTGGCCACTCTGTCTATTATAGGTAACATGATCACACCAAGTAGTTGTTTACTAATATTGTCAAATCCCCTAATGGATAAAGGATCAGGTTGAATGCTTGATTTATCAACAATAGGTTTATTGAGAAGGTTCACTCCACATACATTAAGAGAAAAACCAGTATCCACAAGAGTTCTCTTAATCCCTTTTCATTTGTATTGAGTGATAATCATAAAAGGTTCATTTTTCTTTGCACTTCCAAAGGAGGAAGCTCACTTTGGTGGAAAACAATGTCAACATTTATGGAATGAATCATGGTTGGTATATCATTTGGTTGTGTATTAGAAGGGACAAGAACTTGTTGCAAGGCTGATTGGATCATGTTGTGATAGTGAGGGAGGACTTGAATAAGGTCCCATAATGAGATTTTAGTAGGAGTATTCTTTAGTTTTTCAACAAGATTTTACTCCTTTCCATTAGAAAGACCTAGTAAGATAGGGTTAGATTGGATAGGATTAGGAAAAGGTAAGGGTGTTGGGTTGGTTGAGGATTATTTTGAGTATTATATGTATGAGAAATGGTATTATGACTCAGCTGCTACGAAAAATTATTCTAAGGTGGGTAGAGGATGAGTTTGGGTTTGTTTTTAGTTGGAGGTTGAATAATGTTAACATCCCTTAGCAAATGAGAGTCTATATCATTATTTTTGTTCTTGTCTTATAGCACGATATCCTTCCTAGGAGGAGAGCTACAAACCAAATTTTCTTGACATTCTAAGGTTGGTTCTTCCAAAAGGACTTCATCACAAGTAGGGGAATGATCAATGAATGAATTGTCTTACCCAAGAAGGGTTTTTTTAGGTGAAGGGGGACAACTAAGATTCTCATGACATTCATGGAATAATTTTTCTATCATCAAAGTATCATCATCACAAAAATGAGAAATACTAGGAGAAGAAGAAATTGTAGTGTCATGATCATCTAAGGTTGTGGTATGTTGGTTGTGAATGTTTTGTCCACAAAGAGAGGTAAAAGGAGAGGAAAAACTACGATTCTCAAAACTAACATTAATTGATTCTTCTACTAGAATATCTTTGTCATGAAGAGGAAAGATATTATGAGAAGAACAATTATGATCGTTAGGAATGGCCCAAGTTGTAGTCTCACTCAGAAAAACACTCTCATAGGGAGGGGATAGGAAATGTTTCTTAACATGTCTAAATATGTAAGATACTAGCATTTTTTGAATGAAAATTAAAAGCACATGTAACCATTTTATGCAATTTTTTAGAAATATGAGAAATGTATATGCAAAGATACAAAACACTTTTATCCAATGTATGCAACACCTTAAGAATGTAAACAATGTATATGCCAAAATGAAAAACACTTTTATCAAACTTATGCAAATCTTTATCAATAGAAACATGATGTATGAAAAAGTGAAAAGTGATTTTATCAATGTTATGCAAAATTGCAGAAATGTAAACATTTTTAGATGTAAAGATGTTTGTAAATAAAATGATTTGAAGAATGACTAGTATAGAATGATGTTTTTGAGTGGAATGCATAAAAAAAATGTTGAAAAAACTTTCTAGACCTATAGTATATGGTACTAGGAGGCTGAGGAGGCACAAAAATGAGGTTTCTAATGTTGTAATAGTAAGTTAAAAATCTGAATAGGGACTGATTCGCCTAGCATGGCGAATGAGTCCCAATAAGGGTTTTTTGAAATATTTTTAGAAATTTTGAATTTTTTTTTATGTGTTTGATGTTGTATGATGTAGACCTAAGATGGAGATGCAGAATTTTAATTTTTTTAAGGAAATTATATGAAAAAATCTAAGCTAAATGAGCTTTTCACTAAAACAAGTTTTTGAAACCCTAGAATGCAAAACAATGCAAAATCTAATGCATGCAAGCTATTCCTAGGATGATGACAGAGGCAAAATCATAAAATAAAATGTTCTAAAATTAAGTTCACCAAAATGAACCATATATTTTAGGAGGTGCGAAATGCTATGACTCTCTTTCACTCAATTAGGCTCTTTCACCTAATGGAAAGAGATAGATCCTACATTGAAAATCTAGGTGGTTCACTCAATCTAATGCATGTATGATGGAAATAAACCTAAATTTAATTATCTAAATGAAGAAAACTAATGAAATTCATTGATTATTGAATGGAAACTAAAGAAATGCAACTTGTTTGAAAACACATTATGTAATGCAAAAACACCTAGAAATGTGAACACAACTGAATAGAAATGAACAAAACTGAAAGTGTGCACCTGAGATATGGATGGAGACTAGAAATGACTTCTGTAATGTTTTTGATGCTAACTTTTAAGCCTAGTGGGACTCATTCACCATTTTGGGCGAATCAGTCCCAAATATGTGAAACTATTCCAGAACCAGTTTTGGACAAATGGGTATCCAAAAATACAAAAAACCAAAAATAGGCCTGGTAGTGGGACTCATTCACCACACATGGAAAATGAGTACACTTTTGAATTTCTAAATATTCAAAGGTGGAAATTGGATCTCTTGGTCTGCACTTTAGGCTTCTATAGGTGTCAGGTTCTCAAATTCTCAGATTCAGGCATGAAAGTTAGTTTTTGTTGATATTTTTCCTGAACCAATGAAGAGAATACTTAAAAAAATTTGTAACTTGATTCTTAATTATTTCCAAGCTTTGAATATGCCTAAATCTGCAAACACACAAGACAAGAAAGAGAAATGCTAGATGTTAGGGCATTGGGGTTTTCCTTGGTCAAACCCCTTTTAGGTAATTAAATCAAAATAGAAAAATAATGTAATTTAACATGCAATAATGGAGTTGATTGCCTTGCTGATGATTGATCTTGAATGTCTACAAAAAAACATGAAGAATCTTCCCTTGAATGTTCGAAAATTTCTATCTTAATGACTTGAAATGATGAAACCCTAACTTGCTTGACTTGAGATGGAATAATGATGGATGAATAATGAAGAATGGTTATTTTTTATGGTTTATAGAGTTTATTTTATAGGAAATTCTCCTAATTATCCCATAAATTGGATCCCCAAGGCCGACATGAAGAAAACCATAACTTAAATTCCAAAATTTCCCACTCAAAAGTCAATTATGGGCCAAATGGGACTCATTCACCACCTTGGGTGAATCAATCTCACCTAGCAATGACTCATTCACCACAAGTGGTGAATTAGTCTCAATGGGGCCCATTTGACAACTAAGATGTTGGGGAATGAGGAATTTTGGTACTTATGGTGACTTTATCAGTTATTTCATTAAATTATGCCTCAAGATGCACAATATAGGGTAATATTGGCCTATTAGTGATGATGTAAACTTCAATTAGGGCTTTTGACACATAATTCAATGTGAAAGTGTGATTAAATATAATTTACAACACTAAAATGAGGTTCACACAGCCTGGGAAGGCACAACATGTAATGTGAATGTGTAAATCACATTACAACACTAGACTAACATTAAGTTTAATTCAAAAGCCTTCTAGATTGATGTGAAGATGCAGTTAAATACATTTTATAATTTTGAATTAAGGGAAAATTAGTTTAGTAAGTCTATAAAAGCATGAAATTCCTTTACAACACTTTACAACACCTTTACAAGATATTATTAAATGCATTTGAAAGGGTCCAAGACCTAGTTTGGATGTGAAAAACACCTCAAAACACTAAATTGAGGACTCATTAAGTCTAATTTATCATCAAATATTCCCCAAATTAGGCAAGTTTCCTTTTTTCTACAGTACACAACCTATTTTCTACAGAACCATGATCAAACACTTGTCAGAAAAGGAAGTGTAGACCGAAAGATTAAAATTTTTTCCCTTAATTTCTAGAAATTCCTAGGTGGAATAAGTCACCATATATGATGAATTAGTCCCACTCCCATTCCTGAAAAGTGGTTTCTACATTTTTGGATACCCATTTGGAAAATTCTTGTTCTGGTAGATTTTCTCCAAAACTGGACTAAGTCACCCAGCTTGGTGTAAGTGTCCTAGTCAACATTTATAGTCAACTCTATAGGATTTCAAAGTCCCTCTACATTAGACTTCAAATTCTAGGTGCACCTCTCTAGTTCTATTTAATTCTATTATCATTTACTTTCATTCTTAGGTGTTTTTTGCATACATTACTGTGTTTTCTTGTACTTTGCATTTCTTAGGTTTAACATCAATACATCATTTCTTTTTTCAATATGTTGCATTTAGGAATATTTCACCCATGTAACATTAACATTTGAATGTTTACATTACATTTTTTTCCATCTTTCCCCTTTTAGGTGAAAAACCCTAGAAGGGCAAGAAAGCATTCGGGTGCCAAAATCTTTGTTTAGATTTTAGTGAAATTGACTTTTGAACATTTTTTCTTCTTATTTGAAGTGCATCCTAGGTTTAACTTGCATTAGAATTGCATTAGGTGTTGCATTGTTTGATTTGCATACTAGGATTTTAAAAATTGCATTAGTGAAAGGCTCGTATAGCTTGCATTTTTGCATTTTATTCCATTGAAAAACAAAAAAAAATGTGCATTTTCATACTGTAGCTACATTTGTACATCTAAAAGACATCAAATTGCATTTAATTTTTTTGAAAAATTACAAAAAAATCCTCTTTGGGACTAACTCGCCACATTGGACAACTTAGTCCTTATGCACATTTTGCACTGTAATTTCTAGCATTTTATGCATTTCTATTTTTTGCTATTGCACTTCTGTTATAGTTTCCAGAATTACAGTTATTTTCATTTTCTTTCTCTTCATTTAATTGCATTTCAATTCACAAGCATTTAGAAATCCTTTGCATGATTTCTTACTATCCTATTGCTAATAACTTAGTGAGAAGAAGCTCAAGACTCATGTTATCCCACAATAATACACTTGTTGTGGATATTGGATTGTCTAACACTTCCACTCCTAGTATTGCAACTAGTACACTAGACATGGACCCTAACCTTAGAAATGATTTTCCTTCCAATAACATGCAAGTTGCACATAAAGTGATCACATCCCACAAGAAAAGTTCATTCAAATTCATGAGGATTTAGGACATCTGCATCAAAAATTGTGTCTTGAAAACATTTCAACCATTGTGATTCCTACTATAGAAAACATCTATCACCTGATTGAAAGTGATGAAGGCTTAAACATTATGAAACAAATTGATGAGATATACAACAAAAACACCTCTTCCACCTCTAACACATCCCAACTAGCAAACACTGTGGTTAGTCAAGGAGGACTTAACACTCATCCTCCTTCCATAGTAGCATCCATGTACCTACCTACACCACTCCCCAAGTTGCAACAATTATGCAATATCTTAGTAATGTGATAGCTTCCTCAACTATTCTTGCTAGCATTCCTAATTCCTCTATGGCATCAAATTTTTTCTACTCTTCCACCATACCATCTATTAGCATTCCATTCATTTTCCCTACTACTACATACATTTCATCACCACTTTCCCTTCCACCTCATACCACTTACACTAACCCTCTCATCACACAACTTTTCCAAAACATCTCCTCCATGCAAAAACAAATATCTACCATCAACCAAAACCATAATGGACCACCCACCTATTATGTCTAAAGTAGCCCACTATCCTTAGAGATCTTATGGAAAATGATGCCGCAAGGAATAGAAATGCCTAGAATTGAGAAGTATGGCAAGAAGGGAAATCCTACTAATCATGTTAATGCTTACATATTCTTATGCAATGATTTTGTCCTTGACGATAAATTGTTGGCCAAACTATTTCCGAGGACTTTAAAATACACTTCCTTAGTGTGGTTTTTATCCTTATCAAATAATTCAATTCATTCATTTAATGAACTATTTGATGCATTCATAAGTCATTTTCAAATGCAGATGACTCCAAAGAAGACATTAGTTGATTTAATAAGATACAAAAAAAATGTGGATGAATAAGTAATAGATTTCGTCTCATGCTATCAGTCACTTTATTCCCATCTTGATGTCAAAATTCCCAATCCGCATCTCCAAAACATTTTCATTGAAAATTTACAAACTCACATTCAGGATAGATTGACCATGATGAAATTTACCTCTTTCATGCACTTGTGTACAAACCTTTGTGATTATGACAATTTGGTTAGTAGTCGTGATGCAAAGTCCACTTCTAACCGACCTAAAAAATTTGAACTTAGCACTTCAAACAATTCACAACCATTTCAAAAACCAAAAAAAGGGTTCTTACAGCTCAATCCCCCTCAACAAACAAGAAATAGTTGTTAAAGCAACGATACCTTATAGTTATGGAGATCCAAAACAACAATTTACACCTTTACCAAAAACTCTTTATAACACCATGTCCCAACTTATACAACAACAAATGATTTCTTTACCTACTATTAAACCATTGGATCTTGCTAACCCTTTGCCTCCAACCTTTCAACCTAACGCTTATTGCCATTATCATAGAAAAAATGGACATGAAATAGAATAGTGTGTCTTAAACACCTCATACAAGACCTCATGGATTCTATCCCTTCAAATGTTAATTTTAAAGGAAATAAGTTTGTTGCCCCACCAAATCAAAATTTACATTTTTTTACCGATCTGATTCCCAAGCACAATGTGTCATTTTTCAAAGGTGGTGAAACTCCACAAATGATGTGATGAATTTTCATATAGCTATTGAAAATCCTAATCCTATACATGAAATGGTAAGTGCAATAGACGTTATCCCTCATAAGGTACAAACTAAGAAATCTCTTGTTATTACTTTCTCTTCTAAGGATATTTTTCTGAATCTTCTTGATGGTCCTATTTGCATAGCTAGTTGTATTTATGATAAGCCCACTAATGGGATACCCATAGATCCTATCTGTGGTGAGAATGTGATCATTGAGGAATTTTTGGTATCACATGATCTTTATCAAGATGATTATGACAAACCAAGAGCATGGATCGAAACACACAATGGTTTTACATGTTGTACGATATGGTCGATTATTCTTCCTTTACAGATAGGACTAAGATGGTGGATGTTACATTCTCTATAATTCCAAAATTGGATTAGTTTCATCTATGGCTAGTCCATTCATGGTGTCACTTGATGAAAGTTCTCCCTTTGGTCATACACAAATGTTTAAAGTTTTCTCTTGATAATGACATATTCACTGTTCACCATAGTGGCTTTAACCCTTTGTCTTCTAAAGGAAACTTCTCCTTCGAAGCCTTTTGGGTTGAGCCTATGGAACTTATCAGGCCTCATAAAGAATTATTTTTCATTGCTTACCAAAAGTTTAAAAAAAATTGTCAAATTTTCCCTCCGCAACATGGCCCCATCCACTTCGGACACTCCTATTCTACATGAAACAATGCTTCAACCTAAAGATGAACCAACCCATCAAACTCAACCAACACCCAAAAATTTCCCCACCTCATCCAAACGACCACGCAATAATGATAACAACCCCATCATGCCTCCTCGTATAAAGGAATTTTATAAAGAAAAAAAGAAAGTGATTGACCCACCTCCTATGGTTCCTTTTGTTCCTCCCCTTAGGGAAGAAAATGATCCTATGGTGGATCAACCTACTCTTATAACCGCACAACTTCAAAATAGAATAAAAAGAAACTGGGGTGTTAGGGAGCATAGACGTCGGTGTCATCTCCTTGCTCATGAATTACAAAATGAAGAAAATAAAGAAAATACAAATCCGTTGATGACAAACAAAATGCATCATGATCCACCTCCTTAATCACAATAGAATGATCCAATAAAAAAACCACAACTCATAATAGGGTAAGTGCATGGATCAGTGACACAATTTTGGCTCTTAAGATGCCACTTTTTTTTTCTGAAATCAGAAAAATATGATTTGCACAAGAAAATAAAGATAGTTACGCTCAAAATTTCAAGATGCAACAAGAGAAAAATTTGAAGTTCTTTGAGTCTATTTATAAGCTACTAATTTTTTTAAAAATAATGAAGATTAAGGGTCTTAAAAAGGAGGGGAGGGAAAGGCCCTATTTTTTATCAAAAAACTTAGCATAGCGCTTGAGGGATCCCCCCTTTTTGAGGGCACCAAATGTGATGTGTCATTTGGAAAGCACCAAATTTGGTGCTTGCCATGACCTACTTTGAACAAAACTTGAATTTCCCCTCTCTTTAGTTGACAACTTTGTTAATGCTTAGAGTGCACAGTTTATGATTGTAGATGGATAGTTGAGGTTTTACCTTTCATATGCTCTCTGAATTGTTACCCTAACTAGATAACTCTTTATCCCTTTGAAATATCTCTCTGAGGTCTCAATCCCTCCCACATGACCTAGACTACTCTCTCTCTCAGTCCAATTCCCTCTCTTTGGTTTCATTCCCTCCCACCTAGGTACCTGAATAAATCTATCTCACTCCAACCTCATTTATCACTCTCCCTCCCTCTCTCCACCCCCTTTGGTGTTTTTATCTCACTTCATCTCCCTCTCTTAGGTCATTATCTTTGTCTCTTTCTCTCTCAAGTATCTCCCTCCTACCCCCTCTCCCTCTCCTAGGTCTGTCACTCACTC
>VDFB02193867.1:333926287-334223696 GCA_007258455.2 Sequoia sempervirens | reverse complement strand
GGGTTTACAGCTTAAGGGTAGAGGCTAAGGAGTTAAGGATAAACGGGAGAGGGTTTAGGTGTTTAGGTTTGAGGGTTTAAGGGTTTAAGGGTTTAGGGTTTAAGGGTTGAGGGATTAAGAGTTGAGGGTTAAGAGATTAGGGTTAAGGGTGTAGGGTTTAGGGTATAGGGATTATGTTTTATGGTTTAAGGGTAGAGGGTCTATGGTTGAGAGAGGGAGGGGTGGTTCAAGTTTAGAGGGTAGTGGGTAGAGGGTTTTGGGGTTTAGGGTTTAGGGTTTAAAGGTTAAAGTGTTTAGGGTTTAAGGGTTGAAGTTAAAGGGTTAAGGGTTGAGTGATTAGGGTAGAGAGTTTAATTATGTTTAAAAAGGCTTAAAGGTTGAGGGAAGAGGGTTGATGGATTAGGGTATAGAGTTTAGTTGGGTTTAAAAAGGTTTAAGGGTTGAGTGTAGATGGGTATTGGGTTTAAAGGTAGAGGGTATTGTGTTGAGGGTAGAGGGTAGTTGGTTTAAGGGTTTGGTATTAAAGGTTTAGGGTTGATGGTTTAGGTATCCCATTCCTCCATCTCCCACTCCCTCTCTCTCCCACTCCCTCTCTCTCCCACTCCCTCTCTCAGGTTTTCCTCCCCACCATAATTGAATAAATCCTTCCCTCTCAAGTTTCTCTCTCTTAGGTCTCCTTCCTTCCCATGCTACCTAGACTAATTTATGTTACTCCAATGCCCTCTCTCACACTCCCTCTCTGTTGGGTGTCACTTACCTCCCACCCTACCTAGAAAAATATATTTCACTCCAACCCACTCTCCCACACTCCCTCTCTCTCTCTCTCCCCCTTTGGTCTTTTTGTGTCTCTCAAGTCTCATTCCTCCTTACCCCTCTCCTATTGATAGGTATTTCCACCCACTATGACTGGATAACTCTCTATCTCTCTCAAACCTCTATCACTTTTAGTTCTCAGTTGCTACCATACTAACTACACTAATCTCTCTCACTCTTATCACCTCTCTCTATCTCAAGTCTCACTCCCTTTGTCTCTACGGAAGGTGAATATTTCAAAACAACACATTTCGCACTCTCCAAATTTGACGAATGCAAAATGTACTTTACCTTGAAATGGTAAAATAAGGGTTGACCCTATGATTCAGGCCCACATGCTTCTGTATTTGTCTGGTTCAACACTTTATCTGATTCAGAAAAGCCTTTTTTTATGTAGATGACTCCATGTTATACCAATCTATGCTTGATCCATCACCTTTTTACCACCAATCTACATGCTAGACAACATAGAAGAAGACATTTTGAAGTTTTTACATCATTTTACATTATCTCAAGTTGTATATTGATTTTGGTAATATTAAAATGTTTATATTTAATATATTTGTTTGTTTTTACAATATAAACTAGATTCCTTTAATGATTTTATTAATCATAACAATTGCACATAGAATTCAATTTTGAATTAGATGGGAGTTGCATACAAAAATTTAATTTTTATGAGTTTGAAGAAAAAAAAAATGAAAAACATAACATTTACTTAACACAAATTTACTTATGAATTCTATTTGCATTGCTTATAGCAGTCCACTACCAGCATGGCTAGTGGAGTTCAGTCTTTTTCATTTTAGGTAGATGTTTATATTAATTTTTTTTATTTTTTTCATAATTTTTAGACCATTCATTTGATTATTTTATTAATATTCATTGTTACACATATAATTGAACATTAAATTCATTATTACTCATGGTTGTGGGAAAACTTTTATTTTCAACTAATTTGGAAAACCTAAGAGCTTTGATCAATGTTAATGTGCAAGTTTCCATTAATTTTTTATGCCATAAAAAAATCACCTTCATCATGTGCTTAGATAATTTCAAGTGACTCAAGACATAATTGGTTTGATGCAAGTTTACATTATTTCATACCATTTACCATTCTAAGAAAAAAAAGGGAAAATAAGCACATGATTCTTTAGTTTCCAAAGGTGTAACAACTTATACCTTGGGTTTAACACAATTACTTGATCTTGAGAACTTTTCCACAAACCAAATACTCCCCTCAAACTCTTCTTAACATTGATCAATGCTTACATCAAGCAATTTTGTACAAATATGATGTCAAACAGGGAAGTAACTTGTCTCCAACCTCAACTTAAACCAATTCAAACCCTCTTTCAGATTTTATAACCTTTCCTTTCGTATCTTCCAAAAACTCACGTATTCATCCTTGTAGGTTTTCAACAGAGGTTTCTTGACCTCAAAACAACACTAGGTTTCTTTGGAATAAATTTGACAAAACAAAGCACCTACGCTATCCTAGACCACAAATTAGGTCACTTTTACAAAGGGGCCCTATTAGAAACTCCTCCTCAAGACCAAAAATCAATGGGGAAAAAAAACCAGTCAACAAAACCTCCAATTTCACTATTTATTTATAGTGGCACTTTCCAAGACATGTAAACAAGAAACCCTCATTTTAGGCAATTTACAAGGGGGTTTATTGGAAAACTATATCCCAAACCATCTCTAGCCCAACCACCACTTCAAACACACTTAATTATGTTTGAATATGCTTATAAGTTCATTCAATAGCCTCTATCATCAATATTTCACCAAACCCCAGTTCAAAACCTCCTTTTTCAAGAAAAATTTACACAAAAACCTCTAGGATAGCAACACAAAAATCCTTCAAACATATTCCTTACTCTAAAAAACCATGTACACACCTAAATCATGCCCTATTGATCCATCCCACCAAGTTACAAAACAAAATAATGGGTTGAATGGCTTAAAATATCATTTTCATACATTGAAAACTCTTAAAACAAGGTATACAGACCGATCCTTTGTAATTTGTCTCTAAAATGCACAAAAACCATTGAAATAAATCCAAACTAAGTCTAAAATGGTGTTAGGCCTACTGCCCAGAAGATTCACTCCATGAAAGATACAAAATTTCTTGTACATAACCATACAGAAAGGCAGTGTTTTAATTACTTCTCTTCTCCAAATTACTTTTGTCTAAATTGAAAACTTTTGGACATGATTTGCAACTTTTAGATTTGTTGCCCAAAATGTCTCAAATAACCACAAAATGCAATGTAATCAATGGTATGGATATGTTTTAAAAAATGCATTACAATTACTTTTCTTGTGGTATGGAGGTAGATGTATATATGAATAATGTTGTAGCATATAGACATGTTTGATAATTCCAAACAACTCGTTGCCTTCTTTCATAAAATTCTTTGGTGTGTTCAATAAAATGCAATGTAATTAGCATTATGAATATGTTTCATAAAATGATTTGCTTAATTTTTTTCTATGTGTGATAGTGGACATGTAGCATTCAATGCCATGCTGAGGAAACAACCAAATCCTCTAACACCAGAAGAATGTGCAGTAAAAAATGCAAGGAGAAGAGAATAAAAAATTGCAACTTGTGAAGCAAATGAATTGCAGCCCATATAGCTAGAAATTCTTGTGAAATCTAAGAGAGATGTACAATTGACAAAATAAAGGGAACGAATGAACAAAGTTCATGGAATGACACAAATGGATCCACAAGTTGGAGGCACATCATCAACCATAGGTGAAGTTCAATGCACATCTCTAGTTGACAACACACCATCAACAACATTGTGTTTTGAAAGTACATTAGCAAACACACCTCTATTTGATGTCACTCCACAAATGGCATCTCATTTTGGAGGCACAACATCCTTTACATTTCAATCTCAAGGTATGTAATCAATTGCACCTCCAATTGAAGGTACACTATCTATCCTTGATGTTGTTGACATTCCTAACATTGACACAAATTTACATTTGAGAACTCCTAGATTTTTGCATAGAAAACACAGATTTTTGATTGATATTGATGGAAAATTATTTGAAATGGATGCTTGATAAGATTTAAAAATGTACATGTCAAAGATTTGTATAGAGGATGTGGAATTTATTATTTGAGAAGCTATGTGAGGATGGAAGATGCCAACTATTTTTTGAAATGATGAGGCAACTCAAATTGAGGCCCACCATGAAGGCTCTTGGGCTAAGAGTTTCGAATGACTCAAGTGAAAATTTCATTGTAAAGAACTTGATTAGTGCATATGAGAGTGTGGGTTCTACCTCATGTGCGAAGGATAGTTGTGCCACAAGCCATGTGATGACAACAACACTATTAAGTAGTCAAACAAGGAACAAGGTGAACATTACAAAGAAAATTAAGTATTTTAAAATAATTAGATCATCTCTAATGAGAGCCAAAGGAAGGCGTGAAAGATTGGAGGATCCAAATAGCAATGAGTTATGGGCATTCTCGAGTAGAGTGCCACAAAAATATAAAAGAATTTCTCAAGGCTTGAGATCTTTAATAATAGATTATTGGAAGGATAACACAAGCACCTCTCCTAATCAAAGAGATGTTGTAAGAAGGAGAATTGGTAGGAAAATCCATGAGCCATATCCAAATAATTATTTGGATACCACTCAAGCCCAATTTTTTGCTGATTTTGTACAAAATTTTCCTAAAATTAAAAATATGTCTAAGGTATTTTGAAATGCTAAAGCCTTATTATGTCAAAATAAATCACACACACACTACATGTTGTTGTAGAGTGCATATTGAGTTTTCTAACCATTATGATGTTTATCTATGTATATGTGTAGATATGCATACTTACAATGTTTTGCAGGAATGTAACATAAGGCCTCCACCTAAATCCTCAAGGGAATTCTTATCTTCCATTTTATGTGAAAGAGAGGATGGAATTTTTTTTTACAAGTCATGTTTGGATGGCACATGTGATCATTATGGTGGCATGCAACATTTTCCAATTTTCCAACACATGGATAGTACACACACAATTGGAGAAAAAATTGTCGAATTTGGCAAATACAAGACTGTGGCCTATAGTCTAAAAGATGGGAAAGAAGCAAAGAAGTGTTAATTGGTCAATGATAAGATTCTAGTATATCAGTTTATGGGAATTTTTCATGATCATATGGTGTATGAGTATTCAAGGCATACAAATAAAGCTCGATGGTTCGACTCACAGTTCAAGTTATGCAAAGACACATTTCCACTTCATATCATCATTTTTGATGTCAACTTCGCAAAGAACTAGAAACTACAACCACAAAATGGGGTGGAATCACAGTACTACAACTCCACGTAGGTTGTTATATTTGTGCATATAGCATTAATTCATCCAAATGATAGTGCAAAGGATAACAATAAAGTATTGAGGGAGTATTACTTTTACATTAGTGATGATTGTACACATTCTACTGAGTTTGTGCAAGGTTTCTTTCAGATGTTCTATGTTGATTTGGCTAGTAGGGGCATATCATTCAGTGAACATATCATATGGTCAAATGAATGTACATCACAATTCAAAAACATAATAATTTTTTATTGGTTGAGAAGGATGCATAGGATCAGTGGTGTTCAACATATGAGGAACTTCTCAGAGGCTAGGCATGGAAACAAGGAGCATGATGGATCAGGTACATGTATCAAAGAGCCCTAGCATGAGAAGAGTTAAAGTACAAAGACAGTGTAAAGTTGACAGATGCAAGATCAATTGTTGAGTGGTGCAATCGTGCAATGGGTCCAAGTAGTCAACGTAATTCTTTAGTTCATATATTTTTACATTTAGTAGATGATACTAACATTGCAAAATATGAGGATTGTTGTACACTAACATGATCAAGTGAGCTACACTCTTTTAGAAGATCCAATGTAAGTACATGGACTATCCATATGCGAAAGATGGCATGATTTTTTTTTGCATGTACACTTCAAGCATGGAATGATTGTGAGTCAATAGAGTGGGTTGACGTATGGTCTGTAAGAAGTCTAACCCCACTTGACACTTATTAGCTCCCGACGACTCTACAAATCACAAAGATGCAATCATCTATTGAATTTGATCATGTATTAGACCTTGTACAACTAGTTAATATATCTTACATGATTTATTTTGATGTTCATTAAATACATCTAACAAGGTGAACATATGAATGTAGGGAACATATATGCAGTGATTGTAGCTGAAGACAATGAAGAGGGTATAAATTATTATCTGTGTCATTGTATCAAGGCTAAAATAAAATGGAGGCTACAATTATATATGGAGAAAACATAGAATATCCTATAGGTCTGGTGGTTGTTACTGGAACATGGCTTAGAAGGTACCCAGTTAAGAATGTTGCAATTTGGTTGTTTGAGGAATTTGACACACATTAAAAGATTCTTCACTACTCAAACCTTATCATTTCCACCAACATTCATTTGATCAAATATAAGGGCAGACCTACGAACAAGAACTTTTGGAAATTGTATGAGTCTGACCACAAGGCAATACTTGTCACAATAAAGAGTAGAGCAGACGTGAATGGTTCCCTAGATTGATTGGTAAGTATGCACATTTAATTTGTAAAGTCATGTTATTGATCATTTCTTTATTTCAAGCATTTAAGTTTGATTGTATAAGGGTTTGAAAGATTGCATTAATTTGTAGATATGCAAAATGTTGGTTATATGTTGCTCTCTATTTAGTGCAGGGGCACCAAGCTTTAGTGGTTGTCATTAGGGTGATGAAGTATTGTTTTGGCTTAGATAAGGTCATATAGACCATTTCTTGATGTAATAAGTCTATTTTAGTGGTTATTAGTGAGTTCGAAGATTTTAGTTGCAAATTTGCTAAATTAGTGCAAAGTCTCATTTTTCAAATTTTGAAGTGCAAGAAATGCATAGTCTGGAAGTTGAACGGTCAAGGAAGGCCAAAGGTCACTTGTAGCATTGGTTTTCAATAAATTATTGATTAAGGGAGTTGAATATATGTATGTGAATTTTGAATGAAGGGGTGTGCATGGAGAAGACTAGAAGATTTTGTATAAGCATTGATCAATAAAGCTCTATTTTCTTTGTAAATTTGAGCTTGTTTTTCTCTTTTTCAGTGTTGTAGTAGTCAATTGCATGAGCCCATACTGAAGGGAATTGAAGAAAAGTTTTTTTATTTTGGTAGAGAGATGTGTTAGCCACATTTTTTTTCTCTAGCATTGAAATCCATCTTGTTTTGAGCTCTTAGGGTTGATTTTACTATATGCGGGTCTAGAAGTCTAAATTTCAAGTTTTGAGGTCATCAAGTAATTTAATGGCTCATTCCACCTAATGTATATACTGTATCTCTATGGAATGAGTCCATTATGTTGGGAATAGGTTAGAAGATGATTCTTGGAAGAGGAGAGATTGTTTTGGAGTATGGGATGTAGCCTTGGGTGTGAAAATGTGTGATTTTGAGTGAATTTGAGTGCTTTTTTATTATGAATGGATGAAATCCTTTGGAGCAATCAACTTTTAGAGTCTTTTGAGCATGTAAAGACATCATATGGTATTTTTTTGTGTTTTATGTGATATTTAATTGTGGGAACAATGATTTTCAATAAGGCTCCTTGGAAAACCTAGGTTTGGTGGCTTGAGAGTGAGGAGTTAGTAGATTGGTAGATTGGTGAGCAGTTGGAGCTCTAAAAATTATGAAATCTTAAGGTTGGTAACCTATTTAATAACTTTCCAGGTGTTTGACTTGATTTTAGGTGTTTGGGAAGGGTTCCCTTTGGAAAAGAGGCCTAATTGGCCTAGTTGCCCCTACGGTAAAGTGGGATTTTGGAGAATACATTGAAAAACCCATCTCCAGGCCTTATGTGACCTTATCACCACTTCAAAAACTCTTTTTTAAGCCTACAAATTCTTAATAATACTTAATATTATGCTTCCCCCAAACTTCACCCATGTTTAGTCTCTAAAACCTCAATTTTCCATTAAAAAATGCACTTATATCAACTAGCGCTTCATGCCAAAACATACACATGACCTCCCCAGTCCTTGAAAATATTAAAACACATCAAAATCCACCAAATATCACTAAAATCAACTGGTTCTATCCTAATTCAAAATAGATTCTTCAAAATAATCCTTAATATTATGCTGCCCCCAAACATCACCCACTTTTAGTCTCTAAAACCTCAATTTTCCATTAAAAAATGAACTTATCTCAATTAGAGCTTCATGACCTACCCAATCCTTGAAAACCTTCAAACACATAAAACCCCACCAAATCTCACTAAAACCAACTGGGTCTAGCCTTAATACTTGTAAGCACCTTACAATTTGAAATAGCTGAAGCATATATCAAGGTTGTTGTGTTAGCTTTGATCAAGACACAAATTGATTCACATGTTTTCAATATACTTGAACAACCAATCACAATATTACTGTTTTGCTACTTTTGTTCATGCACATTTGAAAATTTAAAGATCATAATATATTTAGAGAAAAATTCTACAAGTTGGAAGAGAAGCAACATGTCTATCACTTCATGGTATCTGGGGTACAAGGATATGTGCAAGGAAACAATGGTGGATGGATTGAAGAGCCAAATAAATATGTATAATTGTGTGTGTGTAATGATCTAAGATAAACAACTCAATAACATATATTTCCATCATTATTTATTTATTTAATAAAATTTAGAGACATATAAGGAATCCATTCCTACAAATACATCAAGAGACATGAAACATTACTACACTTTAAAGTAAAGGGTGGATGCAAAATTTTTTTTACCTTTTGCATAGCATGTTATTCACATGGTTGCATTTGATATTTTCTTAGATTTATGCATTATTTTTTATGCATGTCTATTTTTAATGTACATCCAAGAACCACTATATTGTTGGAAAATTTTCAATCATTTACCATCACATTCTAGCTTTGAAATTTCCCTAATTTTTATAAGAATTTTTTCAAAACTTTTTATTTGTGGTCATTTTTTCCTTAAATTTGTATGAAGGGGATTTTAATATTTTTCCTATTAGTTTGGAATTGAGATTCAAAACCAACTACATCATCTATTAGATTCATCACGAGTTTAATCCAAAGAAAAAAGGTTGCATTTTAATAATTGACCACTAAATATCTTGAAAAATATAAATTACTAATTAAACATGATGTACTAATACCAAAAAATTTCTTCTTATTACATGTTCCTAATGGGCAAGGGACACTAATATTTGAATTGGGACTAGCACAACAATCTAAACAACCACCTGTTGAACTATAACTTCACATTCATATAGGACACATGAGTGGGTGGGCAAAGGGGTTTTGCTTGGAAATCAACAGGCATCAAATTGTGAGCCTCCAAAGTAGGTCACTCGGGAAGATTTATTAAGTGCACTTATGAGAGTGCAAAGCCAAAATTTTGAAATGTGCATCTCAAATTTGAAAAGTTTGAGAGTGCCAACAGTGGCTCCAACTGGGCATGTATGACCTCTATTGGAATAACAAGATTGCAGATCTCTAGGGAGTAGACCAAATACTGAGTCCATCAGGTGCTCTAAAACTACTCCTTTATTCATCTTTCGACTTTCAACTTCACTTGATGACACCTAGGCCACCAAATGAAAAATGTGAAGTTATTGTTTACCCCTGTGAAACATTTGGTTCTATGTTATCTACCATAGGCGAAATATGAGAACATTATCATAGACCACCCACAAACTGGCTCGATCATTGACATGCTCCACTATATCACTTTGACACTATCATTACAGATTGCAAAGTAGTAGCAAAAAACACTTGGAAAGTATTATATGGATACCCAGACATAGATACTTACATACACAAATACATGATACACATATATATGTATACAAAACTCTATCAAGATATTTTATGCCACATGCATATACACAGAGATATCCAATACACATACATATATCTACACATATCTATAGTAGAAACTTCTATACCCAAGGAGATTTCAATTGCATGCATGTATATTTGTCTATATGCATATGTAAATGTACACATACATACAACTGTGTCCACAAGTAGATATATTAATAGATGTAGATGGTGTGGTTTGTCTATGCTTCCATATGGAAATCATAAATGAGATAATATGTTGAAATTTTATTGGCTAATTGTATCAACTTTGGTCAGAATTCTTGTGTGTCTATATGGCTTTCTACCCCTTTGGTGGTGGGGAAAAGGTGTCAGGTTGTCCTCTTGTTATGCTGAACTTTGGTTGGAATTTATTTTAGCCTTCATGGTTTTTAGGCCCCCAATGCCATTGAGAATCTGGTGGATTTTTATTTATTTTTTGTTAAAAAAAAGCATTTGACATGATGATAGAGGAGGCCTGAATCATGGATTATATACTTGCTTGTCATTTGAATTGTCATTAATGAAATTATATATTAACTTATATGTTTATCTTATTTTTCTCTTCTATGAGAAGGTGTTGGAACACTTGAAGGAGGAGGTGTTGGAACACGTCAGGGAGGAGGTATTGAAACACTCAAAGGAGATAAAGAAAAAGAGATGCCTAAAGAGGTATGTGTTTATTTTATTTTTTGTTTGGTAAATATGTTCCTATTATTGAGAATTGTATGTTAACTTGTATCAATTTGATGTTTTTGTTCACATATATAGATTGACATTGCAAAAGTTGGTATGATTGTTTCTTTGAGAGGGGCATATTCTAGGACTCATGATGGTTTGAAGAGATGTATATGTGAGGTAATCAAGATTTCAATTTTAGAGTTCAATTATAATTCAATGTATATTTATTTTGATGTTAATTATTTGATTTTGAAATTATATAATATAACTAATCTCAATTATGGTTTGAATTTTTCTTGTGCAGTTACCTTTAGAGCCAAAGAGTGCTTCAAAGAGGCTCCATTTTGATGATCCACTAGTAGTTTAGGATGAGATAGACATTTTGGTGTGTATATTTGAATAGATATTGAGATGGTATATGCCACATTTTGTAAAACTTTTTTTGAGTTTGTGTTCATGCCATTTTTGTATATGGACATACACTTGATTATTGGATAATTTGATATATAGAAGTTGAGAATTGAAATTATTTTTTCATCATGTGCATGTTTAAACTATTCAAAAATTTAATCTTGAGCAATGGTTAAATATCAATGTACAATAGCATTAAAAATAATGGTTATATTATATAGTTGACAATAAAAAATAATGAATAATGGTTAAATTATATCATATATTGCTTAGTTATATTATGGTTAAATTATATAGTTTAAGAAAATTTCAAGACAAGAACAATGGTAAAGTTTAAAATTTTAACTTTAAAGTTTAAATACACAAATTTCATTGTCTCACACTACATATTTCATATTGTATTAACATTACATATTCAAATTCATAAAATATCATAGTTTTATGTTAATAAACATACCAAAGTGATGCAGAGTAGGGTGGAAAACCCTCAACAAACCAACTACCCTTTAATCTTCCTTCCAGAAACAAAACACCATTGGACAATCATGACTAGTGTACATAAGCACTAAATCAACAATCATATTCCAATGAAACACTCACCAACACTCCAAAACTCAAAACCCTCACTTTTGACAAGTTTTAGTGGGGGTTATTGAAAACCTCACCTCCAAAACCTTCCTCACTATTTCAATGCCTCCAACACCTTTAAATATGTCTTCCCTTGCTTAATTAAATATTACAAAGTGCTTCCCCAAGTGTTTTCCATCACTACCTACTCTTAACCTTCAAATTTCACTCAAAACACACATTCTTGACAACTAGGCATCATGACCAAACCCCCAAATGGCCACCCCTGCTTTTGAAATAAAGCACACATTTCCCATAGACCTAATTACACCATTCCACTGAGTTACAATAGAATATAATGGGTGGAAAAGACATTTTGTGGAAATTTCCATGCTGCCCCTGTGGAAAAAGCATGAATTTAGGCCTAGGAGGCATAGCTTGAAGTAGCATATTAAAGCAATAGTTGGAAGAAGGTTAGAACCCAGTTGTTTCAGTGTTATTAGGTGGATTTTGATGTTATTGAAGGTCTAGAAAGGTAGGGTAGGTCATTTGGATGTTTGGGCTTGAAGCCCTAGTTGAACAAAGAGTGAAAATGGGTGAAATTGAGAGGTTTAAAGAAGGAAATGTGTGAGAACTTTGGGGGCAACATAATTTGAAGGTGAATTAATTTTGTGAAAGGTGAAATAAGAGTGTTTAAAATCACCTAAAAAAACTCAAAATACAATCACCTAACCTCTACACACAATATTTTATCAAACCCTAGGGTGAAACCTCATTTTTCATGCCTTTTTCCATCAAAATGTATACCTGAGCAGCAACACAAACCCCATAAAACTTATCCCCTTTCACCAAATAAGCACCCTAACATAAAATTGGGTTTCTAAATATGTATTTAGTTTGTGGAAACACAAAGAGATTAAAAAGGAGAAAACAATCACCGTGTACAAAACTGTACAGTTCAAGGAAACATTAGATTTCTTGTAAAAGTACAAAAAAATGCAAGGAAACAATGAATTTTATTGATCTTCTTCTAAGTACATGGGACATTTACACTAGGCATGGTACATTCACACTAGGAATGGTCCTCTTTCACACCCAAACACATGGAATCACTCTGAGCTATGTTCAGCCAAATCGATCCCTTAAGGGTCCAAATTGAAAAAGGGCAACAATCTTTGACTGGGTATTACTTAGAAACCATGGAACTTATGAAATATCCTTCTAAGCCTATGAGATCACGTTTGAACCCTCTACAATAACCTCTCTCAATTTTTTCTATCTCAGAGTGGCTTTCTAGTGGTGTCAAATGCAAGTAGTACAAATTAGCAAAGTGGTGCAACTTTCGTTCTACAACTCGTGTGAACAAATAGACTATTCCAATGCATCTAAATATGTATTTTTACGCTAGGAATGGTCCTCTTTCACACCCAAAAATGTAGAGTCACTCTGAGATATGTTCAACTAGATTGATCCCTTAAGAGTGCAAAGTGCAAAATGGCTACAACTTTAGCATGTTGTTACTCAGATACCATGATTCTTAGAAACTTCTCGTCATATCCTATGGAATTTTTTTGGGCCCCTCTACAAAAATATCTCTCGATTTTCACTATCTTAGATTGGTTTTCTTGTGGTGGTAGATTTTCACTTGGGGAAAAAATTGTCAAATGCAAGTAGTTGAAAGTTGTAAAGTGGTGCAACTTTCATTTTGCAACTCGTGTGACTAAACAAAGTATTCCAACACATCTGAATAGACATGTTTATACTAGGTGTGGCCCTCCTTTCCACCCAAATAGGTAGAATCACTCTGAGCTACCTTCAACCAGATCGATCCCTCAAGAGTCCAAAGTGAAAATTTTTTGCAAACTTTAGCATGTTGTTACTCGAATATTGTGAGGATTAGAAAATTGTATGATCCTATCGGATCATGTTGGGCCCCTTTACAAAAACCTCTCTCGGTTTTCTCTATCTTGGAGTGGTTTTTTTGTGGTGGTAGATTTTCATATGGGGAAAAAGTTGTCAAATGCAAATAGTTGAAAGTTTCAAAGTGGTGTAACTTTCGTTCTACAACTTTTCTGACAAAACAAAATATTCCAACACATCCAAATAGGAATGTTTATGCTAGGCATGGTCCTCTTTCACACTCAAACATGCATAATCACTCTCAGCTATGTTCAACCAAATCGATCCCTTAACAATCCAAAGTGGAAAATGACTGCAAACTTCAGCATGTTGTTACTCGAATACCATAACACTTATAAAATTCTCATCTAACCCTATGGGATCACATTGGGCCCCTATAGAAAAACCTCTCGATTTTCATGATCTCAGAGTGGTTTTCTCATAGTGGTAGATTTTCACTTGGGGAAAAAGTTATCAAATGCAAGTAGTTGAAAGTTGCAAAGTGGTGCAACTTTCCTTCTGCAACTCGTGTGACCAGAAAAAAGATTCCAATGCATCCAAATAGGTATTTTTATACTAGTAATGGTCCTTTTTCACACCCAAACACACAAAATTGCTATGAGCTACTTCCAACTAGATCGATCCCTAAAGAGTCCAAAGTGAAAAATAGCTGCAAACTTTAGCATGTTGTTACTTAGATACTATGATGCTTAGAAACTTCTCATCTAATCCTATAGGATTACATTGGGCCCCTCTACAAAAACCTCTCTCGATTTTCTCTATCTCGGAGTGGTTTTCCCGTGATGGCAGATTTTCAATTGATGGAAAAAGTGTCAAATGCAAGTAGTGCAAAGTTGCAAAGTGGTGCAACTTTCATTATCCAACTTGTGTGACCAAACAGACTATTCCAATGCATCTAAATAGGTATTTTTTATGCTATTAATGGTCCTCTTTTTCATCCAAACACATGGAATCGCTCTGAGCTATGTTCATCCAGATCTATCCCTTAAGAGTCCAAAGTGCAAAATGGCTACAAACTTTAGCATACTCATATTCATACACCATTATTCTTAGACACTTCTGATTTGAGCCTATAGGATTTTGTTGGCCCCCTGTACAATAACCTCTCCCAGGTTTTTGTATTTTGGAGTCCTTTTCCTGTGGCAGTGAATTATCGCTTGGGGAAAAAATGGTCAAATGCAAGTAGTTGATTGTGTAAAAATGACTTTTTAGCCATTCCACCCATTGTATCCTACTATAACTCAATGGAATGCAATAATTAGGGGTAGGGAACATATGTGCATGGCTTTTGGAGAAGGGGAGGTGAGTTTAGTGGTTTGGTGTGATTCCCTAGTTGGCAATTTGATGAGTTTTAGTGAAATTGAGTGGTTTAAGAGTGGAAATGGTTGAAATAATTTGGGGTAGTAGTTTGTGAAGGAAATTTTATCATGTGCAGGTTATTTTAAGCATGCTTGATTTTTTGGAAAGGTGTTATAACTTGTTGGAATAGGATTTCCAATAAACCCACCCTAAACTTGCTAAAAATGAGGCTTTAGTAAAAGTGGGCTTAAAAGAGTGGTTCTCATGTTAAATATTATGGATTTGGAGGTTTTTTGGTCTAGTAAATGAATTTCTATAGTTATTTGGGATGGGAAGATAGTTTGGAGTACAGTTGCTTTGAAAATTTGGCCTAATTGGCCAATTGGGCATATCTCCTTGGTGTTGTCCTTTTAAATCAGGACCATCAGGGTTTCAAACACCCATCGAGGTACTCTACAACATACCACATCCACTCAATATGTTACTTTGATACAACTCTCTCAAATCAGGCTTTGCACATCAACTAGGCCTCAAATTAGGTCACTTTTACAAAGGGACTCTACCTTAAACTTTCCCTTTCACTCAAAATTCAATTGGGCAGCTCTCTACAAGTTACCAAACCAAATATTCCATAATTGTTTCTCATACATCCACCTTCCAATATACCTAAACTCAAAAACATCTTTTATAGCAAAAAATCAAGGGTTTTAATGGAAATCACATTTCCAAACCTCAATAAAACATTCCACCACCTCAAACCAGTCTAAAAACCACTATAAATTCTTATTTCAACAAGAAACAATGCTGCCCCAAACTATTTCACTCATTACCATATCAAAACCTCTCTTTTCCACTTGGAAGACACAATTTTCCACTCTAGGGCTTCATGCACAACACATTTTCAGGCCTCCCCTACACTCTCCCAATATTCCCGCACTTGTTTATTGATGTTGTAGTCCCATTCCACAAGTTACAAGAGCCACAAAAAGTGGAATTGGTCAATTTTACATTTTTAAGGTTACAAACCCTTAAAACATGGTATAAAACTAGTCAGAATGAATTTTCTAAAACTTACACCAAATCCAATGTTGGATGCTCAAATCAAATGCAATAAGTGACCAACTCACACCTTAAAATGAATTCAAAATATATTTAGAACACTATATAGTTTTATAGGCCGTATAGTCACTAGAAACTCAAAAAATACATTAAAAGTGGAGAAAAATAGAGTATTATTAATGTTCCAATCTTCCAAATCTTTAAAAATCCAACTTACATCAATGGTTTCCACCTTATTTATGCTTTTTTCCTCCAAACTAACTATCCTAATACTTAAAACTACCTTTTGCAATGCTATGACCACTTTCCTTCCCTCAAAATGCAATTTTGCAGCTTTTTAGCAACTTTACACCTTTTTCAATATTTTGCCTACTCCTCAAAACCTTGAATTGACAACTTGTATTCAATGGTACTTTTGCACCAAAAAATGTGGTAGCATAGAAAAGGTAGTGAACTCTTTGAAAAAATGCCTCAAAAAAATGAGGTCTCATGGTGATGGAATGCGATGACAATCAAAAGCAATTTGATTGTCGAGTATGTGTAGGATCATGATGGGCCAAAAAGTGGAAATATTATGGGTATTTGTAGGGTATGTGGCTGATGACTTTTTTCTTACCCAAAATTGATGAAAAAAAGGGTTTTTAGAGGAGATTTTCAGCTTTCCACCAATATAAATTATGCTTTAATTTGAATTTACAAATAATTATTATTAATTTTCTATTAGAATTATGACTAAAGTCCTGATTGATAGGCTAATTGAAAAAATTTATAACTTTCAAATAGTATCACATTTTTTGAATCCAAAACATGTGTCACATTCTATACTTCACATACTATAGGATTAAAAAAAAGAAAAATAAATGTCATGAAGTTTTGACCAAGTTAAGGTGGTTAGACATACGAGTTTTATATTTTTTAAAACTTGTAATAAAAAATCATAATTAATTATTTACTTGGAAAAAATTACAAAACATATGCATCACATCCAAACATGAGTCCTCTACTTATATATAAAATCTTATAAAAAATATTATCATTTTATTATGGTTAGGGTGGTGACAGACACCTACTTATTTTTTCCAAAATTTAAGTACTACTACATTGAAATTTCAATTTTCACCAAATAGATTTTATTTATTTTAAATAAACCTAGTAGTTTAGAAACTACATTCAATTTTCTACAGATTCTATTCTTACATATTTTTGAAATAATATAGATAACTTATTGAAATTTTTATGTCAAGTTGCCTAACACTGATTTTTCTAAATTTTTTGCCACTTAAGGGACTATTTTTTCCATGATGATCCTGCACATACCCTATCATGGCATTCCATCACCTTGAGAACAAATTTATTTGAGGCATCTTTTCAAATAGTTCACTACCTTGTCTATGCATTGTCATGGCATTCCATCACCACATTTATTTGATGCATTTTTTCAAACAATTCATTGCCTTGTCTATTATATTGCTTACTATTATGCTTTTGATATATTTTATCTAACCATCCATAGCTTGGTCGAAAGCACTTGTTTTAGGCTTTTAGCAATAGAAACAAGGCAGTGAATTGTTTGACAAGATGCTTTGGTAGACATGTATGAAAAATGTGGTAACATAGACAATGAAGTGAACTATTGGAAAAAATACCTCAAGGAAATTTGGTCTCATAGAATGCCATGATAAGAAAATGCAATTGGCAGTTGCTCCTAGTTATTAGTTATGCAATGTGAAGTAATTGCATAACTACTTAGGTTGAATTTGGAGAAACTATATTGTAATTAAAATTTTGTCATTTATTACCATCTAGTTATTAGATATACAATGTGAAGTAATGTTTTGACTTTGAAAGATGTGCAATGCAATGTAATCAATGATTTGAATATAAACTACAACAATCTATTTTTTTACAATTCATTAGTTAAAATCTTTATTTTATTTTCTCTCTATATCTCTATATCTTATGGAAATACCTTTAAAATTCAAAAAAAATAGTTTTTATCTCTTGTTCTACAATGTTTTACATTTTTTTAAAATATGATTTTTTCCCGATTTAAAAAAAAACTCTTATACCTTTGGTTTGCAAATTTTTCCCCAAAATATTTTTTCTGCTATGCATTGGAAGCTTGAAGCATACACATGAACACATGCAATATATGTGAAATATACATGTGAATAAGTGAAGCATACATGTGAATAAGTGAGGAACAAGTAATTGAAGAATTCCAAAGGATACAAACCACCAAGAATGGAGCTTATTTACACATTACGCTTCAGATGGGGCTTATTGACCAATCAACAAGAAATTAATTAAGCATTGGATGTAAGTAAAATCCATGCATACAACATTCAAGCATACAATTTATAAAATATGCATTATAACATCATTCATGAATGGCAGTAACAAAATAAGATTTTCTTTAATCAAGAGGCTGTAAGGCTATGCAATGCTATATATTGATAAAAGTATATAGAATATATACTTAAAAGCCATACATGCTTAGTAGAAAGGAGCCATATGGACATAAAATGTCACATATCTATCGATAGTAAGAAAATATGTTCTAAAATGCCACATAGGCATACAAAAAACAACCTTAATACATAGTCATTTCCCTCTAGGGGAAGGAAATATATCTCGTGTTTCCTTCAAAATTTGGTTGGATGGAGTGATTGTTGGTTCTCTTGTCTTTCGAACATGCTCGCTAGTCCTCCTTGCTTCACTTTGAACCTTCAATTGATACAATAAAAAGTAAAGATGTTAATACATAGAAATTGAATTGTGGAATGAGATATAACAAAATATAATCACTTACCGCATACATATAGTCATCACGCACATTTACAACATTACCACATCCATGATTTGGCATGACAACCACCTGTAGCAACCATCTAGGTAGAAATTAAACTACATAAAAGTATCATGAAAATTTTCTATAATAGACCATAAAAGAGTAAATATAATGTCAAATTGACTAATTTTTTGCATACCTCTCTCAATGGATCATAATTAGCTATTGTTGTAGCAACTCCATGGTCCATCATGCCATCAACATCACCAGGGAAATCTAATGTCATCAACTGCAAATGAAACAACATAACTAACATCAATATAGTCATAAATGAAATAGTAAATGGTTGGCCTTAGTTGAGACTATAATATAGTGCTTATAGATCACATAATCGTGAAAGTACTAAGTCCACTGGGATAGACCAAAATCTTGCAAATGCAAAAGTTTAGTTCTCATTGAGATTCATATTGCACATGTTGATGAACTAATGTTAATGAGGGCATGTTGTCAACATAGTGATAATGCCACAATGAAGTTCACATGAATTAAGTGAGCATTACTATATTACTAGCAACTTTCAAAGGGATAATGAAACATACGATGAATTAAGACATGTCTAGGGTTTTACTATAGCACATAAAGTTGGTTGTTGAGGTGTGCAATAGTAATGGAAAAGAAAACTTTGGTCAATACTAAGTGGAAGAAAATTTATTTCTTCTAATGGTGTAAAGGATAAAATTTGGATGGAGGTGCTATAGCATAGATAGGATAAAGATAGAAGACCAACAAGGGATAATGGAACATATGCTGAAATAATAGAGGGTATAATGGGATGGGCTAGGATGGGATAACAAAATATAGCATGAACTATTAGAGGTTAATGAGATGGGATTAGGAGGGAATAAAGGAACATAATGTGAATTAGGGAAATACAATGGGACAATACCAATAGGGGATAATGGAACATAAGGTGAAATAAGAGAGGGTAATGGGATGGGAATAAAAGGGATCAATGGAACGTAGGATGAACTAGTATAAATTGATGGGATGGGCTAGGATGGGATAACAAAATGTAGGGTGGAAAATTATAGGTAAATGGGATGTAATTATTAGGGAATAATGGAACATAGGGTGAATTAGGAGGTGTCTAGGGTTTCACTATAGTACACGAAGTGAGAACTTGACATGTGTGTAGCAATAATAGAGAAGAGTTATCTTGGATGAAACATAGATAAAGATGGTATAACATAGAATGGATAAAGGAACATATGGTGGAACATAGGGGATCATGGAACATCTAGGGTGAAATAATAATGGGTATAATAAGATGGGAGTAGAAGGGAATAATGACACATAGCATGGACTAGAAGATATTAGTGGGATGGGCTAGGAGGGGATCATGGAAAATAGGGTGAACTATTAAATGTTATTGGGATGGGATTATGAAGGAATAAAGGAACAAAAAGTGAAATAGGGGAAGATAATGTGAAACAATCAAGGAATACAAATGCAATGTTTGTGTTTCTCATCAATTTTTAATATTTATATACGTCGCAAAATTACAAAAACTAGCTAACATTGTTTTACAACACCATTAATGAATAAAGGCTACCAGAGTGAAAGTTGTTTGAGGAAATGAATCATGATGTGTGGAGGTTGAAGATCCACCAAGAAATTGTTTGGAATCCAAAGCATGTTATGAGACAAACATTCAAATATAACATTCAACTATTCAAATGTAATAATAATATCTTTAATACTAGTTGCATACATATGGAATCATCATTGAGAATGAATAAGGGTCTATAGGAATAAAGTATGTCTCATGAATAGTCTAACCATAAAATTTCATTATATTTAAATTCTACAAATTTAGTTATTCTTAAATTTCAAAATATAATTTAATAAAAAAAATTAAATGAAATTGCTAAATTTTACCTAAGTGTCAATGTCGAATGTATCATTCAACAAATGATTTTTGAAATCCATCACCTCTATAGCTAATGTAGGTTGTGTAGCTACGTCATGAGCACTCTGATAATCATAATTGCAAACAACACTACAAGCGCCACAATGGTGGGGTGGAGCTTGGGGCCTACACATCTCCTCCACATCAGGCTCTAGGTGAGTGAGTTAATTGAATCCAACGTGTCCATCTCTACACTATCCTTAACAATGGAAGGAACAATGACATGCTCCACCATGGCTCTGGCCAAGGGTTTCGGTGCCAATTGTGGATGATGTCATGCAACAAGTCTATCATGTGTGCAGCCACCACCTTTACCTTGAAAGTCTAAGATGTCCAAATAGTTTGGCATTTTATTGAGGACAAACTCACAATAGAGTTTCCACAAAAAGTATTGTGGTACCTCATGGTTATTGCATGGAGGTTGGTCGAATACCATCCACCACCACTCCCAAAATTTATTTTTAATTAACTCATGGTGGCACCAATGGATGGGGAACCTCCTAATGCATGAGACAAAGGTGCATTGGTTCTTCGGTCTGTAAATAGGGCACACAAGTCGGCTTTGCTTTTTTTTTTTTTTTTTGACATCTACATATGACAAACCACTAGCAAAAATTTGTATCATCTCATCCTCTTCTTTGACCAAAAATAAATTTTCTAGCTCATCTCTCCTACATAAGTTACAATTGACTTCAACGATTCAACAATCCCTCTCCTATAAGGGTAGGTTTGAACATGCTTGGTTAATCTTCCAATTAATTGTTCAATGTCTCTTTTATTGTTTTCAATTTGATTTAGAATATTTTCTAGTGTTCCTTGAGGATTCCTATGAATTGATGGATGGGTTTCAAGTTGTTCTTGTATAGGAGGCTCTTCGTGAGGGGGTGATTGTGAATTCTCAATGTTTTGAGGTGGAGATTCATTCCCTAAGAATTAGAAAAAGGTTTTATTATAAAATCCTATTTCAATCTACATTTGAAATCAAATTAAAAATAAATAGAATAAAATTACATACCTCTTCCCAGTCTTCAACCTCTCTAATGTGTTGGCGGCATCCTCATAAAAAATTGCAAGCTAAGGATGCAAATAATGGATGATATTTCATAGGTGCGAGATGTAGACCTCAAATCCTCCAAGACAAGCCACGGGTTGAATAGAAATGAGGGTTTGAAACATTTTTTTTTCTTTTATTTTAATTTTCACATTTGGTGTATGCCAAATTGGGTGTGCACCAAATGGCCAATTTTGACCCTTTTTTTGAGAATTTTTTGAATTTTGCACCTAAATTGTGTCACAAATTGGTTCACTTACCCAATACACCTATCATTGGACATTACCATATGTCCTCCTCTCATGATTAATTTGGATGATGATGATGAGATCACTAAAATTGATGAAGAAATACATAATGATCTAAATACATTATTTTCCTCTTCCATGAGCTTAAATAACAAGATTTTTGTAACAAGTATAGAACCTAGCACTTCACCTAGTTAGGCCCTTTCTCTTGTCCCTCTAGCTAGTTGTCCACATTCTGAACATGATTGGGAGGCAGATGACTTGTTAGATGGTTGACTTGTATTTGCCTTGCTAGCCTTTTATATTTTTCTTTTCTTTTCTTTTGTGTTTGTATGTACATATCATGTTCCCCTGTAACATGAAATTTAATGTTCTCCTTTCTTTGTAACATTCCTCTATTTGTACCCTCATTCTTCTATATGTCGTACATTGCTTTTTTCTTTTTCCTTTGTTTTGTGTTTTCCTTTTGGGGATGACATAAAGAATTGACACCACAATGTCTCTTCCATGTTGAGCCAAAAGGACTTTTTATTTTTCTTTTCACTTTTGTTTTGCGTTTTCCTTTTAGGGATAATGCAAAGCATTGAGACTGCAATGTGTCTTCCATGTTGACCCATAAGGTCTTTTTATTTTCCTTTTCACTTTTTTTTTGTGTTTTCTTTTTGGAGATGATGCAAAGCATTGAGAATGAAATGTATCTTCCATGTTGACCCAAATAGAGTTTTTATTTTCCTTTTCTCTTTTCTTTTGTGTTTTCCTTTTGGGAATGATGCAAAGAGTTGAGACCACAATGTCTCTTCCATGTTGACCCAAAAGGTCTTTCTATTTTCCTATTTTTTTTTGTTTTTTTTTTTCCTTTTGGGGATGACACAAATCATTGAGAAACCCTGTGTCTCTTCCATGCTGATCCAAAAAGCCTTTTTATTTTCCTTTTCGCTTTTGTTTTGTGTTTTTATTTTGGGGATGATGCAAGGCATTGAGACTGCAATGTCTCCTTCATGTTGACCCAAAATATGTTCAATTTTCATTCACATTTTTAGTGTCCTTTGCTTGTTTTTTCCTTTTGGAGATGATGCAAAGTGTTGAGACATCCTATGTCTCTTCCATGTTGATCCAAACAGATCTTTCTTCTTCTTTTTTTCACTCTCTTCATTCCATTCTTCTAGTTCTATGTATTCAAGGAATGATGATCGTTCTGAACTCTCTAATAAAACATTGTAGCAAAGAACATACTGACCCCAAATCTATAGATCCCTTATAATTTTTTTGGTGTTTTCATTTTGGGGGAAACCCTTTCTCTTTCTTTACCTTTTTCTCACATGATGCAACCTTACTCAAAAATGTATGACTTGGCATAGGGGCTTTCCACGTTGGCTCTCATGTCTTCCTTGTATTTGCATTTTTCATTGTGCTACTTTAAAGAAATTTCTCATAGAATAGTGTGTAGAAATTAATTTAAACTTGGGGCATACACTGGAATAATTCATTTTCCATTATTCTTTTTGGTTCTTAGTGCAACCTTGTTACTTTATACAATGTGTTTGTCACTTTGTGGATGACATTGGGTATAGTCTCCTTCATAAGCATGATCCATATTAGCATATTACATTCCTCTTAGTGACTTGATGTGACACATAGCATCCCCTAAGTTGTGAATTTTCTATTCTTTGATCGGTCCTCTCTTGGAGATATTAGACACAATGCTCCTTAAGTTAAAGACCTCACATGAACTAAACAAGACTCCTTTGAACATCTTTTGCATGTTGCATTTTGCATTTATATGGCCACCTTGGATAACAAATCTTGCATGCCTATGGTGCCATCACATTTGTTCATGATTTCTAAGCATACAAAGCTTTTCTTGTCTCATGAAGTGGGTATGTGTAGGATCATCATGGAAAAAATAGGCCCTTAATAGGTGAAAAATTCAGAAAAATCAAAGTTAGGCAACTTGACGTAAAAGTTTGAATAAGTTATCTATATTATTTCAAAAATATGTAAGAATATAATCTATAGAAAATTTAATAAAGTTTATAAATTACTAGGTTTTTTTTTTTTTAAAATCTATTTGGTGAAAATTTGAAATTTCAATACAGTAGTACTTAAATTTCAGGGGAAAAAAAAGAAATAGGTGTTTATTTGACCATCCTATCCACAATAAAATGATAATATTTTTTTTATAATATTTTAGATATAAGTAGAGAACTCATGTCCTGATGTGATGCATATTTTTTTGTAATTTTTTTCCAAGTAAATAATTAATTATGTTTTTTTATTACAACTTTAAAAAAATATAAAAATGTGTATGTCTAACCACCTTAACTTAGTCAAAACTTCATGTAATTCAATTTTTTTCAATCCTATAGTATGCAAAGCATAAAATGTGATACTATTTGAAAGCTATAGATGTTTTTTAGCAACCTATCAATCAGGACTTTAGTCATAATTCAAATATAAAATGAATAATAATTATTTATTAAATTCAAAGGAAACCATAATTTATATTGGTGGAAAGTTAAGAATCTCCTTTAAAAACCCTTTTTGTTTCATCAATTTTTGGAAAAAGAAAGTCATCAGCCACATAACCTATACATACCCATCATATTGCCACTTTTTGGCCCATCATGATCTTGCACATACCCAAGCATGAAATGATATTGTCCTTTGTGGCACCTTATTAAAGTTATTAGGAGGCATAACTTTGATATGGTTGAGTAGGAAGCCCATTCTAAGGCAAGAATTTTCCCCATAGCCACCTGTGTGTGTGTGAGTGCATACCACCTGTGAGTGTATGTTTCTCACCTTTTGGGCCTTCTCACCTTGTAGACAACCGTGAGTTATGTCACCCCAAAGTGAGTATACATTTCTTTTCTGGACAAATAGCCTAGATCTGATCCACAACAAGCTAGAAAAATGATCAAAGCTTGATCTAACTTTCTTTCTCTTCTTTGAAATTCCCTCTTTCATTCCTTTTCATCATTTTAATGTGTGCTCCTTTGTGTTCATGTTTTATTTTCCATGAGATCTTCATCCTAGGGGCTTGATCATCCCTCTTGATCATTGTTGTCTCATATTGCCAACATTAGTGCATTTCAACCCCTCTTGGTGGCATAATCAACTACTTTAGTGTGAGTTTGAAGTAGGTTCATCATCTCACTAAAGTGGGGGCTAATTGTGGACATGAAAAAAGTAACCCTTCTACTTTTTCTCATGTTCAAGCCTTCCTAGTGGACTTTGGCTTGTTTTTTCCTATATTTAATGTTTTAATGTGGCCAACACATTCACATTAGGTGTTGGACCCTTGAGAATTATTAAGATTTATAGGATTTCTTGAAAAAGTGTTGTGAAGTGTTGTAACCCAATTTCACACTTTTCTAGGACGCTTTCATTATAATTCACTTAAATACCCCCTTTTAGTCTCTTACCAAGTCTTATTTTAAAGTGTTGTAAAGAGTTCTAACAAAATCTCATGCTTTTCTAGACTTGTCATCAATAATTCAACCCTTTCTTATGTTTAAATGACCCCTTAATGCACTTTCTCGCCCTACTTAAGTGTATTTTTGAGGATATTCTTGTTAAACCTTATTTAATGCACTTTAATTTTTGACACCTAGTGAAATTTCCTTGTGGGACTAAGTCACCACTTGGGGTGACTTAGTCCCACTAGGCACAAAAATCAAAATAATTTCAATTTTCTAGCGAGATTTTATTCTCTTACCCTTGAGGTCAACCTGTGATGTGTTATTTTCAGAAGTTATTTAAAAAACAAGTATAAATAAAGGGATTTCCCCTCATTTTACATCTCCTAATTCATCCAACATTCAAGCATTCATTCACTTAATCATCCAAGCAATTATCAAGCACCCTAAGCATAATCAAGCATCCATTGGAGCACTTCATTGCATATCTTCAAATTTATACATCAAGGGTTAGGTGAGTTTATGACATTGCATGTTTTTTATTTATCGTTCTCTTCGTATTTCATTTCATTTCATAGGATTTGATTACCAAAGTGGGGATTGCCCAAGGCAAACCCCTATACTCTAACCCTTAACCTTTTTTCCCCTCTTTGCATTTGTTATTGTTGGTCTTGTATGTAGATTTGTTAAAGAGAAAGGTATTAAAAAGGTGTTTTCTATCCATCAAAGTCATCAAAGTCAATAGAGTTGTAATTGAAGCTTGGAGACCTCTTTCATCCCATTTTAGGCAGAACCAGGATTGGAAACCTATCAGAAAAGGAAGTGCAAACCGAAAGCTATAGAATTTTTCCTTGAATTTCTAGAAATCACCAGGTGGACTAAGTTACCATCTATGGAGAATTATTCCCACTACCAGGCATGAAAATTGGTTTCTAGATTTTTGAATACCCATTTGGTAGATTCTTGTTTTGACAAATTTTCCCCAAAACTAGACTAAGTTGCCCAACTTGGCGTAAGTGTCTCCGTCAACATTTTCAATCAAATTTATAGGATTCTAGAGTCTCTTTGCATCAAAATTCAAATTCTAGGTGCACTTCACCTGTTCTGGTTAATTCTATTATCATTTACTCTCATTCTTAGCTGTTTTGCATACATCACTGTGTTTTCCAACATTTTGCATTTCTAAGGTTTAGTATCAATAAATCATTTCTTTTTTTAGTTTATTTCATTTAGGACATTACATTGAGGAATATTTAATACATATAACATTAATATTTGAGTGTTTACATTGCATTTTGGCCCATCTTTCCCCTTTTAGGTGAAAAATCCTAGAAGGACAAGAAAGCATTTGGGTGCCAAAATCATTGTTTACAATTGCAAACAACAGTGTTCCTTTTGGTGTAGAGGTTCCTAGATTTTAGAAATATGAATTGAATGGAGACCCTTTTAACCATGTTATTTCCTGCACTGCCTTATGTAGTGACTTTGTCCTTGATGATAAACTTTTGGAAAAAAATATTCGTAGATCCTTGAAAGATACTACCTTAGAATGGTTCTCTTCTTTACTGAACAAATGAATTCATTAATTCAATGAACTTTTTGAATAATTTGTAAACCATTTTATCTAATTATATCAATCGCTTTATTCCCAAATTGATCTCAAGGTCCCCAACCCACACCTTCAAAATATTTTCATATAAAAATTACAAAGTAATATGCAAGACAAGATCACTATGATGAAATTTCCATCCTTCATGCACTTGTGTACTGCCCTCCATGATTATCAAAATTTTGTTAGTAGTAAAAATACAAAGTCCACTCCTAGCTGAATCGAGAGATCCAAGCCCAAAAACTAGAATAGTTCCCAACCTTTTAGAAAAAAAAAATGGTTCCTTCAATTCAATCCACATAAAAGAAAACTCCAAATGTCAATAACCAATTAGTTGTTTTCAAAGCCACATTACCCTTTAGTTATGGAGAGATCTAAAAAGACAATTCACTCCCTTGCTTGATACCCTTCATAACACAATGTCCCAAATTTTAGAACAACAAATGATTACCTTGACGCCTATCAAAAAAATTGACCCTAATAATGCCTTACCCCCAAGCTTTAAATCAAATGCTTATTGCCACTATCATTGATAAAATGGACATGACACAAAACATTTCAAGCATCTTAAACATCTTGTACAAGACCTCATTGATTTTGGTCATCTATCCATTGGAGGTGTTAGCAATCAAGGCAATACATTTGTTTCCCTTCTAAACCAAAACATGCAAATTTTCACCAATCCAATGCCCAAACATAATATTTCATTTATCAAAGCTATTGTGAAACTACAAAGAATGATGAGATGAATGTTGATACAGATGATGAAAACAATGATTTTGTTCTAAATAATGCTATCAATATAACTCCTATAGATGAAATTGTAGTGGTGATAGATGTCATCCCTCGTAAGGGCCAAAATAAGAATTCTCTTGACATTGATTTCTCCTCTAAAGATAGACTTAAATTTTTTCCTAATGGTACTCTTTATATAGCCAGTCATATCTATGATAAGCCCACTAATGGGATATTAATAGATCCTACATATGGAGAGAATGTGATCACCAAGGAATTTTAACTTTTGTATGAGCTTTATCAAGATGAATATGATAAACCAAAATCATGGATCAACACACACAATGGTTTTTCTTGTCGTACGATAGGATTGATCACCTTATGATTCCAAATAGGAACAAAAAAATTAGATGTCACATTCTCCATCATCTCATAGTCAAACTAATTTCATGTGAAGCTAGGTCACCCATGGCTTCACTCCATAAAATACATCCCTTTGATTGTGCATAAATTCTTAAAGTTTCCCTTTAACAATGAAATATTCATTGTCCACCATAGTGGCTTTAACTCTTTGTCATCCAAAGGAAAATTTTCCCTAGATGCCTTTTGGCCCAAGCCCATGGAACCTATAAAACCTTGAGAAGACCTCTTTTTCATGTCCTGTCAAAAGTTCAAGGAAAAGAAGATAGCATAATTATCTCTCTAAAACATGTCCCCATCCACCTCCAAAACTCCCATCCTTGATGAAACCATTCTTGAACCTAAACTAGAACCAAACAACCAAGACCAATCAAAAACAAAAACTTCACTTGCATCCCACAAATGACCAAGAGACAATGAAACCAACCCCATCACACCTCCTAGACTAAAACAAGTTTACAAATTCAAAGAGAAAGTGGTTGAATAACCTCCTCTAGTTCATTCCATTCCTCCCCTTAGGGAAGAAAAGAAACCTATGGTTGATCAACCCACTCCTACACAAGTACAACTTGAAAACAAAACCAAAAGAAATAGAGGTGCTAGAGAGCATAGGTTTAGATGTTGTGCCCTTACTTACAAGTTACATGAAGAATTAAACAATGCAAATCAAGATCCAAACTTGAATAAAGAAATGCATGATGATGCTCCTCCCCAACCAAAACAAAATAAGCACATACAATAGTCACAACAAGAATCAAACTCTTCCATGAACATTATCCTTCGACCTCTAGTTGTGATTAGCATACACAATGATGACGAGGTTGCTAAAATTGACAAAGAGGTGCATAATGAGCTAAATACATTGTTTTCCTCTTTTATGCTCTTAAATGAAAATATCCTATAAAGAGTGTTGAACCTAGTGCTTCCCCTATTTTGGCACTTTCTCTTGTCCCTTTAGCTAGTTTCTCGCCTTTGGTATACAGAAAACATGATTGGGAGGTGGAGGACTTCCTCACAGGTTGACTCACATTTTCCTTACTAGCCTTTTTCTTTATTTATTATCTATCTTTTGTGTGATTGCATGTGCATAATGTGATCCCTTGTGACATTCTATTTTATGTTCTCTCTCTTTGTGGAATTCCTCGATTTGTACCTTCATTCTTCTCTATGTTGTACATCTCTTTTTCCTTTTCCTTTTATCTTATGTTTTCCTTTTGGGAACAACAGAAGGTATTGAGACAGCCTAAGTCTCTTCCATGTTGACCCAAAATAGCTTTCCTTCTTTACTTTCACCTTTTAACTTTATCTTTTTCATTTGTCTTGTGTTTTCCTTTTGGGGATGACATAAGGCATCGAGATACCCTCTGTCTCTTCACTATTTTTGATTAGAGGTAAAGTAAGTTTTGAAGGGGCACCAAAACCATTCACAAAAAATAACAACTAACTAAAAGATAACTACATTAAGCACAAAACAACTATAACACAGTAAACCAACAATGCAATAATAGCCAAAAAGGAGGAACAAAAACAAAAACACTACATACTTTCTAGGATATCAACAACCTCCATGTTGCTCATTCCATTCTTCTGAAAGTTATCCATAACTTTAGACAGATCCTTAGTAGGAACCACATCTTGCAGCTTGGTCTTATTGCACGTACGCACATCAAGACTACCCACATTCACCTTGCTAATCAAAACATTCTACACACCACTAGCCTTGTCAATAGAAACCTCTTCCTCCACAAGCATACCACCAACACTATCAGCCTCACCAGAAACAATATCCTTCCTTTTCTTGGCCATTTCCACAAGGGGAGAAATGCCAACAGATTCATACTTCACAACAAATTTAGTCCCTTCCCCACCCTTCTCCAAAGTAGCGTTAATCCTTTCCATTTGGTCCTCAAGGGTCAAGATTCTCAGCTCTAACATTTGCTTCATGTTCAGATTTTGCTCAACAACAGTCTTCAAAGAGTCAAACAACTCATCAATTGGATTTTGAAATAAGAACTTTCCCACTTTTCTCACCACCCCACAAACCTGAACATTGGTGATGTTGAGTTCATGAAACACCCATTTAACCAATTTAAACAAAGAAATAGAGCTCTCCTTAGCCATCCATAGAACATTAGAGATATCCTCATGGTCAAAGTTAAAAAAATCCTTACCCACAGTAGTATCCTCCTTAGAGGAGCTAGTATTATCCTAACTAACACAAATTTTCATACCTTTACCACCAAGAATTGACATTTGAAGCTTGCACATTGAATCAACAATATCCTTAGCAACATACCTTCTTGTATTCAGCATACCCAAGTCCACACCAAGGCAATCCACACCATCCTACTTGCCATCATCCTTCAAGGGAGAAGTATCTTGCATCTCCAACAATTGGCTAGCAGACCTAATAGCCAATTTCTTGTTACAACCCACCTTCAGGTCCTTTTTTCTCTTGGTCTGCAAGATAGGGGTAGGAAAGGACACTTCTTCAACTGTTTCCTTCCAAGTAGTAGAAGGGGATTCAATATTAATCAACTTATGATCATCCTTTTGTTTGCTAGCAGTCTCATAGCCCATCAAATTAGGACACATCTCCCCTTTAGTAGAAATTCCTGTATTCAGAGGCTATGAGACCACTTCCAAGGAAGTATGGGAGTTTGGGACATAGTCTGTGTCATCCTTAGTTTTAGAATCCTCAATAAAAAATTTCCTCTTTTTCCCTTTCTTGCAGACTGGCTCTTCTTCAGAGATAGTATCATATTCCACAGTCGACTTTTTTTGCTTACCCTTGGGAGTTGTAAGTGGTTTGACAATCTCAAAGGATTTAGCATAATCTATATTTAATAGAATAAGTCCTGCATGCAATACCAAGTTCTTGGGATTCCTTTTGTGATCCTTCAACCCAAATTCTAGAGACACCAGAAGATAAAAAGGAAATGAAATTTCTTTTTATGGTGAAAGTAATTAAGGAGGATAAAGTGATAAGCATTTACTAAAAAAAAAATGACATTTGAGGGTAATATATCTCATAAGTTCCTTAGTGACATCCCCCAAAAGCACTTTGAGTGAGCTCCTCTGATGTCCACCACTCTTAGTTGGCTTAAGGTCTTGAGCTTCATTCCCGTTGAAAAAAACCTACATCACAACCTTCAATTCCTTCTTGTCTCTAAAGACCTTTTTACCTTCCATTGAAAGCCCAGTGATATTAGCTATGAAATCCTCATTCACATCCAACTCTATATTCCCTAATTTTAAAACCCTGTTATTCTAGGCTTTAGCAAACATAGTCATCGCCTGTGGGTTGTTTCCATGCAACCTTTCTAGATAAGGTGTGAGCCCACCTTTATCCAAAATATGCCACACCTCCTCCTTTTTCTTAACAGAGTCACAAGAAAACTGCTCTGCACGATTACTATTGCCTCCCATGGCCCCACAATTTGTAGAAGATAGAAGTTTGAGAACCTTGTAAATGATAAGGATAAACATCAAGAAGGAGAGAAAAATTCCCACAATCCATGTGGCAACAGTATTATGGCAAAGATAACTAATGATTTTTGAATGCTTCCCATTAAGAGATCAAGAAAGGTACTATCAACCCAATTATAATCTAGCTCACCATTACTTCAAATAATTACCTCCTATGTCACAATATCCATGTGATCCCAAATGAATAAAAGGTCATCAACCAAGTTGGAAATTTTGAAAATCATGATTTATATATGTAGTTGCCTTAATGGGGAGAGGGCCATTCATCTCCCATTCCCTAGAACCCGTAACACCAAGATTAGCAAAAATATCAGCTATTCCATCTCCTTCTTGAAATATCTAAGATATATAATATTCATCTAAGGAGTTAAGGATTTCAATAACATCCAAGATGATGGCTTCAACAATCCATGAGGGGGAAAAGCATTTCTTCAAATTATTAATAATATTAAGAGAATCCCCCTCAAGCCATATATTCTTATAACCTTTCAATCCCAAAAGGTTTTTCTTTGTTTTCACTCTCTTTCTTTCATTCTTCAAGTCCTATGTGTATTTGGGGGATGATGACAATTCTAAACTCTTTAAAATAATTGCAACAAAGAACATACTAACCTCAAATCGATAGATACCTTATGTGTTTGGTGTTTTCATTTTGGGGGAAACCCCTCCCTTTTCCTTTTCTCTTGTATGATGCAACTTTACTTGGAAACATATGACTTGGCATAGAGCTTTCGAAGTTGGCTCTCATGTCTTTCTTCTTGTTTTCTTACTCATTTTCTACTTTAAATTAATTTCTCATAGTATGGTGTTCAACAATTCCTTTAAGGTGGGGGCATATGTTGGCATTATTCTTTTGCATTTTCCTTTTTCTTGGTTCTTATTGCAGCATTATTACCTTATGTTAGCAACATAAGGGTAGACAACTGAGAGGGGGGTGAATCAGTTGTCACCGAGATTTAAAACTTATTTAACTTATAAACCTTATTATCAGATCTGATCGATATCAATGAAAGCATGAATCAACAACACATTAGAAACACACATAACACCAATATTTTTTTATGTGGCCCTATTAGGGGAAAAACCACAGTGGAGGTTAGTCCACAAGATTATACCATGTTAAAAGAATAATGAAAATAAATATGGGGAATGAAAATGCATTCAAGCATAGTTCCTAGAGCTCACTGCTCAATTACAAACGAAGACACACTGTCTTACCAAGAGATTTGGATTATAGTAATCCAAATTTTGAAGTGAGAAAATAGCATCTGCTAATGCCTCATTACAATTTTGGTTAAGCACATAAACACTTCTTCACTCTTTTTCACACTCTGCTTGTCCTTCAAATGATTAAGATATTATTCTCACACAAACACATTTGACAAACTTCTTCACACTTCAACTTGAGTAAACAATCTCTTCTTATATATCCACAATATGAAATTTCATTGCTACAAGTTAGCCAAAAAGAAACAATAAAATGAATACAAACTGTCAGCCCAAAACAATAGATAATCTTCAATGTGAATCAACCAAGGTCAGCCACAACTTAGTCAAGACCGAACTCAGCATGAAAAAACTTCAAATAATTTCTCCTCGAAAATCCATAATACGCTACAAACACCATGTCATCCAAGAATAAGAAAAATATGAACATGCAAGAGAAAATCACAAACCACGAGCATAACAATCAATGCAAACATGCAACAAAGATAGAGCATGATCTAGAAGAATCCACAAGCATCATAAATCAATAGAGAAGCATTTGTAGCAACTGAACTAACTGAAATAGCCTCATCTTCAATCGGGAACACCAACTAAAGAAACATAAAAACTATCTAAATGAAAATCTTCATAGCTTGATCAAATATTCACACAGATCTCTAAAAATCAACATGGATAAACCCAATACACTCAACAACAAACTATTTAGTCCACAACTTCTAATCATCAACGTACAAAACATACCACCAGTATGACAGTTACACTGACTTCCCTTCACCACTGACAACCTACAACTTATTTATTACAACTTTCTCAATATCCTCAACATATTCAAATTCAAATGAATTAATGCTAGTAGTGTTGACATAAATGAAAACCACATATTAGCAACACAACCACAACATCCAACAATCTCCCCTTTTGGCATTGATGGCAACACATGATGTAAAAAATACCATCAACGCAACTAACTCCTAACACTTACTCCCACTTAGGGTCTGACTCATTTTTTGCTCAACTCTTTCACATGAATCTTCTCCCCCTTTGAAATCAATGACAATGATCTCTAAATTCTACACAAACTTTGAACCACATATTTGAAGATCTGAACATCTGACTACTCTGCCTCAATAGCAACCACCACAACATCAATCCAAAATAAAATATGATGATGGCATGCATAGACTGATGCAATGCAATCCATCCTTAGTTCTGATTAGGAGGGGTAATCACCCCTAAATTCCATCTAAGATACTCAAAAGTATCGGGTATGTGTAGGATTATGATGGGCCAAAAAGTGGCAATATGATGGGTATTTGTAGGGTATGTGGCTAACGACTTTTTTCCACCAAAAATTGATGAAATGAAAACGGTTTTTAAAGGATATTTTCAGATTTCCACCAATAAAAATTATTATTTACTTTGAATTTAATAAATAATTCTTATTCATTTTCTATTTGAATTACGACTAAAGTCCTAATTGATAGGCTAGTTGAAAAATATCTATAGCTTTCAAATGGTATCACATTTTTGGAATCCAAAACATGCATCACATTCTATGCTTCACATACTATAGGATTAAAAAAATAAAAGTTGAATTTCATGAAGTTTTGACCAAGTTAAGGTGGTCAGACATACAAGTTTTTATATTTTAAAAAAGTTGTAATAAAAAAACCATAATTAATTATATACTTGGAAAAAAATTACAAAAAAATATGCATCACATCTAGACATGAGTTATCTACTTATGTCTAAAATATTATAAATAATATTATCGTTTTATTGTGGTTAGGGTGATCAGAAAAATACCTACTTAGTTTTTCCCTAAAATTTAAGTACTACTACATTGTAATTTCAAATTTTCACCAAATAGATTATAAAAAATAAAAAATAAAACTAGTAGTTTAGAAACTACATTCAATTTCCTATAGATTCTATTCTTACATATATTTGAAATAATATAGATAACTTATTCAAATTTTTATGTCAAGTTGCCTAACTCTGATTTTTCTAAATTTTTGCCACTTAAGCACCTAATTTTTCCATGATGATCTTGGACATACCTTATCCTTAGGGAATGGCTTGGTAAAAATGTTTGCAATCTACTCCTTAGTAGGCACATAATCCAATATGACTTCTTTTTCATTCACCTCCCTCAAAAAGTGAAACTTGATTGATATATGCTTTGCTTTTGAATGCAGCACCAGATTCTTGGAAATGTTAATAGCACTTGAATTATCATAGAATATAGCAATAGGCTCATCAGACACAACTCTAATATCCTTCAACATCTGTTTCACCCACATGACTTGAGTACAATTGTTAGTAGTAGCAATGTATTCAGATTCTATAGTAGACAAGGAAATGGCATTTTGCTTCTTGCTTAACAATGAAATTAGTTTCTTTCCCAACAAAAATGCACCACCACTAATACTTTTCCTATCATTTATATCTCTTGGCCAATCGACATTAGTAAAGGAACTCAAAGTAAGATCATCATCTTTATGATATCATAGGTCAAGATCAACTGTTCCTTTCAAGTATCTAAAATTCTCTTCACAACAATCATATGAGATTCCTTTGGATCAACTTGAAATCTTGGAACAATACATACAAAATTCATGATATTAGGCTTTGTTTGAGTTAAATACAACAATCCACCAATCATTGATCTGTATCTTGTCTGATTTTCTTTCACAGAATCATCTTCTATTGTCAACTTGCATTTAGTCACCATGGGTGTACCAACTAGCTTTGAATCATCCATATCAAACTTCTTCAGCAATTCCTTCACATACTTGGATTGAGATATAAAAATATGTTTATCTAACTAAGTAATTTGTAATCCCAAAAATAATTCAATATCACCAATTATTGACATCTCAAATTCATTATGCATCTCATTATAAAACTTCATGCACAAACCATCATCTCCTCCAAAATAATATCATCATCAGAGACTTCAATAATCAAATCTTTATCACCATTTTTGAAATACAGATTACTATCAGTAGTACCTTTGTTAAATCCAAGCCTTAGCAAATACTTATCCAATTTGGCATACCATGCTCTAGGGGCTTGCTTGAGTCCATACAATTCTCTCTTCAACCAACACACCATATCTTCCTTATCAGTCAACTGGAATCCATCAGGTTGCTCAACATACACTTCTTCCAATTCACCATTTAGAAAAGTTGATTTGATATCCATCTCCTAAGCTTTTTAGTTCTTGTAAGAAGCATAGGGAAGAAATAATATTACAACTTCTATTCTAGCAATAGGGGAAAAAGTCTCTTCAAAATCAATTCCTTCCATCTATGAATATCCTTTACATACCAGTCTTGCTTTATTTGTAACCACTTCACCTTGCCCATTCAGTTTGTTTCTAAATTCCCATTTAGTTCCAATTACATTTTTATCCTTAGTTTTGGGAACAAGAATCCATGTATCATTCTTTTCAATCTATTTTAACTCTTTTTTCATTGCTTCAACCCAATGCTCATGGGTATGTGCAGGATCATGATGTGCCAAAAAGTGGTAATATGATGGGTATGTGTAGGGTATGTGGCTGACTCCTTTTTTTCACCCAAAATTGATAAAATGAAAAGGGTTTTTAAAGGATTTTCTCATCTTTCTACCAATATAAATTATGCTTTACTTTGAATTTAATAAATGATTATTATTCATTTTCTATTTGAATTACGACTAAAGTCCTGATTGATAGGTTGTTTGAAAAACATCTATAACTTTCAAACGGTATCACATTTTTTGAATCTAAAACATGCATCACATTCTATGCTTCACATACTATAGGATTAAAAAAAAATTGATTTCATGAAGTTTTGACCAAGTTAAGGTAGTCAGACCTATGAGATTTTATATTTTTTAAAAGTTGTAATAAAAAATTCATAATTAATTATTTACTTGGAAAAAAATTACAAAAAAAAATGCACCACATCCAGACATGAGTCCTCTACTTATATTTAAAAAAATATTATCAGTTTATTGTGGTTAGGGTGGTCAGACAGACACCTACTTCTTATTTTTTCCTTGAAATTTAAGTACTACTATATTAAAATATCAAATTTTCACCAAATAGATTTCTTTTTTTAAAAATAAACCTAGTATTTTAGAAACTACATTCAATTTGCTATAGATTCTATTTTTACATATTTTTGAAATAATATAGATAACTTATTCAAATTTTTATGTCAAGTTGCCTAAGTCGGATTTTTTTGAATTTTTTTCCACTTAAGGTCCTATTTTTCCCATGATGATCTTGTACATACCCTCATCTTTACATCCTTCATTCACACTAGTAGGCTTACTCTTTGAAATCAAGCAATATTTTTCTGTAATTTTTCTCCTAGTCTAGACACCTTTGTTCTTATCACCAATAATCTGATCTTCTAAATGATTTAATCTTACATACCTTAGAGTCTTCTTAGAATGTTTTTCAACTTCAGGCTCTTGTGTTATTTGTTTTAGTTTCTCCTTCTTCTTCATTTTATTGATTCACCAGATTTATTTGCACTTGATTTTTAGTCTAAACATGCTTTCCTTTGTTTGTACTATCATCCTGATCATTAGAGTCATATCCACAGGTTTTAGATGGTGTACCTAAATCTTCATCAACCTTAACATCTTCACTTTCAACCATTTTCTTTAATCTTTTATTATAACACTGGTAGGCCTTTCTCTTAGTAGAATCACCAAGAAAGATACCTTTATCACTCCTAGCATCAAACTTTCCTAAGTCTTCAATCTCTCTTAATATAATATTTTCTTCCAAATATATTGAAGTATTTAATAGTAGGATTTTGACAAGTCCATAGCCGAAAAGGGGTCTTACCAGTATCACCTTTGATTTTTACCCAGTTGAGTGTATACACAATAATACTCATAGCTTCTCTCCAATAGACATGAGGGACATTTCCTTCTATCATCATTATTATAGAAACATCTTTAATTGTTTTGTTCTTCCTTTCCATAACTCCATATTGCTGAGGGGTCTGCAGTGTAGATAATTGTCTCTTTATTCCATGTTCTTCACAAAAAGAATTATATTCACCATAAGTGAATTCACCACCTCTATATGGTCTCAGACACTTAATCTTCAAACCTATCTCTATCTCAACTAGATAGCTTTAACGATCTTGAACTTTTCCAGTGCTTCATATTTCTCTCTCAAGAAAGCAACCCATACCATTCTAGAATAATCATCAATGAGTAACATGAAATACCTATAACCTTGTAAACTTCTGACCATAGAGGGACAAAACATATTAGTATGCACAAGCTCTAACAATTCATTTGAACAATGCTTTTTACTCCAAAATGAAATTCTAGTTTACTTTCCCAATTAACATTCCTTGCACATTGCATTAGTAGGTTTCACCAACTTAGGTAGATTTCTCACAGCCTTAGTGGAAATTATCTTGACAATATTATCAAAGTTAACATGACACAATCTCCTATGCCATAACCAACTTTCATCAACTTGAGCAATCAAACAACTTTTACTAGCAACACTCAAGTGAAAGATATTACCTTTTGTTTTTGTACCTGATGCAATTTCATTTCTGGAACTCAATATTCTAAACTTTCCATCCTTGACCTAAAGATTGTAACCCTTATCAACCATCTGACCAACACTCAAAATATTAAGCTTCAAGCCTTCCACATATAGAACATCATCAGCATTATGCTTAACATCAAGAGGAATGCATCCTCTTCCATGGATCACACCAGCTGTATTATCACCAAATCTCACAACGCCACCATCATACTTTTCAAAGCTTACAAACTTACTTTTGTCTCCTATTATATGATGTGCACATCCACTATCAATCACCCATTCATCTTGCTCTTCAACTCGAGCAACTAGGGCTTTCTCCACATTTGTACAACTAGCAGATTTAGTAGATACATAATTATTTTCCTTGATAGAAATAAATTCCCATTCATCACCACTTCTATTTCCTCTACCAGATTCATCATTTGTTACATCTCCATTAGTGCCATAGTAACAACTTTTTCTGAAATCTAGGCTTATTATGTTTTGGTTTAGGAGCTCTTTCTGGACACCTTGATGCAAAATGACCTATATTATTGCAAGAAAAACATTTAAGATGAAATTTTCCTTCATACTTACCTTTTTCCTCTCAGTACTCTTTTGGTAAGAAGTATTTCTAGCTCTTCCATCTCTCTTTCTTCTTCTCCAATCTATCTTATTGCACCCTCATACTTGAATGTCTTTCTAGATGAACTCCCACCTAGATCATATCTTTGTCTATCTCTCCCAGAAATAGTGTCCTTAAATGAAAATTCAACCTTAGGAAGGGTATCACCAAATTTTCTCAACTCAAAAGTAGTCAGCTTACCAACCAAGATATCTCTAGTTATGTTTGTTATAGTCTGGAGCTCTTCAATAGCACTAGAGTTGACTTTGTAAGAATCAAGAAGGGATCTAAGCACTTTAGCAACAATCTTAGGTTCATCTATCTTTCCACCAACACATATAATACCACACACAAGTTCATTCACTCTTTCCATGAAAGTATTAATGTTCTCATCATCACCCATTCTCAACCTTTCATATTTCCCTTTCAAACTTTGCAACTTAGCAATCTTCACATTAGCATCACCTTCATAGAAGGTTTCCAACTTTTTCTAGATCTCATGAGTAGTCTTCAGATCTATAAAAAATTTCATCTTAGAGTTAGTCAAAGCACTCAAAAAAGCTTCCTTCACTTGGATATTATATACTCAACATAAGTACCATTTGGTGGAATAGTATACCTATTACTTGTAATGCTACAGTAGGGTTCACCAAATTACATCTCAGATGCCACTCTTTGAGTCTTCCAAAAAGAGTAATTTTTTCCATCAAATCTCAAACTATCCTTCTTGTAACTTTCCATCCTAGAGATCACCTTAAGTTGTTAGACTTATTCCTAGGAACTAAGCTCTGATACCAGTTATTGGCAACACAAGGTTAGACAATTAACGGGGGGTGAATCAGTTGTCATTGAGATTCAAAACTTATTCAACTTATTAACCTTATTATCAAATTTGATCAATATCAATGAAAGCATGAATCAACAACACATTAGAAACATACAAAACACCAATATTTTTTTACGTGGAAACCCTATTAGGGGAAAAACCACGGTGGAGGTCAGTCCACAACATTATACCCTATTAAAAGTATAATGAAAATAAATATGGGGAATGCACATGTATTGAGGAACACTACACAGAGCTCATTACTCAATTACAAAGACACATTGTCTTACAAAGAGATTTAGATTTTGAATTGATAAAATAGCATCTGCTAATGCCTGATTATAGTTGTGGTTAAGCACATGAACATTTCTTCACTCTTCTTCATACTTTTCTCTTCCTTTGAATGATTAAGACATTATTCACACATACACACATTCATAACACTTCTTCACACTTCAATTTGAATAAACAATCACTTCTTATATATCCGCAACATAAAATTTAATCACTACAAGTCGGCCAAAAAGAAATAATAAAATGAATACAAACTATCAACCCAAAATAATAGATAATCTTCAAAGTGAATCAACCAAGGTGGGCCACAACTTAGTGAAGACCTAAATTAACATCTCCAACATGACAACACTTCAATTAATTTCTCCTTCAAGATCCACAATATGCTACAAACACCATGTCGGCCAAGAAGAATAAAAATATGAACATGCAAGAGAAAATTGCCAACCACAAGTACAATGATCAATGCAAATGTGCAACAAAGATAGAGCATGATCTAGAAGCATCCACAAGCATCATAAATCAATAGAGAAGCATATGTAATGATTGAACTAAAATAAATAGCCTCATCTTCAATTAGGAACACCAACTGAAGAAACATAAAAACTGTCAGAATGAAAAATATTCATAACTCAATCGAATCCTCACATGGATATCTAAAAACCGACATGGATAAACTAGATACACTCAATAATAAACCCTTTATTACACAAAATATGATTGTCAACATATAGAACATACCATGAGTATGACAATTACACTAAACTTCCCTTCACCACTCACAACCTGCAACTTATTTATTACAATTTTCTCAATATCCTCAACATATGCAGCTTCAAATGAATTAATGCTAATAGTGTTGACATCAATGACAACCACATATCAGAAACACAACCACAACAACCAACACTTCATACAATTCATTTGTCTTTATGTGGATGACATTGGGTGTAATGTACTTTAGGAGAGTGATCTCTCTTAGCATATTACATTCCTCTTAGTGGCTTGATGTGACACATGATATCCCCTAAGCTGCAAATTATCTATTCTTTGATTGGTCCACTCTTGGAGACATTAGGCATAATGTTCCCTAAGTTAATGACCTTGAATGAACTAATCAAGACCCCTTTGAACATTCTTTGGATGTTGCATTTTGCATTTTTTTTATATGGCCACCTTGCATAACACAACTTGAATGCCTACAGAGCCATCTTGTTTGTTCATGAGCTCCAAGCATTTGAAGTTTTGCTTGCTTCATGAAGCTTGAAAATTATTTTTGTGTGGTAACTTATTAAATTTATTAGGAGATATAACTTTGGTATGGTTCAAGTGGGAAGTCCAATCTAAGGCATGACTTTCCCCATAGCCACTTGCGTACATGTGTGAGTGCACACCAACAATGAGTGTATGTTTCTCACCTTTTAGGACTTCTCACCCAGTGGATAGCTAGGAGTTCTATCGCCTTAGAGTAAGTACATGTATTTTTGTTTCACCCTCTTCTCTTTTTCATTTTTGGCATTATATACTTGGGCCTTGTTGTTATTCTTTATATCATTTTCATGTGTGTTCTTTTGTGCCTATGTTGGTTTTTCATGGGATCTTGATCCTAGAGGCTTGTTCACCCCTCTTGATTGTTGTCATCTCATCTTATTTCCATTGTTACATTTCAAACCCTCTTAATGTGTGATTGTATACTTTAGTGTGATTTTGAAGAAAGTTCACCCTCTCACTAAAGTGGGTGCTAGATGGAGTCACCGAAAAAGTAACCCTTCTACTTTTTCTGACTTGTTTGGGCCCTCCTTTTAATTTTGTCTTAATGTTCCCTTGATTTAATGTTGTAATGTGGACAACACATTTGCATTGAATCTTAGGCCCTTATGAACTAATAAATCTTAATAGTGCCTTACAAAAGTGTTGTGAAATGTTGTAACACACTTTCAAACTTTTCTATGGTTTAATCAAGTAACTAAGCATAATAAACCTATTTTGAATCAAAATCAACATTAATATTGCCTTATTTGGAGTGTTGTAAAGTGTTGTAACACACTTTCACATTTCTCTAGGCTTGTCATTAATAATTGGGCTTTCTCATGATTTAATTGGCCCTATTTTGCATCCAAAATCTTCATTTATTGCATCTTTTTGAAGATAATCCTGATACCAATCAATAACCAATCATAATTAAGGTGTTCCTTGCTTTTGTGGCCCAAATTTAATGTCTGGGAATCATTCACCACCTTGGGAAAATAAGTCACACCTAGGTATTTTTGGCCCTAATGCAAGTTTCACACATTTCTAAGCACTTTTCATTTTTGGTCCCATACATTATGTCTGATGGGACTCATTCACAACCTTGGGTGAATAAGTCGTGTGACCAAAATTCAAATTTTATTCAAATTTCCAATGGGATTTTATTCCCGTAGATCTGATGTCATCTTGTAGTGTTGTAATTTTGGGAATTCTTGCATAATTAATTATAAATACAAGGTTCTTTAACTCAATTCAAGACCTATCATTCAAGAGAGTTCACAAGAGCATTCAAAGGAATTCAAGGGAAGATAATCAAGCATTTTAGAGAATTATTCAAGTGCCAATCATCATGTCAAAGATTGCATTCATCATGTTTGTTATTGTTCTAACAATTGTGATGTAGGGTTTATGATTGAAGCAAGTGTTTCAAGCAAGATCAACTCCATTCAAGAAAGAGTCAAGAAATACATCCATTGCATCCATTTCAAGCATACTTGCAACACCTTATTGCTAGGGTTTGGTGAGTTACAACATTATTATTTTTTCATTCTTTATTCTCCATTCATGTTTTCTTTCATTTCAAGGTTTAATTACCAAAAAGAGGTTTGACCAAGGAAAAACCCTATTCACTAACCCCCACAACATTTTCCCCTCTTATTGTGTGTTATTTTTAGAGCTAGGTTGTATATTTTCCAACGAGCAAAGTTGGAGAAAAATTTTCAAGTCATCAAAATCCCTAAAGTTTTCATCAAGCCTTGGAGAAGCTTGGAGAAGGTCTCCAGGTGGAAATTTGCAGTTTCAAATCCAAAAACTAGTCAAGTAGAGTAGACTAGACCAAGAAGAACAAAATCTAGTTCATAACTTCTAAAAAATTAGAAGTGGACTAATTCACCACTATTGGCAAATGAGTCCCACTGTATAGGTTTGATAGAGATTTTTATAGATCTTGATACCCTTTTGGATGAAACTTGTATTTGCACATTTTTCCAAAAGCAGGACTAATTCACCCAGCTTGGTGAATGAATCCCAATCAACTATGACAGTAGATTTTCTAGAATTATAGACCTCCGTTCTACCTTCCTTAGTCTCCCAAGTGTACAATTTCTATTTCATAACCTTCTATTGCATTTTACTTGTCTTTTTATGTTATTAGAGTTATTTTGCATTCAACTATGGTTTTTTCTTAGAACTTGCATTGCATTTTCTTTTCCAAGTCTAAGCTTGGTGGAGAACCCCTCATTAGATCATATTTAATCCCTAGGAAAACCCTATTGCAAGATTTAAATCTCCTTTGCATTGAGATCTCTAGGGTTATCCTTTGGTGGAATCTCTTGGAAAGAGGGTGTGAATACATCATTCATTCCCCCTCTTATTTTTCTATAGGTTCCATCTTGGTGAACTTGCATTTAGGACAACACATTTATAAATTGGAATGCATTTTCATCCATGAAACATGTGAAAAAAAATTTCAAGTCCAAATTATAATTATCTCTTAAACATGTGAAAGAATTTTGAGTTTAAAATATTTTAATTTTTTTATTGCATTATAATTAATTTTTAATAATTTTTAAATTTACATTATAATTTTTAATTCTTGTTGTATTATTAATCATAAATTAAAATAATATTTTTAAATGATTCCACAAAAAGCAATCTAGTCAATTATCTTTTAATAATTATAACTCTATTCCATCTTCACAAAACACATGTAAATTAGAATATGAGGAACACATAGATGATATGCCTTTACATCTTACAATATGAACACACCTTTCTTGCATTTACAATCCCAATCACACCAACAACACCAACAAGATATATCCATGTAAATATTCCTCTACCATTGTTGTTTATATTTTCAAATGAAAAATCTGAAAAATAAGGCTTTGGAGATTGTTAAATCTCATGCCACATGCTTATACAAGCCATCAAATTAGAATTCAAATCTACTAGACACTAATGCAATGCAAATTCTTATGGTGGCATGACAATATAACACCCAAAACTATCTCTACCCATATAATTTCAACTCCCTTCTCTTCAAGAGCAAATAAACCAACATAGAAATGGCTCTAGAGCCTTTTAACATTTATATAATATAGCAAACTACTTCATACAGTGCTTACCAAAAGGTGGGCCCTTTAATTTTAGATACGATCTTAATGCAAAAAAAATTGTATTTACCTTGTGGAATACCATGTCATGTCAAATTTACAATGAGAAATCAGAAAAAACATGAGTGAAAATAGAGGCAAAATAAAAGAAATGAAAGAACCTAAACAATGATTTGGAGCACAAATAAAAGAAATGGGATATGCTAGAGCACACATGATCACACTTTGATCTAGAAAATAACATAGACAATTAAAGGATTTAGAGCACAAATAAATTCAATGAGATACACTACTACACACATGATCATATTTTGACCTAGATAATAACATAGATAAGGTGAAAAAAATCGAGACCTCATATTGGTAGAAGATTCAAGGTCACAGGATGGTATGGGATCATGGTGTAGTATAAAAAATTGAAGTCAATATATTTTACAATAATGGTTTTTATAATTTCTAAACAAAGATGTTGAAATGGGGGAAGTATAAAAGTAAAAATAGCTCATGTGTTAAATTGCCAAGATTAGAACTCAAATTCTAATATGTAATATCCTCAATTATGTATGCATCTTACATGATTAAACTATCTAACTTGAATAAATTTTGTTTCAAGATTACATAAAATCCATCAAATATGGATGATCTAGAAACTTCTATGGAGGGCCTAGAAATAGCCAAATGTTTCATTATAAATCAACCAAAGAGCCAAATGGTGACATATAACCACTAAAAAATTTATTTCATATTGTCTAGAGAAAAAAAATTCTCCTTAGCATCAACATTAATCATGGCATTCATAATTTATTAATCCTCATTAATTTATCATTTAGTGCCATTAATTGTCATTTACCATTTATTTTATATCATTTAAAAAAATATCCATTTAATTATAATAATTTCCCTTTATCAACTTAATTAAATAGTATTTTATTATTTAATTAAATGATATCTAATTATACATTTTCAAACAAATTCCATTCTCATCTCTTCATTCAACTTATTCAAGTCATCATCAATTGACTCAATCTTCATCTAGAAACTTCTTTTTACACTAGTCATCATCATCTTCAAATATAAATTTATTCCTCATGATTTTCCATATTTCAGTTTAGTTGACTACATAGTAAGTTCAATTAATTGAAGTCTTCATTGGTATCCTCATCTCCTAGTAGATATTATCCATGACTGTATATAAATACAATTATTAATTCATCATTTTCATCATGATCAGTCAATCCAATGCATGTTTATAATGTCAATCTTTACCATCAATCCATTTAAAGTGTTATTCTGATAATTTTTATTCACACATGTCCAAGATGAATCAACTTAAGTTTTATGAGGTTTTCATTAAACTTGTTAGACTAGAGTATGATTTGGTTTGTTGTTTATGCTTTCAAGTATTTATAATTCTTATCTTTTTATTTCCTTTCTTACACATGTAAACCCACCTACTAATCTCTCATCGGTGCCTTCGACCAATATAAATCATCCATGCGTTGTTAAATTTTTAAGACAATTTCACTAACATAAAATATGTATGAATAGAAAAAGTGAGGCCCAAATGGTCCCACAATTAGATTTAATAAACATTATTCAATATTAAATATGTATAAGATATAACTAATGTGATCACACTAATTCAAGTGTGAATAATAAGTATAATAGGATATCTATATCCATATTTAGACATGTGTAAAATAAGGAAAATAACTACAATATATAAATTTTGGGCATGCTCCATTAGTGTTTTATCATTTTTATTTTATTTAGTCAAATAATTTATTGTATATTATATGCCTAAGACATGTAAGATGGATTATGTAGGGTTTTTATGGATCATATGACTTGTAATTTTGTAGTTTGAAGGAGATTTTATGCACACATGTGACTACACTTCCTTTATCTCATTCAGGTTTTACATTCTCAACTATTGGTAGTGCATCCTGTATATGCTGACTTTTAGCTCTCATTTATGAAATCCCTCACCATTGTATATTTTCATTCTATGACGAAATATAATTATTCTCTCATTTTAGGTCTATTTTAGCTTTCATTTAATCTCTTCGATACTTGGTGACCGCATCCCTAGAAAACTCATACATTTTAAAAATACTTTGGGATTACTTTTTGATAGTTAGTTTGGAGATCTAGGTTGTAGATATTTTATTTTCTTGAAAATTTGACTACACCCTTCTCTTGCATAGCATGATTACTTGAAGAATTACATTCTTTATAGAAAACCAAAGTTCAGGGTGTTTCTCTTCGTTTCTTTCTATTGTAGGTACATTTCAAATCTTGGTAAAGAAAGTCTAAGAAGGAATGGTCGTATAGCTATGATTAAAAAAAAATGGAATGGATAACATTTCTTGAAATATGGTATTTTGAGAAAAATAGAAATCCTTAGAAACCTACAAAACCTTAAGAACATATCAATATAGATACATATAATATAAACTACTAATTTGTTTATGAGACAACTTTTTTTCTATAGATTGTTTGATTCACCAAGAGACTTGTAGGCTCATAAGATCCTAGCAAAATCAAACAAAATTTGTTGAGATGGATAAAGAAAGAATTGGTATAATATAAGTTCTCATACAAATGTGTACAAAATTCATAGTATTCTCCTTGTAGATTTAGGAAAATGATGAAGAATGAAGGTATGTACAAAAGATTGAATATCCCTCCAAAATCATTTACACATGTGGGAACACCTTGAAAAATATGATGACACATGTAATGCATACATGATGCAAGACAAGGAAAAGGAAATTTATACATGTGAGATCAAGCACTATGTGAAAGGACATATAGTTAGGTTTGAAATAGAACTTATGTAAAAAAAAAATTCATACTAACACCCACCTTCAAGTGATGGGTAGCCTGGAGAAATTGAAATGATAAAAGGTAGCTCTCAACAACTACACCTTATGTGGTACCCATGTACAAGAATGTCACTAAGAAATGGAGTAAAGGAAAAAATATGTGGGAATAAAATTCCATCACCCCAAGCATAAGCTAGAACTCAAGTTAATGAGACAATGCAAATTGCTTTTGAGTAGAAAAATACTCTAATAAGAGAATTACATCATGGATGAGTTTTCAAACAAAATGAATATGTATCTCAATGTAATTCACCCTCTAATGCTCTACTAGGTTACGATAATTATGAATGGTAGTGTAGTTATCACAACAAAGAACAATAGGGTTATCAAGTGGTAGACAAAAATTTGGTGACCCATCCTTTAGTGATTTATTATCATACTACTTTTATGCTCCTTTCATCATAATTTGACTTGATATATACATGGATAGTTATGTTATGGTCATTACATGATGTTGTGGACCTTTGATTCCACCATTGACTTTAGTTTATGACATTTCATAAACATGGTTGATATTGATTATGATTTGACACTATAACTATAGTTAATAATTAATCAACTGATTCCATCCTATGTGATTCCTATGTGTCGATTAATTTATGATTTGATGGATATAGTATATTTGGATATGCCATGAATTGATGATGGCATACCCTATAAAATTTTGTCTATTTGGGAGATAAATGTTATCATGATGACTAATCAATTATGGAGTAGATAGGTTAATTATTGAATATTGATTTTAAATGCATTTGATTTTCTTATTGCTTCAACTTTAAATATTATTTATAGTTGACTAATAATTAAAATTGAGTGCACATGTGATTTTAATTTCTAATGGAAATATGGAGGTCACATGGTAAACCAACTTGTTCTTGGGTATGTGCAAGATCATGATGGGCCAAAAAGTGGTGATATGATGGTTATGTGTAGGCTATGTGGCTAACGATTTTTTTTAACCTAAAGTTGATGAAACAAAAAGGGTTCTTAAAGGATATTTTCAGCTTTACACCAATATAAGTTATGCTTTACTTTGAATTTAATAAATAATTATTATTTATTTTCTATTTGAATTACAACTAAAGTCCTGATTGATAGGCTAGTTGAAAAACATCCATAGGTTTCAAACAGTGTCACATTTTTTGAATCCGAAACATGTGTCACATTCTTTGCTTCACATACTATAGGATTAAAAAAATAAAAGATTAATTTCATGAAGTTTTGACCAAGTTAAGGTGGTCATACATACAAGTTTTTATATTTTTTGAAAGTTGTAATAAAAAAATCATAATTAATTATTTACTTGGAAAAAAATTACAAAAAAATGTGCATCACATCTGAACATGCGTCCTCTACTTATATCTAAAATCTTTTAAAAAAAATATTATCATTTTATTGTCGTTAGGGTGGTCAAAAAGACACCCACTTCTTATTTTTTTCCTGAAATTGAAGTACTATTGCATTATAATTTCAAATTTTCACCAAATAGATTTAAAAATAAAATAAACCTAGTAGTTTAGAAACTACATTCAATTTAATAAAAATTCTATTCTTACATATTTTTGAAATAATATAGATAACTTATTCAATTTTTTACATCAAGTTTCCTAACTCTGATTTTTCTAAATTTTTGCCACTTAAGGGCCTATTTTTTCCATGATGATCCTGCACATACCCTCTTAACCATTGAAGTTGATCCCAATTCATATGGGAGGACTAGCATCTTGTGTGATGTGTATTTAGTATTTCTTGATGTGAACTTTGGTTTCTATGTTGAATGGGTGCATTGTATTTTGATGTATGGAATTAATGTATATAATAGAATTATGTTAAGTGGGTCATGTGATAAAAGGAATTATCACCTAATTTTTTTATATTAAGTTTATATTTTTAATGGTTGTAAAATGGCTTTTTGTGGGAATTTTCAATTTATTTAATCAATATTAAATTCGTATGTCATAGGAATAATAGTTGGGGTCATTTGGAAAGTAAAAATTAATCAAAAACTAAATTCTAACCTACTAAATTTGGAATTTTAAAATATTGACAAAATTGAAAGGATGTTAGGATGAGGTTGGGTGATGTGTCAACAACCCATGTCATCCTCTATTTTGTTGTTGGTTTTGTTGAGCTGAGGATAAGGTCCTCCATGAATCTCTATGGGTGAGGACATACGAAGGCCTCTCTTGTAAGGGAATATCCCAACTAGAAACACTTGGGAGTTTCTCGAAGGGGCTAGATGCAATTAACTCATAATGTTAAGGGTCAGTGCAAGATATGTCACTTCCACATCAAGGATGAGGGGATCACAATTTATATTTATTCTTCCCTCTAAACTTGTTGAAGAAATTTCACTTTTTGGATAAAATATTTGAAGTATATGGAGAGTGTATAAAGGAGAAGATTGAGCATAGTTGAAGAGTTGGAGAAGGTTGGCATTATTTCTTCATCAAATTCTTCGTTAACTATGTTGGAATAATCTATAAGGTAGGCTCTTCAATATTTTTAGTAGTAGTTGAGCATTGATTATGGATGAGTTTATATGGTTTTGTGTAAATGTGTTAATAATGTTTGTATATGCATACAAAATTTCTCCAAATTTGTGTTTTGGGTTTTATTTTTCACTAGATAAGTAGGGTTAGGCACCTTGATCCCATAAATCATCATAAAACAATCATCATGGCCAATAGATCAACCCAAAAAAAAAAAGATAAAAAAATATAAGACTCCTAGCCAACAGATCAAACCATGACTAGGCCTATAGGCCACCCATAAAGCTGCAAACAAAAATAGCAACCCAACAATAGAACCCACCCCAATCATGTAAAATACTATAATTGCTACAAAACTAACCTAAAACATTTGTAAGAAGGTTTTGATGAGACCTGGAACCTAAACCACCAAAACCAAAAAATCATAATCATGCTTTGAAAATGTTGTGACCATCAACACTCCTTGAGACAACAATCTCGCAACAATCCTATTACTCAAAGAACCAATTTTTGAGCCATCAAAAACCATAAAATTGATGGAGCAGAGAAAACCCATCATCCAAATTACCTCTCCACCTCTATTCTATATCCCGCCTCAACAAGAGAAATCATATCCATAAAGAGACAAATGCAATAACAACATCCAGACAACAAAGCCATTAAAATAGCAACCTAAAGTGATGATGCAACAACTAACTAGCTACTTAGAACAACCAAAGATGAGTCAAGTAAAATAGCTATCATAAAGCAGTTGAACATCAACGTACCCATATTTTTTAACAGATCTAGCACAATCAAACTCCCCACCTTAATAGGAGAGTTAAAAGAGTGGAACTAAATACTAAAAAGTAACCAACCTAAAGAACCAACCCTATTGGTACACCAACCCAAACTCCACCTCAATAGGAGAGAGATCCCCTCTATAGGAGAGGATAAAATGGAAACCCTTACCACTAGAACCACCATTCTCCTACACACTCAAGCTCCACATTAAATAAGAACTAGTAGAAGAGAATAGATCTTCCCACCATGACTACAACATCCAATTCCACCTTAATAGGAGTATTCTCCACCTCTATAGAAGACCCTAATTGTAGAACCTGACATAAAGCAAACACTCTATTAGAAGGGGTTGTCACTACATTATTTGGTAACACAAACACCTCGTACATGAAGGAATCCATTGAAAGTGTCCTAGCCAAAATTAGTAAACAATAAACATGCTTGAGCTTTCAAGATGTACATTTGAAACAAATTATCCAATAGAAAGAAGACTATAACAAGAGCAGGAACAAATAGCAAAGAGATGGAAACCTCAACTTGCATCTTCTCAGCCTAAGAGGGGTTGAAAAAAACACAAGTATTACATTTCTATGACTTAGGTAGAGAAATACCAAAGAAAAATCCAACCAATAAAACAAACTCTAGACACAACCCAATCAACAAAACCCCCATCAACAACATAAGGAAGATCAATACCACACAGACACATAGTGACACTATCAAGACATAAAATGGGAGACCATGAGGGATACCTTTAACAAAAAGAAAAATTCCACCCAAAACTTTGAAAAAAAGTCCTGAAGAAGAAGAAACAACTACTAGGGGAAGAGCAAAAGGTAGGGTTGGCCCAAAATAAGCATACTAGCACCCAAGGAGAAAAACTAGACTATGAAAGCACCTAGAAAGATGACTAAAATCAATAATTGAGACAGGCCAAAGCTAGGCAAAATTCCAAGAACTAATAGCCGTGATCTCACTAAGTGGCCAAGAGATATAGAATAGGCCATACTAGAGAAAAAAAGAAATCAATCATAAAAAAACACAAGGACCAAGCCCTCCTAGTCATCCAAAAGAGGAAACACAACATGAAAAGAAGCTTCAAGTAGAAAAAATGCCTCAAAAGTAACCACTTGAAACACAAAGAGATACAAATCCACAATCAGAGTTACCTCGGCTTCAATAGTATCCTCAACCTCTTCAACAATCATGACCACTCTTGAAACAACTTTTGACCCAACAAGCTCTAAACCAACACCATGACTAGCCAAAAGATGAGAAATTTATTTAAATTGTTTCCTTTGAATATAATAGTTATAGGATTAAAATAAATTAGAAAGGTGGTGAATTTAATTATTAAGCAATTTACTATTTAACGTAAATAAAATTGGGAAAAGTACCTAATTTTTTAGGACCTTTTGGTCTCATCTCAGAGACTAGACCTTCATTCATATAGAAAAATTTAATGGGAGTGACCCTATTGGTGATTTTTCCTACAAAACCAAGCAATTCTCTAAAAAGTGGCCAACTCCTATGATGAAGAACTGCTAGGTTAGTGGCTAACACAACAAGCATAGGATTTTATGGTATGTACTCCTTCACTTTAGGCTCTATGAAACCTGTGAGGGTGATCCCAATTGTGTTTTTGATGAAATATACTTGATTAGTAACATGTTTATACACATATTGATTCCTACTTATTGCAAATAAAATCCATCTCACTAAATATTTGGAAGATTTTCAAGTAAGTGATTAGCTATTTACTAGGAATGGGGTATTTCCACCTATACTATCCTTGAAAATATTTTTAATTGAATATTGTCCTATCTTAAAGTCTAGGGCCAGGAACACTATATGTTCATTTTATGCAAGATTTTCTGACAAAATGAACAATGTCTCATTAATTGGAGCAACAAAGTCAAATATGCAAGGATCACTAATTTACAAATTACTCAACTTAGAAATAGGCAGGCTATTTTTGTATTGCTTTTCACTTATGAAAACTCACTATGCTTGAAACATTTACTTCTTATGAATCCTAAGCAATTTATTACAAAGTTTAGAACCCTACTCAAGCATTTTAATTAACTCCTTGAATTAAAGTTGAAAACAAAGTAATACATTCAAATGAAATATCTAAACCCAAATGATCTAACAGCATTAGCATTTCTCATTTATAACTTGTAATAAATATACATAGGAGAGTATTTGGATTGAGACTAATATTTGTTACGATATCAGTAATTTTTATAAAACTTATTTAAGATCAATACATACAGGAATTCCTATCCAAGAAAAAATACTAACCTATTACTATTATTCTATTTAAAGTTCCTTTCCCTAAACTTAGCTTTCACCTAAAAACCCTATTTCGACTTTAGAATTTGACCCTCATAATAAGCCCTAAAATCCCTTTTATAAAACAAGGGAGCAACAAGCATCAGGATTAATTACATTTACATTTAATTTCATTTGCACTAGAATTTGAGATAATCTTACTTTGTTACATACAATCATCTAATGAAAATGAAAGAGTAAAAGACCATATTCCATATTCCCTAAATCAAGACACACTAGCTCCTCAAAAGGCAGAGTTTGTTGCAACCATGTTGAATTCTCATCCTTGTTGACCAAAGAAGATTCTCCAATAGCAGCTCTAGCAAAAACTTGTATATTGTCTAGAGACAACATACACACCACCAAGGTTAACTAGTCTAGCACTTCTCCTACATAGAAGCCCAAAAACATTCCACTTTAACACTAGAAACAATAAATCACATGAGTGTTGAATAGGACAATCCTAACAAAAAGGGTATGGTTTCATCAAAAAAACAAAAGGCACTATCATCACTCTAAGTCATCGATATCAAAGGATACTCGGCCATGTTTTTCTTGTGGTGGGACTAGAGAAATGGTCACCACCTCCTTGTCATAACTCCTTGATAGTACTAGGGAGAGGGGATAAAAATCACCCTCTAGATTAGTGCCACCCTCGCTATCTAAAGGGTTATTAGAAACCTCACATGGAGAATTAAATCCTTTTAGATAAGGATTACAGTGCTCACTCTCTCTTCTTTCCTTCTTTTCATATTCCACCATCCTCTTCTCCCTATGATTTACTAATTCTTTTGAAACTATTTGGTCTTATGGATAGTAATTTTGCTTGTTACTATACTCCTTGAATTTCCCAAGTCCCATTCTTTCTTTTGGAATATTCGGTGCTCCTTTTGTTTTAATCTCATCCTCAAGAGTATTTCTTTCAAACTCAAGCAAACTCAATTCCTTAGATTTCAAAATCACCATGACAGATCTAATCAACTAGGACAAGACTCCTACTCAGGAACATTTAGTACTCACACACTTCCTTATTAACCCATGCCTCTCATTTACTATAGACTGAAATCTTATGGAAAAGAATAATAGACCATCTATATTAAATAGAAAATTTGAATTATGTAGAATCAATTGTCTGAGAGTTCTTTGTGTGAGCAAGTTGATAACTTAACAACTCGATTTTGAATCTAATCTATTGATTTTAAAGCATTTAAAACTTCATTCATGGTGATCTGAGCCAATTGTTTTTTATGATTTTAACAACATTCTCATAGAAAATAGAGATGCTAGCTCAAGTTTCATGATCTATCAATCAACATCATGTATCACCAGCATAATCTATGCTTTCATTAATATTGATGAAGTACACAAAATTGGTTCATATCAAAGAGAAACTTTCCTTATACATTTCATCACTTCATCGCTAATTTTATGTGATGATTTTTTAGTCCACTAAATCATCCTACTTTAAAACTTCATCAACGGTTCCTTAGTATTTTTGTTGCTTTCCTTTTTTCTTTATGCTTAAAACCTTGGGATCCTTCCACGTTACCCATTCCATCAATAGTTATCCTCTATCCTAGATGCATCTTGTCCTTGATAAACCTCATTAGTGACATAAACATCCCTACGATGATATTTAGCCCTTGGTTTTGTAGCCTGACCTTTGTTCACATCCATCCCTTTATCGCACTTTTCTAATTCAAACTTGGCACCTAGGATCCTATTGGTGACATGATACATTGTGGAGGCATCAGATCTAGATATGTACACTTGCATAAAATGAATGGTACAAAAGACATCACTCATAGGATCTGATCATATTAGCGAAAGAAAAACCCTTTAGATGACACCATCGCTTATCGCTAATTCAGAACTCAAGTTCTTAAATGAATTCATGATGAGCGATATAATAAGGCCATTTCTCATCGCTAATTCTTCTCATACATTGTGAGATCAATTAGCAATGAGAGAATTTACAAGATTCATAGTTTCCATTATTTATCACTAATGTGGGTTTTACATTTAAAACATATCCATGGTCACGAGATATAAAGGAAATTACACCATATCGCTCATTGCGAATTCTTCTCATACATTGTGCGAGAAATTAGCGATGAGAGAATTTACAAGATTCATAGTGTACATTGTGTATCACTAATGTTGGTTTTACATTTAAAACATATCCATGATCACACGATATAAAGGAAATTACAATGTATTTCTCATCGCTGATCCAAATTTATCATTTTATGATCATCCGCAATGAACGATAAGATCAAAAGGTCTGAAAATTTTCTCATCATTATTACAAATTTGAAGGCTCAAACGCCATTAGCGATGAGCAATTTCAAAGGAAAACATCGTTCCATCCCTTCTTGCTAATTCAAGGTGTGTACCCATGAATAAATCAGTGATGAGAGATAAAGTTATGAGGGCCATCGGGACTTAAGCAAAAAATTTAAGCACATGCACTTAAGTTGTTCTAAAAGAGGAGACTCCCTAGGATGACATGAGAATAATAGGCTTAAGACTTTTCAAATCATAAAATACGAAGGATGTAAAGGCCAAAAAGATCCCTTACTTAATCTTTTAAAAATAAAAGGCCTAAACTTAGGCCTAAGGGATTGGTTACCAGATGACAATGAATGACATAAGATGTTTTAAAATGATTGGCAATGGGTAATAAAGATTCAATGACCAAATAGAACATTGTAAGAACCTATAATGAATAAAACCCTAAACCCTCAGATAACAACCCTACATCAAATGTAGTAATGGTTTAAAATGGAACAAGAAATTTTTTGAGGGTTCCATCAGTGGCTCTGACTAGGGACACATTCCTTCTGTAGTCATGGTGAGATTCCAAAATTTCAATTGAAGCATACTAGGCACAAGAAAAAAAAAGAAACACATATGTACAAGATTTACACAAGCCAAAAAGACCTAAAAATGGAGATCCAATCTCCACCCATTCAATGTGAAAATTTCCTCAGAGATGCAAATTCTAGTATGCACCCTTCAGTCTAGGGTATGTGCAGGATCATCATGGAAAAAACATGCCCTTAAGTGGCAAAAAATTCAGAAAAAATCAGTTAGGAAACTTGACGTAAAAAATTGAATAAGTTATCTATATTATTTCAAAAATATGTAAGAATAGAATTTGTATCAAATTGAATGTAGTTTCTAAACTACTAGGTTTATTTTAAGAAAAAAAAATCTATTTGGTGAAAATTTGAAATTTCAATGTAGTAGTACTTAAATTTCAAGGAAAAAATAAGTAGTTGTTTGTTTGACCACCCTAACCATAATAAAATGATAATATTTTTTTATAGGATTTTAGATGTAAGTAGAGGACTCATGTCCAGATGTGATGCATATTTTTTTGTAATTTTTTTCAAAGTAAATAATTAATTATGTTTTTTTTATTACAACTTTTAAAAAATATAAAAAAATGTATGTCTGACCACCTTAAGTTGGTCAAAACTTCATGAAATTTAATTTTTCCTTTTTTAATCCTATAGTATGCAAAGCATAGAATGTGATGCATGTTTTGGATTCCAAAAATGTGATACTGCTTGAAAGCTATAGATGCTTTTCAATCAGCCTATCAATCAGGAATTTAGTCATAATTCAAATAGAAAATGAATAATAATTATTTATTAAATTCAAAGTAAAGTGTATAATTTATATTGGTGGAAAGATGACAATCTATTTTAAAAACCCTTTTCATTTTATCAATTTTGGGTAAAAAAAGGTCGTTAGCCACATACCCTACAAATACCCATCATATTGCCACTTTTTGGCCCATCATGATCCTGCACATACCCTCTAACCAAGCCTTATTTCCCTGATTAGTGGAACTAGGCCATATAAATCTTGAGTAAGGTCCTACCTCTATCGAAAACAAGCCTCTTAAAATAACTGATGTCTTTCCATCCACATTTTTCCTTGATGTACCATTGAAATAAGAGTGATTTCATTCCTTGCAAAACAAATGTTAGGCATCTTTTGAACAAGTGAGAGTCTTCCTTATTACAATCATTTTTATTAACATCTCTCACAACCCTTCTGAGCATAACATTTCGAATGTAATCCCTATCATTATGTATTGTATAATCAGGTATAAACTAAAGAATTTCATTATCACATGACACATATGTGTTATTTCTATAACATGAAACATGTTCATTCTGGATATAACATTCGTTGCTATTCATCTCATTGTTATGCTTCATCAAAATACCTTCAAGCTGAACTAGAAATTGAAAGTATTCATCCTCCTCCAAGTAGTTGATATCATGTTACTCAACCTTTTTTGCAACATTTGTATCAAATGTAAAATACTCATAGGCAATTCCCTCAAAGAGCTTATCAACAAATTTCTTTGTTTGGTTAAGGCCATATTCAAACTTTGTATCAAATGCATCATCAAAATCTTTAGAAAAGAGTGGATTATCTCTACACCAGTAAGGATCATCATTTTTGATTTCTAATGGAGAGGGAGATTCATCAAATAATGGGTTTTCTTTTACATTCATTTCTGACATAAGAGCCTTCTCATCATGAATGTCCAAATCCTTCAAGTCATCATTGCACTTAAATTCACTATAATCACTAGAAAAGTAGCTAGACACATTTTCCTCCTTAGATACATGTAAAATTTCTTCACAAGAAGAACGTTGTTCCTTCTCAAACAAACATGCATTCCCATTATTATCGACACATTTCTCTTCTACAACAAATGATTCCATCTTTACTCCATGAGGATAATCACAATGAATAGAGAATTTTCCATACTCAATAACATCATCATTAGTATAGCAAGAGGACTCATAAATAGTGCAACTATGTTCAGAATTATCAGACGAATGCTCAATCTTATATCATCCATGGGAACATAGGTAGTGGACTTTTCAACAAAACTAAAACCATACCTTTGATTTGCTTTATTTAAGTATACATCTTCAACCTTTTCTCTAGTCTCGTATTCTTCATGTGATATCTCACTACTTGACTCATATAGAGCAACAAAGTTATTAGTGTTGGTGTAATTAGTTATTTAATTACACTTTAGCATAAGTTTACTTAGGAATATTTTATTTCCTATGTTAATTCTTATCCTTATCTAGTTGATTTGTCTTTTTGCTCAAGATAAGATTAGGGTTGTGCATGATTGCCTTTTTGAAGGCTTTTTTATTATTTGTAAAACAATTACTTTCAATAATCATTATGTTGTTTTTTGCTTTTACATATTTGCTCTGAGGGTTTACAGAACATCTCTTCTTTTTGTTCTGAATATCTGTTGCATGTGATAGTTGATTGCTTGCAGATGATTCTTGGGGACTGTGAAGTTGATATTGTCCATTTTTTCTAAGCTTGGACCATATTATTTTGTTTTTGTATCTACCTTTTATGCCACTAGGGATGCAATTGGTACAAGATTCACTATGCCATCTCTTGATGACTTTGCTTCATCTCTCACTTAAGAGCAAGCTAAGTTAGCTAGCATGGGCACGGTGAAAACTTCTTCCTCGTCACAGGAACTTATTTCATCACAGGAGCCCAAAGATGAGAAGGGTTCTACAAGTAGAGGAAAGAAACAGAAACAAAAGGATTCCAAACCTCATGAGCAATAGAGGGAGTTTTCAGATTCATCCTCCTCTTCTAAGGGGAAATCATCTAGGAAGGAGAAGACTACATGTTCATATTGCAAGAGGGAAGGACATGTAGAACATCATTGTTACAAGGACATTGATGAGCTGAAACATATTCTTTAGAAACATTAGATTGATTTTCCTTCTAGGATGTCTACATCATCTTCTTCTCGTCATTCTTCTTCTTCAGAGCAACATGATAGGGGCACAACTGGTTTACATACTTCATCATATATGAAGGGACATGCTCTTTGTGCTTCTTTAGGTATTGGATCAAGGAGATGGCTTCTAGATTCAGGAGCATCTCATCATATGGCATCTTCGCAGTCTATGTTCACTTCCTTTGAGCCTTGCACTATGTCTCCCATTTTGATGGGAAACAACACTTACATGAGTGTTATAGGGAAGGGGTCTATTAGTTTTGGGGACCACTCCTTTCAGGATGTCTTGTGTGTCCCTCACTTGAAAAATAACCCTCTTTCCATTTATCAGATCACTCATGGGGGCAATGGGAGATTTTTGGAGTTCACACCTAATTTGGTTATCATCAAAGACATGGAGAGTAGAGCATTTATTACTACTGGGATAGTTGATCACTCATCTCAGATGTATTTCTTCACCGATTTTGCTACTAATAGTGCTTCTGTTCCTACAACTGTTCCTCACACTTCTAGTGTGCATAATCATTTAGAGGAGAGATTTGGCTTCTTGAACGTTAGTATTCTCACTTCAGATCCTATTCTCGAGCCTTCCCTTCCATCTCCTCCACTTCTATTGTTGTGGCTATGGATGTGGCTTCTTCTATTTTAGTGCAGCAAGATCTTATTGATCATCCATCTCTAGAGGCTACTCTTGAGTCTTCACCTCCTTTAGCTTCTTCATTGGTTGAGGCCACACCTGCTTCTGTGGAGACATCTTGGGCTACATGTATTCCACCTTCAAAGATTGCATTCATTTAGCCTCTTCCCTCTCACTTCTTTCAAGATATGTGGTTTCTTTAGTCTTATTGGAGCTCCTTCATTCTAGGGGTCTATGTGGCCTCTTTCTTCCTCTCTTAAGGGGGGGGATTCATGTATCTTTGTGATGGATGGTGTCTTTGGAGGGTCTTATGGAGTCCTCCATCTTTCATCACTTAGTTAGTTTGCATTCTATTTTGGGGAGGAGTTTTATTCCCATGTGGTTTTATCCTTTACCCCATTTGATTTAGTAAATGAGTACCTGATCAGGCCTTGTTGCCAAGATGCATCTCTCGCACAATAATTTTCTTCTCCCTAAGTTGCACTTATGGGGGGTGTTGGTGTAATTAATTATTTAATTGCACTTTAGCATAAGTTTACTTAGGCATATTTTATTTCCTAGGTTAATTCGTATCCTTATCTAGTTGGGTTGTCTTTTTGCTCAAGATAATATTAGGGTTGTGCATGATTGCCTTTTTGAAGGATTTTGTATTATTTGTAAAAAAATTACTTTCAATAATCATTATGTTTTTTTTTCGTGCACATATTTTCTCTGAGGGTTTATAGAACATCTCTTCTTTTTGTTTTGAATATCTGTTGCATGTGCTAGGTGATTGCTTGTAGGTGATTCTTGGGGACTATGAAGTTGGTTTTTCAACTTCTACAATTACCATTACAATATGAAGACATGATAGTTTCTTGATGATGTGTTTGGGGGTCCATGTGATCAACATTATAGAATGTTGTGTAAGTGTTCTGATATTCATTTGTAACTTCTAAGATACACCTTTTTATCAATACTTGGTGTCTTATGGTGGAAAACACTTGTATTCAAATGACCCTTATTCATTCCATAATTCAAGTTGTTCTCAATATTCATGGCCATACCATATGCTTAATGCAAGGTTTTATGATCCTTATCTCTTAGTAGATAGCTCATATTATTATCAAAAGCTCCCAAATAAATAGCCAAACATACTACATCACTTAGTCCCAGAATCTTAGGAACATCCTTCAATGTTTTAGAAAATATTTGGTTAAAAAATGGGACCAACTCATCCTCTTCCTTCTCAATTATCATAATATTATTGAGCAAAGAACTAGCATTAATTCTTTCACCAAAATTTCCATGAACACTACTTTGAACTCACTCCAAGAATAGATAGAGCATTTGGGTAAATGAGAGAACCAATCTCTTGAATCTCCTTTTAGAGATTGAACAAACAACCTCATGATTACATCCTCATGATATACCTCAAATTCATCAATTAAATTGTTGAATTGTTGCAAATGCTTACTTGTTGATTCACACTTTGTACCACTAAACTTTGGTAGCTCATTTTTTATATCAGGTGGAATAACATTTGGGTAACAACAACTACCATCAAAATTTATGGCCATGTACCTTCTAATGCTGAAAATTCTTTTATTACATGACAAGGGCTGAGCACTATGTATTGTTACATTTGGGTCCACAAAAGGATGCGTAGGTTGATGATACATTTTCTTACAACTCTATAAGCCTTCTTACACTATGTAATTACACCGGTCAACTCAAACTTCTTTTACAACATGATCTTAAGCTCTTACATTGAAAATTTTATCTTTACTTTCTTAAGATCTTCTAAATGTGCTTCTTTAAAAATATTGTATACATCACTTCATAATAAATACTACAATCTAATAATACAAAAGTATGGAAGCCTATGACTACTATTCCCTTCTTTAGTGCTCAATCACTTAATAGGGAATCAAATTTTCAAGTCTTACAAATATGGTTTTCATATATAAATTTATCTTTCTTAAAATCCAAAGATTGAAGAATACCTGGATATGTGTAGCTACTACAAATTCTTCTCCCTATCTAGAAATCTTTGCAAATTTGAAATGTTCTTCACATCTTCATCAGGTTCGTTTGATAAAGTTGCCACCTCTCTTCATAGAGGAATAAACTTCAAGTAGTATGAAGCTCTTTCAAAGATAAATTTCCTTCTGGGTCTTCTCCCATAGTAGAGTCACACATATATCCTTTGAATCTCACTCAACAGAAACATTTCTAGGTCTGAAAGTTCCTCATTATCTGAACTAGACGTTTAGATTGACCAGATTCCTAACTCTAATAGTTTGCAACTAGAGATTCAAAGTATCCCCAATAGAGTCACCATTTTTGTTGCTGATTTTTCTAGTAGAACTGAGCAATTCTCTAAAAAGTGGCCAACTCCTATGATGAAGAACTGCTAGGTTAGTGGCCAACACAACGGGCATAGGATTTTATGGTTCGTAATCCTTCAGTTTAGGCTCTGTGAAACCTGGGAGGGTGATCTCAATTGTGTTTTTTGTGAAATATACTTGATTAGTAACACATTACACATATTGATTCCTATTTATTACAAATAAAATCCATCTAACTGAAGATTGGCAGATTTTCAAGTGAGTGATTAGCTATTTGCAAGGAATTGGGGTATTTCCACCTATACTATCTTTGAAAATATTTTTAATTTAATATTGTCCTATCTTCAAGTATATGGCTAGGAACACTATATGTTCATTTAATGCAATATTTTTTAACAAAATGACCAGTGTCTCATTAATTGGAGCAACGAAACTATTATGCAAGGATCAATAATTTACAAATTACTCAACTTAGAAATAGGCAGACTATTTTCATATTGCTTCAAATGCACTTATGAAAACTCACTTTGCTTGAAAAATTTACTTCTTATCAATCCTAAACAATTTCTTACAAAGTTTAGAACCCTACTCAAGCATTTTAGTTAACTCCTTGAATTAAAGTTGAAAGCAAAGTAATTTATTCAAATGAAATATTTGAGGGCAAATGACAACACCATTAGCATTTCTCAGTTATAACTTGTAACAAATATATATAGGAGAGTATTTGCTTTGAGACTAATATTTGTTTCAATATCAGTAATTTCTATAAAACTTATTTAAGATCAATACATATAGGAATTCCTATCCAAGACAAACTACTAGCCTATTACCAATATTCTATTTAAAGTGCCTTTCCCAGAACTTAGCTTTCACCTAAAAACCCTATTTATACTTCAAAATCCAACCCTCATAAGAAGCCCTGAAATCCATTTTATAGAACAAGGGAACAACAAGCATCAGGCTTAATTACATTTACATTTCATTTCATTTGTACCAGAATTTGAGATATTCTTGCTTTGTTACATGCAATCATCTAAGGAAAATGGAAGAGTAAAAGACTACATTCCATATTCCATGAATGAAGACACACTAGCTCCTAAAAAGATAGAGTTTGTTGCAACCGTGTTAAATCATCCTTGTTGACCAAAGAAGATTCTCCAATAGTAGCTCCAACAAAAACTTGTATATTGTCTAGAAACAACATACACACCACCAAGGTTAACTAGTTTGGCACTTCTCTTACACAACAACTCAAAAACATTCCACCTCAGCACTAGAAACAAGAAATCACATGAGTGTTGAATAGGACAATCCTAACAGAAAGGGAATGGTTTCATAAAAAAAAAAGGGAAAATTCATCACTTTGAGTGATCAACATCAGAGGATACTCACCCACGTTTTGCTTGTAGTGGGACTCGAGAAACTATCACCACCTCCTTGTCAGAATTCATTGATAGTACCAAGGAGAGGGGATAATAATCACCTTTTGGATCAGTGTCACCCTCGCTATCTAAAGGGTTATTAGAAACCTCACATGGAGAATTACATCCTTTTAGATAAGCCTTACAGTGATCACTCTCTATTCTTTCCTTCTTTTCATATTCCACCATCCTCTTCTCCCTATGATTGACTAATTCTTCTAAAACAATTTGGTCTTGTGGATGGAAATTTTCCTTGTTACTATACTCCTTGAATTTCCTGAGTCCCATTCTCTCTTTTGGTGTATCAAGAGATCCTTGTGTTTTAATCTTGTCCTCAAAATTATTTCTCTCAGACTCAAGCAAACTCAATTCCTTAGATTTTAGAATTGCCATGGTAGATATAATCAACTAGGACATGACTCCTTCTCAGGAACATTTAGTACTCACACACTTCCTTAATAACCCATGCCTCTCATTTATTGTAGACTGAAATGTGATGGAAAAAAATAATAGACCATCTATATTAAATAGGAAATTCGAAGCATGCAAAATTAGTGATCCTAGAGTTCTTCCTATGAGCAAGTTGATAACTTGACAACTCAGTTTTGAATCTAATATGTTGATTTTAAAGTATTTAAAACTTCATCCATGTGGTGATCTAAGCCATGTTATTTATGCTTGTAACTAGTTTCTCATAGAAAATAGTGATGCCAACTCAAGTGTTATGATCTATCAATTAGCATGTATCGCCAACATAATTCATGCTTTCATTAATATCGATGAAGTACATAAAATTGTTTCATCTCAAAGATAAACCTTCCTTATACATTTCATCACTTCATTGCTAATCTTCTCTAAGTTTTATGGTGCAATTAGCAATGAGGGTATTAATGAGATGATCTTTTAGTCCACTGGATCATCCTACTTTAAAACTTCATCAATGGTTCCTTAGTCTTTTTGTTTCTTTCATTTTTGCTTTATGCTTAAAACCTTGGGATCCTGTTATGTTGCCAGTTGCATCAATAGTTATCCTCTATTGTATATGCATTTCATCCTTCATGAACCTCATCAGTGACGTAAACATCCCTACGATGATCTTTAGGCCCTAGTTCTATAGCCTAACCTTTGGTCACATCCATCCCTTTATTGTGCTTTGCTAATTCAAACTTGAAACTTGGGCTCCTATTGGTGACGTGAGACATTGTGGAGGCACCAGATCTAGATAGGTACACATGCACAAAATGAATGTTACGAAAGACACCACTCATAGGATCTCATCATATTAGCGAAAGAAAAACCCTTTAGAGGACACCATCACTTATCGCCAATTCAAAACTCAAGTTCTTAAATGAATTCACGAAGAGTGATATAAAAAGGCTATTGCTCATCTCTAATTCTCCTCATACATTATGAGAGAAATTAGCAATGAGATAACTTACAACATTCACATTTTCCATCGCATATCGCTAATGTGGGTTTTACATTTAAAACATATCCATGATCACACGATATATAGTAAATTACACTATATCGCTCATTATTTATGCAAATTTATAATTTTATGATCATCCACAATGAATGATAAGATCAAAATGTTTGAAGCATTGCTCATCATTATTACCAATTTGAAGGCTCAAAATCCATTAGCGATGAGCGATGTCGAAGAAAAACATTGTTCCATCACTCGTCACTAATTCAAGGTGTGTACCCATGAATAATTTAATGATAAGTGATAAAGATATGAGGTTCATCGGGACTTGAGTGGAAACTTTAAGCATGTGAACTTAAGTTGTTCTAAAAGAGGAGACTCCCTAGGATGACATAGTAATAATAGGCTGAAAACTTTTCAAATCATGAAATACGAAGGATGTAAAGGCCAAAAAGATCCCTTACTCAGTCTTTATAAACTAAAAGACCTGAAATTAGGCTTGAGGGATTAGTTACGAGATGAAAATGAATGAAATAAGATTTTTTAAAATGACTAGCAATGGGTAATAGAGAGTCAATGACCAAATAGAACATTGCAAGCACTTATAACGAATAAAACCCTAAACCCTCAGATAACAACACTACATCAAATGTAGTAAGGGTTGAAATTGGAACAAGAAATTTTTTGATGGTTCCATTAGATGCTGTGATGGACCACCATTGAGAGTTACTTGCATAGGAAACCTAACTTTACTAGATCTACATCTATCAAAAGATGTACAAAATTGGTTATTTCACACCCAAATATGGGTTTTGCTTCCTTCATCTTCTAGGTAACTTGTGCTTATGATTGCACTACATGTACATTGTTAATGAGTGTGCACAATATATTGTCATGCTAAGCATGATCTTAGTTGATTTTTTTGTTATTTAAAAAAAATTCCATTGGGTTTGTGTCTATATTTGCATGTTTAAATATGGGAATGAAAAAAACAAGTCATAAGTTGTTGATCCAATCAAGCCTCCTAGCTAGCATGTACTACACCTTAATAGTGAGCCTTAATGGATGATAATTTAATATTGATTTTATTCACAAAATAACATGAAAATTTACAATAAAAGAAAAATAAAGATAAAAATAGACCTCCAATAGTCAACATTAGCAAACTAATGTGAGTCAATGAATCCTACTATATCGGAAGCTCTTAGTGTGTTGAATGAAAAAATGTGTAGTTCCTCTAATGTACCTCGATATACACATGGTTTCCTTCCAATGACTAAAGATATTCATGGGAAAATTTATTGACTAGGAAAATAGCGAAGGTCATATTAGGATGATTTTGCATAAAATACAAAGGACTACCAACTAACTATATATACTAAGTTACCATCAACATTAGGTGTGATGCAAGAGGCAATTAGAGTGATGCTCGATTAAAGCATTCTTATAACTATCCATGGGAAAACTAATAAATAAAGTCAATGTCATACTTATATTGGTATATGGAGGTCCCTTCAATATACTTAGATTGACTGACCTTAAGACCAAGACAACATTATTGAGTCTTGAGATTCGTCATGTTGAATTTCTCCATCAAAGTTTGTTGAATACCTTAAGGCATGGATTAGGAACTATCAAAGGGAATAAAATAATCTACATACAATACTAGCATTAAAATATCATTTCCATGTCTCTAAATATTTATCATGTAATCTAAGCGGTGATCAATAAAACCAAATGTAAGAGAACAATGAAAAATCATTTTATATTAAGCCTTAGGGTCTTTTTTTTTACCACATAATCAATGTCAAATTTTCCATTTATTGAATATTTGAACATTTATTTTGGAGATAACTCTATGTGTAGATCTCCTCATTAAGATTAACATGCAAGAAATTGCTCTTCATATTGGTGCAGGAGCACCCTCATGAGAAAATTTGGTTTTTTGTCTTGTTTTGTGTTTTTTTATGTAAATAAGGTCATTTTGGACCATTAATGATCATTTGGAGTCATTCTAGACCATTTTAGAATATTTTGGAGTCATAATGCAAATGATGTCAAAATATTGTCAAAATTGTAAAAGTTGTCATTGTGAAAGTTGTCAAAAGTGCATTAAGGTTACAACCTTGATTAGGAAGTTAGTTATTGGTGGTTGGTAGTTGTAAAATTCTTTTAAAATCATAAATACATGTTTTAAACATGAATCCCAAGGTTTGGAAGGTTGGAAAAGATGGGAATGAAATTTGGAATCAATTTAGAGAAAATATTCTTTTCCTTTTTCCTATAACAATCATGTTCTTTCTCATGGTATGGATATGTAAAACAACTTTTATTACCTACACGTGGTATGGTTGAAAATATAATTTAGTTATCTTTCATTTGGTTTTGTTTTGGTTAAATTTCATTAAGTTAAGAGAAATTTATAGCATTTTTCGTAACAACAGGTCTAAATCTACTTCAGGGTTTCTAAAGAACAAGAAAATTCCATATCTTTTCTTCCCTCTATCCAAAATATCTAAAAATTGGTGAAAATTTCTATTTTGAGAGTATATAAAAATCATTTAGAATATATTTAATATTTTTCCATTTTTATGAAGTTACTAATGAAAGTTTACTTGTATTTGGGTGTAGACAGTTCAAGAAAAAACATCTTAGTAGTAGGACAGTCAAATTTTGAGCCCCTCCATACAAAACAACCCTACCTTATTTTTGGATATGTGTAAGAATATCCAAATGAGTATCATAAATGGGTCTCATTTTCTATAGATTCAGTCTAGGTCAAAATACATGTCCTATTTTCCTTTTTGAAAAGCTACAAGCAAGAATAAGGATTTGTGAAGGAAAATCCACTTTTTTATGAACAAAGGAACCTTTTTTTAGGTTGTTTTGACTTTGATTACCCCTGATCTATATCAAATTGGTATCAGATCTTGAATATCTTAGCAAGATAAGTTTTTGGAGTGTATGTGTTGTATTTTTGTAGGTTGAAGCAAGAACCTAGATGCCAAAAGACTAGGTAGTGAAGAAAAGAGGAAATGTAGGTGAATTATCACAAAGACAAGAAGAAGAAAGGTGAAAGAGGCTTGCTTGAAAAAGGATAATGGAAATGTTGAGAATATATGTCTATGGAGAGTTATAGATTAAGGAGGTACCAAGCAAGAAACAAGTGTTGACAAAAGAGAGATGTGTGATGAAGAAGAAAAATGAGAAGGAAAAACAAATAAATGTTGAGCAAGAGATCATAGAGTTGAGACAAGTCTTGGAAAAAATAGAAAAATTTTAAAAATAAATTGAGGAAAGAATGGAACTTGAGATGTAGTAGTTTCTTGAGAGATCAAACTAGGAAAGTGGTTGGAATTTACCAATAATAAAGAGGATAAAGTGGCCTATCAAAAATATCATTCAAAGGAAATGAAGGAAAAATGGAACAACAACAATAATGGATGAGTTGCAAGATATGTTGAAAGCAAGGGTGTTAGAAACATCTAAAGAGATAAGAAAATCTTGTGTTATTGAAACTAAGCCTTTGTGTGAGTATGTGTTTATAGGTGCAACAGATGAAAATGAAGATGGAAAATAGTCTAAAGGAGAAGTGTATACAATGTATGAAGATTGTTATACAAATGTAGCACACATGAAGGATCTCCTAGGTGTTGAAGTGGAGTTTCTGGTGCAAGGAGACATAGGGGAGACCTCAAGGTCTCAATATTTTATTTCTAATATTTCATTGGAATATGTATGTGTAGGTTTGTTAGACAATGAGATACAACTCATTGAGAAACAAACTCTTGAAAGAGATCAAGTTCAGAGGATGCCAAAATAGGAATACCTCGCAAGGAAGAAAGAAGAGAAGGAGATGGGAAGACAACCTAGAGAAAAAAAGTGGAAGACACAAAGAAAAATCCAAGAATAAATCAAGGCAATAGTGTAGAAGAATTGGAAGACCAAGAAGAAAAAAAAAAGCCCTGCACTCAAGTGGACTTGAGTTTTTCTTTCCCTGGTGCAGGAACACCCTCATGCTCAAATTTTGGTTTTTGTCTTGTTTTGTGTTTTTTTGATGTAAATAAGGTCATTTTTTATCATTAATGATCATCTGAAGTCATTCTAGACCATTTTAGAATGTTTTGGAGTCATAATGCAAATGATGTCAAAAAATTATCAAAATTGTAAAAGTTGTCATTGTGAAAGTTGTCAAAAGTGCATTAATGTTACAAATTTTATTAGGAAGTTAGTTGTGGGTAGTTGGTAATTGGAAAATTCTTAGAAAAAAATAAATAAATTTTGTAAACACGAATCCGAAGGTTGGGAAGGTTGGAAAAGATGGGAATGAAAATTGGAATCAATTTGGAGCAATTTTTATGCAATTTTTCTATAGCAGTCCTACTTTTTCTCATGGTACAGCTATGTACGACAATGTTTATGACCTAAATATGGTATGGTTAGAAAGAATGAGTTATATTTTATTTATTTATTTTGTTAAATTTTATTAAATTTAGATAAATTTATAACAATTTTTCTAACAAGTTTGAATTTTCACTAAGGTTTCTAGAGAACAAGAAAATTCCATATATTTTCTTCCCTCTATCAAAAATCCCTAAATATTGGTGAAATTTATTGTTTTAAGAGTATCTAAAAACTATTTAGAGGATATTTCATAATTTTCCATTTTGATGAAGCTACTAATGAAATTTTGTTTGCATTTGGGTGTAGATAGTCCAAAAAAAATCATTTTAGAAGTAGGACAGTCAAATTTTGATCCCCTCCATACAAAGCAACCCTACTTTATTTTTAGATATGTGTAAGAGTGGAAAAATGGGTATCCTAAATGGGTCTCCTTGTTTGTAGATCAGGTTTGGGTGAAAAGATATGTCCAATTTTCCTTTCTAAAAAGCTACAAGCAAGAACGAGGGTTTTTGAAGGAAAACCCACTTTTTGATGAACAAAGGGACTTGTTTATGGTTGTTTTGAGTTTTATTACCAATGATTTGCATCACATATACATCTATAAAATTACCTACCTTTGATATGTAGTAATATAAAAGGACAAGGAATAAGGAATCCATCTTGGCTTTAGGGGGTAAATTCTTCAAATATTCAATATCCTCAATGTGTAAGAAACCATTATCTATAAAAAAAGACTTATATATTTCAACAAAACCATCAACGACACAATTGGTCCAATACACCCACTTGCACCAAACCATATTTTCTCTCATAGGGAAAGAGAGAGAGAGGGAGACAAAGAGAAATTAATTTTTTGTTCTTCATCAAGGAAGAATCCCGCTCTTTCGTAGCACAATCCCACTCTAGAATACCATAAGATACCTCTCAAAAAATATAAAGATCAATTCAAATAGAATGAATGGTCAAAATAATAATTTCATAATTATATGAGTGATTGTGGCTAAAACTTGTAGTATCACCAACCAAAGATCCAACTGTTGGAGTTAAAATGACACTAAGGGGGGGGGGGGTGAATTAGTGTCTTAACAAATTTGACCAATTTTCAAAAATTTATAGACATAACTCAGATTTGATCTCAATATTACTCTGATTAATGCATTCATGAGTTGAATGTAATCATTCATAAACAAAATTAAGAAAAGTAATAACCCAATAGTGAACTGAAACAACAACACAATAAAGCAGTGAGAACTCAGAAGAACAAAGAGACAAGATTTTGCCAAGTGGAAAACCCTCATGGGGTATAAAAACCACTCCTAAAATGCCTTGCAGGCTTAATCTTTTAATCAACTATTCACAATGCCTTATAGGAAAATTTTAGAACACCCACTCAAGGAGCACCAACCCCTTGTTTAGAGATATCTATCTCAAGGAGTACCAACCCCTCAAATTATGTTTTGACAACAATAACAACTCAGAGGATTTCTCTATTTCCAGTTAAGCACATGTTTCTTTGTTTTCTCATCTACATAATACCTTAAAGATTCAATAATTGAATGCTTAAAATACTATATAGAGAAGAAATTTACAATGTCTCTGTCTCTTGTTATTCAGATTTTATTGCAGAGTTTATCCATACATTTTCATACAGCCAAGGAATGATAATCTCAAAATTACAACAACAGAACAGAAAAATAGTTTTCTGCTTCTATTTATACATTTTTTTGGGTATTAAGACTTCAATAAATTTCATGGTCAAAGGAGAATAGATTAAAGATAACTCTTTTTGAATTAAATGCTAGATAAGTAATTATCTTCAGGAGTAACGGCTAAACAACCAAACTGAAAATATTTTGACTGAAGTTAACAAAGCTTTTTGCAATTGAAATCTTCATCTTATGCCCAACAAGATTATTAGTCAGGGTGAAATTAATTTGCCAATACAAGAGTCGTTTCACCCAGCTAAGAGTCGTCCTCAATAAATCTGAAATGTATGAGATCATTTCACTGCTTAAAAAGCACAACTACCCACCATTGTAAATCATAACCTCTAATGCATGAATAACAATAATCTTTTAGGGCATCATTTTCCACATTAGTAATTGAGATGCAGAGAGCAGTTCTAAACATGGTGATTATAAACCAGTATGTGCAACATGAAACACATAAATACCAGTCAAAATCCGCAACTCCCATGGCTCCATCAACCACTGTCGAGCTTCCAGCTAGAAATGCACCAAATAGATCTTCAATATACCACTGATAAAGCCATTACAACCATCAACAATAACTTAATCTCTCATGATGGCGGCTAGGCTAGGGTTCCATACCCAGCCAAACAGAATAATCATAAATTTTTCCCTAACAAACTTTCTTTTCAATCGATGTAAAGTTATGCCGAAGTCAACTTTAACACCATTAGTCATCCCACTATTTGTCACTGTGACATTCTACTATCGGGGAGACGTTTTGTAGATAATTCTTTGTTTTACCAAAATTCATCCTTTCATTTGGTGTCACTGAGACAATTCATAATCAAGGAGAGGTCCCATAGAATTCATTGAGTCATACCAAGACACCCCGGGATACATACTTGATCACCGAGAAATTACCAACCTCTCACTAAAAAGTAACCTTCAATCTCATGTGTTTCACCGTGACAAATTGTTATCGGGGAGACCATATGTACATTTCATTATGTTTCACTGAAAGACTTTTTATCTCTTATGTGTCGCTGTAACCTTCAACCGTTGGGGAGAAATTATATCAAATATCCTATGTCACGCTGAGAGCCATATACCATTCTTCTGGTCATTGAGACAAAATAGTTCTCTCACGTAAATGTAACCATCATTCGCCTTCGCTAAGACAAATTATAGTCAGGGTGACCTCTCGTAGAGCATCCTGTATCTTACCCAAAGCCCATGTGATCAATCCTATTCGTTGAGACAACTCAATTCCTATGCCGACAAGGTCCATATGTATTCCATCGGTGAGACCCATAGGGTTTGCTATGACATTATATCGATGTCAAAACTCATGCCAATGTGTTCCCATTCAACCTTCAGTCAGTGAGACATAACAATCTCGATGTGACCTCATACCGACGGTATAACTCCTGCCGATAGGGATCATGCTTTGTCACCGAAACCATGGAGAAGTCCTACGGAAAGTTTCCTGTATGTAAAATCCAATTGACATGACATTAGAAACGTCTTGTCAATAGGAAACATAAATGTTTATCAAAAAAATAGATTAGGGAGACCCTGGCATTCTCATGTCGATATGTTCTTTCTTATGTCGGTCGGCAAGACACAAAGCGCTTGATGAAAAAACATGCCGAAGACCAAACTCCTGCCGAAATGTGTGTCATTTTCATTTAAAAATATGAACCTTCACCTTGAACTGAACCACAAAACAAGCCAAGACAATTAAACCATATATACAAAACTGCACCAAGATAGAGCATGAGAAACCAAACTGAAATTGATCATCAAAGAGAACCATCTGACAGTGATTTTGTCATCAAGGACAAACCATAAACACATCTGAGATCCAACAACAACCTTTATTGTAAGCCCATTTAGGAAAATCATGAGTAGGATGAGGTGGATGTGGTGCTAAAATGATAAGACTATAATATGAAGTATCCTCAAGTACCAAGGAATCATCATGTGATCTTGGTGTAAGCCAATGATTGCTATAGATTCATTTAATGTGTTCATATAGTCAAATTATTCGTATTTCCTTGTAAATTATGGTTGATCACTGAACAAAATCTATAATTCTTTATACTGTAAGCGTTAAACTTTTAACTTCTAGGTGTGATTATTGTGTGTATTTAGAAGTTTAATTTTAGGATACATGATAGTCACAAAGAGAGTTGAAATTGTGCCTTATAACTTCCCACTATTAGTTATAGGTATAAATATGGGCCCTAAGGAAAAAACTATAATTTGTGAGCATAATTGTGCAAGTTCAAAGCATAAATAAAATACTTTCAACACACAAATTCTAAAATATTTAGAAAAAATCACTAGAAAGTTGAAACAAACATTTACATTAAAAATCATCTTATATTATTTTATGTTTTTTTTTAATTGGTTAGTTCTGATAACATGGGCAAGATTTATTCTCGAATGAAAAAATAAAGAAATAAAGACTTTTAGAGTTAAATGTTAGGTACAAGTACAAAATTTGGGGAAAAAAATTGTAAGACCACAATTAATGGCTTGTAAAAATATTGTGAATGCCTATACAAATTTTTAAAAATTCCTATTTGGATGAAAACTATAGATATGTAAGAAAATCCCTATTTAGAGCTCTAAAAACTTACATGCAACACTATTGGGTAGCTAGGGGGTGCCACCTCCTGGGTGGGTAAAGATTTAGGGGTTAAATACAATATGATCAAAGACCTTGTTTGTTGACATCATATGCAACATTTTGAAGTACTAGAACTAGAAGAATTTTAAAAAAATTAAAAAATTGGGATGAATTGCATCCAATACATCTATATAGGCAACCTGCAAGCATACAATGATTGTATAGTTGTACAGACTAGGATTTTTTTATAAACAATTCACATGATGGTGAAATAATTTGTGCAACTTTTAATAGAGAACCTTACAAAAAAAAATTGTACATGATAGTGAGAAAAACTTATTGAGTTTACTATCAATCCTTATGTTCTATGTCCCCCTAGATGCAATAGTGATGTTGGATTTTTTTAAGGAAAAACTATATGAAATTGGGTGACCTAATTACCCCAAACAAGAGAAAAAAAATGATGGATGCATAGCTCTAATATAGTGTTGTACTCATCAAGAGACACACAAGCTCACATCATCGCTTTAAGATTGAATAAACCTTTTACAAAAGGATTAAGAAAAAAGAATCTATAATATCAATAGTCATATAAAGGTGTGTAAAATTTACATTGTATATGTATTAGAGAAGGAATGAGAAAGAATGTAGGAGTAGGAGACTGACTATGCTTCCAAAATTGGTGACACATGTGGGAGCACTTGGGACAAGTATGGGTAGACATATAGTGCACACATTAGGTAAGACAAAAGAAAGAAAATTATCTAAGGGAGCTTAATCACTAGTCTGAATAGGAGAACTTTGGTAGATGTCAACTGGTTTGGTAAAGCATCTTTTCACACTAACATATATAACTACAAATTTTACCTATAGTTACATGAAAAATATTACCATCATTCTCTAAAAAAAAAATGTCAATAATCAATTGTATGCATGAATTTTGTAAGAAAAAAACACTCTTATTGAGGGATTTCATTGTGAATCTATTTAATTTTAGTAAATGTGAAACTTTAATGAACATTTATAGTTAAATACAATTATATATAGTTTTAACAATACGTTTCACTATTTTTGTTCAAGATGGAAGATCGATTTCTTATTACACTTTGGATGTGAGTGGTGAAATTTTCAAATACATTGATCTTTATGAAAATTATCTTTGAAGTTCTAAGTTATTGAAGAATAAGTATTGATACAATCACCATCTTCAATCAATAGTTTAGTAAGTGGATGATTATTAAAGTCCTAATATATCTAAATAGAATCATGCGTATAATTATTATCTACATTATAATTTTTAATTTGATTTCTGTTTATTAGTATTGTAATTATTTAAACAATAAGGCTCATATAAAAAATGCATAAATTGCTTTTAATTGGGATATTAATGAAGAGATTTTTTTTTTCAACTACATTAACAAGCCTTGCATAAGAGAAAGTTTCAAATGTTGTACAAACTAAATCAACATGTAAGAGATGAGTACCAATTATTACAAAACATAACAATTGCAAGATGTCTCTAGCATGTTGTAACATTGTGGTAAAAATAATAAAAGTACAATGTTGATCAAATACTACAATAAGAAAATAAAATTATACTAACAAATTGAAGACAAAGATCACTAGTTTTATATACAAATCTATGTAGGATATTTAGGAAAGCTATATAATATCCAACCTCTATCAATTTATAAGTTATATTTGTATCTAAATAGACATACAAATGAACTATGGTAATAGAGAAAATACCACTATAGAATAAAATTATTAGTACTAGCAATTATAACTTGAAATCTAGATTAAAGTATAGTTTTTCTCTCAACCCTTTTATTTTCTATATTTCTACTGGATCAACTAAAACTTTAAATACTTAATGCTTGACCTCCTTATTAGAATATGTGATGCCATCTCCAAATATAAAAAGAAATTGTAATCCTCTATTAAAGTCGAAGCATATCTTCTCCCAATCGAGTAGAGCATTATTTGGTTTTAGATAATCCCATCTCAGTTCTTTAAGAAATTCTTTAATGAGATTGGTGATGTGATTTAGAGCCTCTCCTTCATAACATTCAGGATGGTCCCTCATATAACTCAAAATGGAAGAGGTCATCTCTCCATGGCACCTATTATCCTTCATCAACATTAGAATTGAGCATTTCTATTTAAATAAAATAACAAACCTCAAAACACATGTATCATCAATTAAGTGTATAAACATCTATATGAGCTTGTCGAATCTAGATTTATTAAGGAATGTCTTTTTGATAGCATCATCATCTAAAATATGTCCTTCTAATAGGATAACATGTGACAATATTGGAAAACAAATTTCACTTGTTGTATCAATACTTAGGTACTCATCATAGGTTGGAACATATCTAGATGTTGCTTTCCATTGTGCGTGCTCAAAGTTAGCTTCAATATAATCTTCCCACTACAGAAAAAAAAAATTATTTATTAATTTTTTTCATAAATGCATTCAATTATTTATATATATTTTCCTATTTAGGAAAGGGATAAAAATAATTTTTCACCTATATTTTTTATATGAAAGAGGTTGTTGCAACAATAGTGGTTTACACTTTTAGGGAGATCCTGATTTTTGTTGAAATCACATATTTTTAGAAAATATAATGATTTAATCCTTGAAAAGTTCTATTTAAATGATTCCAATTGAAGAGGGTTTGATCAAACTACCTTAGACCAAGGCCCCTTGGATAGAACCCCGCTAGTTTTAAACAATACCTATAATGGAGTCTCCTTTACACCTATCAGAACGCTGATAAAAAGCCACTTTTGATTTACCTTTTGGGGGATCAAATGAATTCATTTAAATTTTATTTTTTGTAAGTATGTATTCCTTATTATAAGCTTCCAAAAAGGTAAAATTTTAATTAAATTAAATTTGATTATTATATTTATTTTATATTTCCTGTGAATGTAGGTATTTCATCAAAAATCAAGATCTATGTTCTGCACATGTGGAAAAATATGAGTGCACCAGATAATGAAGTCCTTGATCCAACAAAAATAAATAAATTGAATTTCGATACATACAAAAAAAGTTGTGTTATACGGTCCACTTATATCTGAATTGTAATTGGTTTGATTTCAAAACTTGATTAAGGATAAAATATTCAATAAAACACTATGAAACCAATTGGAAGCACTAGATATCATGTTACAAATCTAAATTCAAAAAAATACAATTTTATCCTTTATGTAGAAAAAATTATGTGTTATACGGTGAGTGTCACTCCTTAAAAATGGTGTTTACTAAAAAACTAGTTTTCAAAAGAGATGGAAAAAGAAGTGCAATCCGATTCCAAATTTTTAAAAAAAATAAAAAATTAGAATCTATAGAAAAAATTTCACAAATCACTAGTTTGCATCATCTTAAAATTCCTCACGGTTTAGCCACTATAGGTGTCTGAAAGTGAAGATTTAGTTAGAAAAAATCAGTTCAGTGTGTAGTTTGGCCAAAAATTGTAAACCAATATTGTGGGATCACCCAAGATAATTTTAATATATCTCACATTAGTGCCTCATAAATTCCTACAATACATTCATTAGGCTAGGCACAAATATATAAAATACTTAATTGGTAATAATAAATGAGCTTTGAGTATATACCTCTTAAATATTTAAAAATGTGTTAAAAAATAGAATTTATAGTTAAAATAAAACAACACATACTTAAAATTATTTATAACTTTTTAAGTAGAGTGGAATTAGTAAAGTATGACAACATAACACAATATTCTTCTTCCATTTCTGAATTATTGATCTCAACATCAATCAATCATCTCAATTAAAAGGAGAGCTTAATTGAATTTAATGTTACTCTTGTAGAAGGTTCTTTACAGAAAATAAAAAAATAAGAGAGTGGTAAATATCCATCACCCATCACTCCATCCTTGTTCCTTTTGTTTACTTTCATTAGGTTCCACTTCTATAAAATCTAAGTTGTTTATGAGATTTTCTAGGTAAATAGATTAGGCGTACCTATTGGCACTACTTTTTTACTACTATAAAGTTTTTTCTTATTAAAAATGAAAATTTGTACCTATTATGCTCAAATACATATATATTAAAAAGGGTTTGAAGAAGTATACATACTGCTTTTGTAATAAAAGGCATCATGTCATGTCCTTGTTTCTTGGTAGCTTCATTTATCAGTTCATGCATTATTTTGAAAAAAAAATTGAGGCATGCCTGGAAATTTTGTGGTATATTTTTGACAATCGAGACATCCCAACTTCGAACAATGGCCTCTTTAATAAGTTTGAGTTGCTCAAGCATTGCATAGTCATTGAAAAGGTCATCCACAATGGTGGAAATAGTTGAGATTTTGGCTACAAAAATTTTGCTGCTAGAAAACTCCACCTCATCTTCTGCACTAACCCCCCACAAGAAGTATTCAATTGATCTCTCTCTCATTTTAATAAGCTTGGAGACACCAAAATCGACCCACCACCTATGACATAGAGCATGATATATGAGAAAATTTGAAAAGTTAAAAAAAATTCAAGGTTATGATTTGTGTCTGATAGATGATTTGAAACCAAATTAGGAGTTATGAAGATAAATAGTCGTTGAGGAACCTAAAATTATTTTAAACAAAAAAAAATAAAAATTGCAACTCTTAAAGATATTTGTATACCTTCTTCATTGACCTATGTGCTAGATGTCTCTTTATAATTTCAAACTTTACCATCAATCCATTTAAAATGTTATTCTGATATTTTTTATTCACACACATCCAAGGTGAATCAACAAACATTTTATGAGGTTTTCATTGAAGTTGTTAGTCTAGAGTTTGATTTGGTTTGTTGTTTACGGTTTCAAGTATTTATAATTCTTGTCTTTTTATTTCCTTTCTTACACATGCAAACCCACCTACTAATCTCTCGTCAGTGCCTTGGACCAATATAAATAATCCATGCGTGTGTTAAATTTTGAAGAAAAATTCAATGACATAACATATGTATGAATAGAAAAAGTGAGGCCTGAATAACCCCACTATTAGATTTAATAAACATTATTAAATATTAAATATGTCTAAGATATAACTAACATGATCACACTAATTCAAATGTGAATAATAAGTATAATAGGATATCAATATCCATTTTTAGACATGTGTAAAATAAGGAAAAGAAGTTCAATATATAAACTTCAGGCATGCTCCATTAGTGTTTCATCAAATTTTATTTAATTTAGTCAAATAATTTATTGTATATTATATACCTAAGACATGTAAGATGGGTTATGTAGGTTGTGTCTGCATCATATGACTTCTAATTTTGTAGTTTGAAGGAGATATTATGCACACATGTGATGACACATCCTTTATCCCATTTAGGTTTTACATTCTCAACTAATGGTGGTGTATCCTATAGCTACCCACTTTTAGCTCTCATTTGTGAAATCCCACCCATTTTATATTTACATTATTTGATAACATATAATTATTCTCTCATTTTAGGTCTCTTTTAGCTTTCATTTAATCTCTCTGAAACTTGGTGGCCACATCCCTAGAAAACTCATACATTTTAAAAAATATTTTGGGATTATTTTTTGATAGTTATTTTGGAGTTCTAGGTATTAGAGATTTTATTTTCTTAAAAATTTGACTACACTCTTCTCTTGCATAGCATGATTACTTGAATAATTACATTCTGTATAGAAATAAGAAATTTGAGGGATTTTTTCTTTGTTTCTTTGTATTGTAGGTACATTTCAGATTTTGGTAAAGATAGTCTAAGAAAGAATGGTTGTATAGCTAGGATTAAAAAAAAAATAGAGCATGGATGAATTTTCTTGAAATATGGTAATTTTGAGAAAAATAGAAATCCTTATAAGCCTACTAAACCTTAAGAACATATAAATATAGATATATATAATAAAAACTACTAATTTTTTTAGGAGAAAGTTATTGTTCTATACATTGTTTGATTCACCAAGAGACTCATAGGATCATAAGATCCTAGAAAAATCAAACCAAATTTGTAGAGATGGATTAAGAAATAATTGATATAATATAGATTCTCATACAAATGTGTACAACATTCATAGTATTCAAATTGTATATTTAGGAAAAGGAGAAAGATTAAAGGTATGTACAGAAGATTGAATATCCATCCAAAAGTGGTTACACATGGTGGAACACCTAGAAAAATATGATGACACATGTAATGCATACATGATGTGAGACAAAAAAGGAAATTTATATATGTGAGATCAAGCACTATGTGAATGGGACAACTGGGTAGGTTTGAAATAGAACTTATGTAAAAAAATTAAATTCATATGAACACCAACCTTCAAGTGATGGGTAGGGAGAAATTGAAATGATAAAAATTTGCTTTCAAAAACTAGGCTTGATGAGGTACCCATGTACAAGAAAGTCTCTAAAAAATGGAATAAAGGAAAATATCTTTCAGAATAAAACTCCATCACCTCAAGCATAAGCTAGAAATCAAGATAATGAAACAATCCAAGTTGATTTTGAGTATAAAAATACTCTAATAAGAGAATTACATCATGGATGTGTTTTCGAACATAATGCATATGTATCTCAATGTAATTCACCCTATAATTCTCTACCAGGTTGTGAGAAGTATGAATGGTAGTGTAGTTATCAAAACAAAGAACAGTAGGGTTATCAAGTGGTAGACTAAAATGTTGTGACCCATCCTTCAGTTATTTATTATCATACTAATTTTATGCTCCTTTCATCATCATTTGACTTGATATCTCCACAAATAGCTATGTTATGGTCATTACATGATGTTGTGGACCTTTGATTCTACCATTAAATTTAGTTTATGATATTTCATAATCATTAATTTTGATTATGTTTTGACACTATAAAGTTATGGTTAATAATTAATCATGTGATTCCATTATATGTGATTCCTATGTGTTGATTCATTTATGATTTGATGGCTATAGTATGTTTGGATATGCCATAAATTGATGATGGTATACCCTATAAAATTTTATCTATTTGGGAGATAAATGTTATCATGATGACTAATGAATTATGTAGTATATATGTTATTTCTTGAATATTAAGTTTAAATTAATTAGAATCCACCATTCTGGAAAGAACCCTTTGACGTATAGGTGATGTGACAAAATCAATTCAAACTGAAAGGGGTTCTTAGCTTGGAGAGAATGAGTATTCCATCTTAGGAATAGGGGAGTGTGATTTAGTCGTATCCTCATAAGAGAGGATAATGAGAAGTAGGAAGAGAAATCCCAATTGGAGGAGACCAAGCACCAGTCTAGTTTGACTTGAATCAGATTATCTCCCATTATTTGTTTAGACCAGGTGAAAGAGCTTCCTTCAAGATCCAAGTTAGAAAGGCCACCCACTAAAAGTAAAATGTTTAGATACAACATACTATTAGTCAAATCAATATTTCATCCCATCTTCTCTAAGGGAAAGAGAGGGGTGTGAAATTTTCCCAACAACATCTAGTGACTTTGAAGGTGTAGCAATGGAAAATGTATCCCTATACATTTTCATAATTGTTTGGGCCCTCCTTTTTAAATTGAGCTTAATGTTGCCTTGATTTAGTGTTGTAATGTGTTTAACACATTCACATTAGGTCTTGGGCCCTTCTAAACTAAATAAACCGAGTTGTTCCTTACTTAAGGTGTTGTAAAGTGTATCCTAACACTTTCACACTAATTTAGGGTTTTCATTATTAATTGGACTTCTTTATGCCTTATTTGGCCTTATTTTGCATCCACGAGCCTTAATTAATGCATCTTTTGAAGATTAATGTCGACATTTACAAACATCCAATCATAATGCATATATTTTTGGATTTTATGGCCCATATTTAGTGATCTAGGACACATATGCCACCTTGGGCATATGGGTCCCACCTAAGTTTTGGGGCCCTGATTTGGATTTCACATTAAAATTTAAAACTTTCTTGAAAAATGTGTCCCACACTTAGTCTAATGGGACTCATACGCCACTTCTAGCATATGAGTCCCACTTAGCTTAAACCTAACTTAAATTCAAATTCTTTGCAGTATTTTATTCTCCTAGATTTGATGTCAGCTTGTAGTGTTGTAATTTCAAAAATATTTGCATAAACAACTATAAATACAAGGTTATCTACCACAGAAAAATGGCCCCTTGTCATTTACATGGCCTTTTAGGTCTTGTTTCATGATGTTTGGTCTATTTTACTCTGATTTTATGTTGTAATATGGCTTGAACATGCATATTTAGGTACTAAAATTCAAATAATGATGTCTTGTGAATTGTTGTAAAGAATTTCTACACTATTCTAGACTCTTTTCATTTCAATTCACCTAAAAATCACATTTTCATCACTAATCAAGTCCTATTTTGAAGTGTTATAAAGTCTTGTAACAAGATTTCATGCTTTTCTACACATAACTTCAATATTTACACCTTTCTTATGCTTTATTTGACCCCTTTATGCCCTTATAAGCTTTACTTAAGTTTATTTTTGAATGTAAACTGACAAATAACATTAAATATGACCTAATTCCTGATACCCATTTTTAGGTCCTAGGTGGGACCCATTTGCCATATGTGGTGAATGAGTTCCCCTTGGCTCAAAATTCAAAAAAAATCAAATTTCCTTTCGTGTTTTAATTCAAAATCACTTGATGTTGACATGTGATGAGGTATCAATGGGTTACTAAGGCACAAGAATGTATAAGTTTTTTTACATCCATTTCAACCCCCATTAGCATCAATTCATCAAGTTCTCTTATTCACTCATTCTATCAAGCATTCAAGCACATTACATCATCAATTCAAGCATAAATCAAGCATTTTGGAGCATCCATTGACACAACTTCATATTTTCTTCAATAAGGGTTTGGTAAGTTGATAGCATTTGCATGTTACTTGTTTATAATTCTCTTTCATTTCATTATTTCATTAAGGGTTTGATTACCAAAGTGGGGTTTGACCAAGGAAAACCCCTATCTGCTAACCCTCAACCATTTCCCCCCTTTTGCATGTGTGTTTGTAGGCTTGTTTATGCAAATTTGACAAGAAACTAGGTGTTGAAGAGTGTTCAACAAGTCAACAAGGTGCTTCAAGTCAAATCAACATCATTTCAATCTTGGAGAAGGTATTTTGTCCATTTTCTACAAAATTGACTTTGGCAACTTGACAAGTACACATCCTTAGATTTGGTGTTGGAGAGTTGTCTCCTAATTTCTTAGAATTTTGGGAGAGGACTGACTCACCACCAGTGGTGAATGAGTCCCACCTTAAGGCTAAAAATTGAAGTTTTGTCAAATTTTAGATCTCAACACTTAGAAACCTATTCCTGATAGTTTTCATTAGAAGTAGGAAGTTGATTTACCACCTTAAGCAAATGAGTCTGATTGGTGAATTTCTATAATTCCATATAACATTTAGATCATTCCAAAATCTTCATCAAACCTTTATGTGCACTCTGGTTCAATTCATTTCTTTCTATTCCACATTTATTCATTCATAGCTCTTTGTTTGCATATCACATTGTGTTTTCCAATATTTCATAAATCCTAGGTTTTGCATAAATAATTAGTCATTTAGATCACTTCATTGCATTTAATTCATCTCATTTAGCTTAAATAACATCCTACATTGCATAATTTGAATGAACCTAGCTAGCATTTTTGGCCTACCTCTCTCCTTTTAGGTGAAAAACCCTAGAAGAGTTAGAGAGTCTTATGGTGCCAAAAATCTACAATTTACGTTATTTCACTCATTTTTCTCCTAACAACCAAAGATTTCAATTATACATGCATTATAACAAATTTGAGTCCAAAGGAGCATTCAAGGGCTAATTATCAAGTATTTTTCTAGAGCATTATTCAAGTATCAAGCATCATATCAAAGTCAACATGCATCATGTTTGTGTTTGAGCTAACAATTATCATGTAGGGTATCAAGATTCAAGCAAACACTCAGTTCAAGATCTACATCACTCAATCAAAATTCAAGATCCACATCCATTGGAGCCACTTCATAAATGTTTGTAGCATCTTATTCTAGGGTTTGGTGAGTTACAACATTGCTTAATTGTTCATTCATCATTTGTTCTTTCCATTCATTTAATTACAAGGTTTGATTACCAAAATGGGGTTTGACTGAGGAAAACTCCTTTCCACTAACAAAATAAATTTTTTCCCTTTCTTTAGTGTGCGATTTGTAAATCTAGGTTGAAGAACCTCTAAGGAGCAAGATTGGAAAGAATTTGTCAAGTTGTAAAGTTGTCCAAGTTGTCAACTTATTTAGAAGATCATAAAAAGACATCTACAAAGTAGAATTCAATAATTCAGACCCAAAAATCAAGTTGAGAAGATAAAGTAGAGGTTGAAGAGAAGATTCATACTTTGACTCTCTCAAAAGGCTAAGTAAGACTGATACACCACTTTTTGTGTAAGACTCCTAGTATAGTAAAATTTCTAAATTTCATGGAGTTCCAAATTGATCACTGCTAGATTTTTTTTCTTGCCCAAAAACCCTAATCTAGGACTAAATCACCCAACCTGGTGTATGAGTCCTAGTGTGCATTAAATTTAGCACCTTTAACATTTCAATTCTTTATTCAAGCTTCTATAGGTTTCTAGGTGCACCTTTCTGATTTCCCAGGTTTTTATTATGCTTTGTATTCATTTCTAGGTCATTTAATGAATTATTGCATATCATTAGGTTTATTCATTAGGTCTTGCATGTTTTTTATCTTTCCAAGCCTGAGCTTAGTGGAGAATACCTCTTTAGTCATTAATCATACCTTAGGAAAACCTTTAGCAAATATTTTTCTTTCACTCCATCTTCGGGTTGAGATCTCTAGGGTTTTGTTGAGTGAAACAACTATGTGAAATAGGTACCCTATCTCCTAAAATTTAGATCTCCCCTATTTTTTTTGTTTCAAAAGGAAATAACTTCTACATCCGAATAGACTAGATCTATTGGTTATTTTCAAGACAACATTGTTAGGACCATATACATTAGACAAAATCTAGTCTTGAAGACTAGAGAATTGAGAAAAGTGGTTATTGAGATAGTTTCTATCTTTTGAAATTAGAGATCCATTAAGGAAATTTTTTCAAATTGTAACAAGACCACCAGAGGCCCCATCTACATCAACCACCAAATAAAGAGTATTAGGCCATATGTAATTATTTCATTCATCAATATAAAAAATGGTCATTTTTGTGTTATAAAAAAGTAAATCTCATGATTTTATTCTTTAATGAGATCCCTGACAATATGCTTCTTGCGAAGGCTATTAATCCCACTAACATTCCATGATAGGATCAAAAAAAATTAGATCTTATCGAGCCCAACTGCTCTAAGGTCGCTTGATTCCCATTAGTAACATCTTTAGTTGTATTATTTTGCCTTGTTGCTTTAGAATTATTTTGAATAGGTTTTGAACTAGTCCCAACATTGATCAACTTCCTTAGACCTGGGGGAATGTTAATGTAAAAAAATATTTTACATTTTTTGTGATTATATAGTTCTCCCTATGGTTACTAGTCATTGCATAGTTACAGTTGGAGTAATTGTATCCATGCCTGTATAAAAATGATTCACCTACAATTAATAAATAATCAAGTATTTACCCTCTTCATATCTAAAGGAAGTGCCTATTTTGGTAAGAATAGATTATTCCAAGCCATTTCAATTGTTTCATTTTCCCTCTTTTAATATAAAAATTATAGTTTTATCCACAAGAAAAGAGGGTGTGAACAACCTATTCCATAATTTTTAATAAATCATAAAAAGTTGTTGAGTTAAAATATTCAATTATGGAGAAGAATATTTATGGCCTTGTAATTAAAATAATCACAATGTTTTGTTTTTATTTATGTGTTTTTGGTAACAGAAGTAGGGTAAATAGCCCCTGAACCCAACCAAAGAGTAGAACAAGGCCTAGAGGCCACAAAAATAAACCTAGCAAAATAATAAGGGCCAAAAACTAACTAAATCCTTGTAGGAGATCAACACCTAGCAACCTAAAACAAAAAAAACAACTAACGAACAAATAACAAATATCCTAAAGACATAACCAAAACTAACATAATGAAGCGCATCCAGGCCAAGTAAGAGCATGGAGAAAACACCAAAAACATAGGCTAATAGACCCAATTACTCCTTTAGATGGCAGTTAAGGTTCCATTCATTCTCAAGCTATTCCATTGCCCCATTTTACTATTCCATTGATCCAGTCTCTCCTTCTACCAGTTGCTCCTCGACGACTTGAGAGGCTTGTTCCTTTTGATGGTCTTTCCCATTGTACTATTTTTATTCATATTCTATTACCAATAATTCTATTTGTTTTAAATCTTAGGACATGGTGAATATAAGCTCCAAATATGGGGTTGATCTAACACATTCATCCCCTTCTCATCCTCAAAATAATAGATAGGTCAAATCTAGCAAAAATACTCACAATAATTCTAAGTTGGATGTTTGATGTCAATAAAATGAGATGGCACCATAATTTGAAATATATAGTGTGTGTTGAAAGAATGACTTTCAAATAAGCTATTGGTAGGAGCCCGCTTGTGTTGGTCTATAGGATAGAATTCAGAATGTCAATCGTCTTAGAGTTACATGTATGATAATTGCTACATGATATTGAAAAGGATCAAGAAGGTATAAACTCTCAAAGTATACTTGAGTTCATAAAACTAGGTGAGATAGGGAGAGCTCCATATAAAAATACTTTGCTACAAAAATTGATTACTAATAATCTCTTTGATATAAATACTTTGTAAAGAAACATTCAAGTTGTTAATATGGTCCTCCTATGGAATGTTAAATCAGAAGAAAAAGGTGAGAAAGGGAATTTTGATACTTCATGGCTTGGTCCATATGAAATTTCTAAGAGGTATTACTTCAATGTGTATCATCTCAAAATTTTAGCTAAAGAATTCATGGAGCTAATAGTACATGGTTCACATATAAAATATTACTTGTCTTAAGCAATGAGGTATTTTACGTGGTAAGTTCATATTTTATCATTTTATATTTTATTCCTAGGTATGCATGACTCTTTTTTGTTATCATGACACATTTTATCTTAATTGCTCCTTGTATTATTTATTTTTATGGTTTTCTCTAACAATTTTTTTCTCAATTGTCAACGTGCCTACATGAGATACACATCCTTAGGTAGAGCCATATTTAGGGAATTCCAATTTACATGGGAATGTCTATAAGGTTTCTATATCATATTTTAGGGCTTATTTTTATGTCTCTTGTTAAAATCCTTAGCCCTTTCTGTTTCTAGTTCCTTTGTATGTGCCATTGTTGTGTTGCATTTTATTTTTGTGTGAACTTGTTTCTTGGGATATTTTCACATAAGTCTACTACTTGATTTTCATGTTATTCATCGGTCTATATGTACCTCATATTTTCATTAACATGTGTTTTCTAGCACCCACTATATTCCTATAGCTACCCACTCATAGTCTTATTATGTATTTAACTCCCCATTGGCATATATTTGTCATTTTTTCAATCATAGCATATAGCTCCTTCATAGCATAATTTTTGAGTGTTGACTCCATGTTTAAATATTTTTAGCTCATGATACATGATTCCATGTATCATAAACTTAAGTGTCATACAATTCAACTTATCTAATGAGGTGTTAAATACTCTTTGAGCTGACATCCTCAGATTAGATAGTTAATGCTTGCATGTTTGATGTATGGAGAGTACAATGTATTTTTAGTGGAAATCTAAGTGTAAATATCTTATAACAACATTTACCTACATTACAATACATTATTAAAAATAGACCCCACTTCCAATTTCACATGACACGATGAAACTTCATACATTGAAGGAATGGTATCCATTTGGTGGTTCCTATGTTGATTTTACTAGTTCTTATTGGCTCAAGTGTAGTTATGTGTACTCTATGAATTATTCTTATCTATCATAACAACCTATGATAATTGGAAGAATATGATGTAGTGTGCATTTCCTTCATATTGTAGTTTTGAATATTGGCCCCACATATAAATACTCACTACATGATAAATAGTAGTATTTCAAATTTCAAAGAGGAGTGATAGACTATTGGAATTTTATTGAGCCATGTGATAACTAAATTCCCATATGTTAGTCATATTAACTAATGTTATAATCCCATTAGTCAAAGTGAACAACTCAATTCCATAGTGGAACTAGGTATATATAAGCATATTTTAACACCTGGGTAGCCATTCTCATTTCTATGGATATGCATGTCATCCTTGCTACCTCAACCACTTCCAATATTCTATTATAACCTTAATTTTAATTTATCTTCATTGAAGATGTGTTCCTTCCACAAAAGGAGCAAATTATATATCCTATAATTAATTGCAAATAATTTTTTAATTTTTTGAATTGTCACATTGGTCACTATCAATACTCTAGGTCAATTGGAAATGTAGGATTCATTACAATTTCCTATGGATGATTTGAAGATCAATTCCTAGGTTATATATATATGAGTTCATAATTCATTCAAATGGTTAGTCATCATCATTTTTAGTGAAACTCTATGGGTGTCAAGTAGATTTTAGGGTTTCAACTATTAAACATCTAGTTTCAAGAGTGTAGTAGAAAATCAAAGCATCAGAACATTAGGGATGTCAACAAGTGTTTGATACTAAATGCCTCCATTTTTATTTCTGTACTTTCAGGGGATGTATAATTTTATCTCAAATTTCCCTCTAATCACATTTTCTCATATGAATGTATTGAGGATTTGATCAATTTAATAGCTTTTTTAAAATACCATAAACATTATAATGATAATATTTTATTTATATATATTTTTTCATATGAAATTGGATAATTAAAAATGTTATATGTTTATTATTTATTCTTAGAGGTATTTTATGACCAAATCATCATTTTGTGTTTATGTTAACTATTTTCCCTATAGTGAAGTATGACTTTATAATCCCTTATGTAGGCACTAGCATTGGAAACAAATGATTTAAGCATCATATTTAAAAATAATAATTTTCCAATAATTTAATTAGTTCATTCTCTTAGTATTTCATGATTCAATAGTTGAAATAAGAAAAATATTATAGAATTTTTCATAAGAATATCTATTGAATCACGTATACCTATCTTCACCTTGTGTTTCTTGCAATGGTATTATTATCAACTATATAAGAGATCATATGTGTAGTTGGTCATCATTTAACCCAATGGAAACCTTTGGGGTTAAACTTTTCTTCAATACAACTACAAAATTATTTATTTCTATACCTTCTGGTAGATTTAATCCTATTTAGGATAGCTCTAAGAATATGCTCATATATTTAAGTTGAGTTAAAAATGTAGGAGAGTTTAGATCCATTCTTCTTAATTTTCCTTTAACCCTCCATAAGATGTAGTTGAACCTTAATTTTACCTCCTTGAAGATATTCCTAGTCTTGAACATAAAATTGTGTCATAAGATTTGGGAGCAATGCTTTTGAGACCCAATGTAACCTAATCTATACATTTAATTCTTTATAATGGAAACAAAATTTTCTCATCCTAAAGTATATTATAGGCTCTTATCTTTAATTTTTTTATCCCAAAACATCTAAATTTTAGCACCATACTAGATTTTATTCATTCTTTAATCACAAAACTAAATATATTTATTTACTACATTTTATTTTACACTCTAGAATTTATTATATTAGAATAAATGTCCACAAATATTAATTATACTTTGTTACTCTATGTTAATGTATACTTTTTTGTATGAATTTCATTAAACTAGCCTAGACTAAACCTCAAGATAGTTTATTTCTCTTACAAATTTATATTATTTAGGGGGAGAAATCAAATACGTGTCTTATTATTGATCCCACTAATATATGACAATTTATGATGATTGTTAAATATCACTTTGTTCAATGGTGAAATATAAATTTAAGCTACTAATTTTTTTACACAAACTTATATTATTTTATGAAAAAAATCAGAAACAAATTCTTATATTGATTCTACTAATATAAAACAAAGATAAGTTTAAATCAATAAAAATATGACAACTAGTTATTTAGATCAAATATAAATTACTATTGAATTTTTATTCATTAAAAAATATAATATTTAAATAGAACTGTATTTTATAAATATTTTTTTATGCACAATAAGTATTTGAAGATCCTTCATAGAATATACCCAATTATTTCTATTTCCAATAATTTTCTATTTGTCCTTAATTTGTATCTGTCTTTAATTTGTATTGTCTTTGTCTCATTTACTATTGAGTTTTTATTCATTAAAAAATATAATATTTAAATAAAACTATATTTTATAAATATTTTTTTATGCACAATAAGTATTTGAAGATCCTTCATAGAATATACCCAATTATTTCTATTTCCAATAATTTGTATTTGTCCTTAATTTGTATCTGTCTTTAATTTGTATTGTCTTTGTCTTGTTTACTATTGACTTTTTATTCATTAAAAAATATAATATTTAAATAAAATTGTATTTTATAAATATTCTTTTATGCACAATCAGTATTTGAAGATCCTTCATAGAATATACCCAATTATTTCTATTTCGAATAATTTGTATTTGTCCTTAATTTGTATCTGTCTTTAATTTGTATTGTCTTTGTCTCATTTACTATTGACTTTTTATTCATTAAAAAATATAATATTTAAATAAAATTGTATTTTATAAATATTCTTTTATGCACAATAATTATTTGAAGATCCTTCATAGAATATACCCAATTATTTCTATTTCCAATAATTTGTATTTGTCCTTAATTTGTATCTATCTTTAATTTGTATTGTCTTTGTCTCATTTACTATTGACTTTTTATTCATTAAAAAATATAATATTTAAATAAAACTGTATTTTATAAATACTATTTTATGCACAATAAGTATTTGAATACCCAATTATTTTAATTTCCAATAATTTGTATTTGTCCTTAATTTGTATCTATCTTTAATTTGTATTGTCTTTGTCTCGTTTACTACATTGAATAAACCCAATTATTTCTACTTCCAATAATTTATATTTGTGTTTATCTCCCATTGAATATACATAATTATTTCTATTTCCAATAATTTGTATGTCTTAATCTTTACTACATTGGATATACCCACTTATTTCTATTTCCAATAATTTGTATTTGTCTCTCTCCTTTACTACATTGTAGTGTCCATCATATCTCAGTTGTTTGTCACACTCTGGTGTCCTTGATATCTAATTGGGCTTGTAAGATATAAAGGACGCAAGAATGGGGGAAACGAGGAAAGGTTGCAGACAGTTTAACCAAGATAACCTTGGTTTAAACGATTCACATTTGATACTAGCAATGCACACAGCTGTTGGCTGAACTTTCTATGTGATAAGTTTCCTTTAAGCCAATGTTATCCCCATGCAGTAGGCAGGTTGGTTGTTTCAATTTCAAGTCATGTTTGTCTTCAAAACTTTTGCTAACGCGAATCATACATCACATTCGTGTTAAAGCGATTTCTCTGCGCTTTTATTCTTGGATTCAAATTCATTGCCCTGTATAGTCGAGGTGTGTAAGTCTATCTATCTAGTGATGGATTCTTACGGAGACACTCCTTCCTTCTCACCAAATTATGGGTCTTACGATGTATTCATCAATCACCATGGAGGTGACATGAAGAAAACACTGGCTAGCCTCCTCTACAATCGCCTCACTCTAGACGGCTCTATGCGAGTTTTTCTGGATAGAGATGAGATGGAACGAGGGTTTGAACTAACAGGACAAATTAAAATTGCAATAGCCACAGCTTCCATCCACATCGCCATTCTGTCCAAGAACTATGCGAAATCTAGATGGTGTTTGGAGGAGCTTTGCCTCATGTTGACATCTGGAGCACCCATAATTCCAGTGTTCTATGATGTGAAGCCTTGTCACCTGCGATGGATGGACAAGAAAGGACCCTATGCTAAAGCCTTCAACATGCATAAGAGAAACGAGAGATATGACTCCACAAAGCTGGAAAACTGGAAAACGGCTCTTCATCGAGTTTCAAATCTGAGCGGCTACGAGCTCGACGCCTACAACGGGTAAATAAACAATGACCTTTCTACTCTTTCTTTATGAGTAATTTGTGCGTGTCTTTTATGCAATCGATAAGATTTGATTTTTATGGATTTTTTTTTAATTTTTTTTTAAATAAATAATATTTACTATTTTTAAATGTATATTAGATGATAAGTAGGAGGTGTTTTCCATAGCGTGTCAAATTGTGATATTGCTATTAGGATTCAACTGTTTAGTTTTACAAGTCAAACTCATTGACCCATGTTTCATGAGTAGTGGTTCACAAGAACCCATATCTCGTGATAATAAATGGTCCACTTAACACTCATTGCATCTAGGTGATGCTCACAAAGGTGAAGCACTGGGCCTTCTTGGGAGGTCACCCATTCTAGTACTACTCTAGCTCAAGTGTGCTTAACCATAGAGTTTCCCCCAAGGTTAAGCCCACTTAGCTTGCAACCCCATTTGCAAAACGTTGAGCAACTGTTGTGCCTTATAAACCATTCATTATAGAGCCCCTTTAGCTCATCAATTGATAAGTAGGAGGTATTTTCCATAGTGTGTCAAATTGTGACATTGCTATTAGGATTCAACCATGTAGTTTTACAAGTCAAAACCTATGTTTCATGAGTATTGGTTCAAAAGTACCCATATCTCATGATAATAAATGGTCACTTAGCACTCAATGCATCTAGGTGATGCTCACAAAGGTGAAGCACTGGCCTTGTTGGGAGGTCACCCATCCCAGTACTACTCCAACTCGAGCATGCTTAATCGAGGAGTATCCCCCAAGGTTAAGCCCACTTAGCTAGCAACCCCATTTGCAAAACCTTCAGCAAGTGTTGTGTCTTATGAACCATTCATTATAAAGCCCATTTAGCTCATCAATTGCTAAGTAGGAGATGTTTTCCACATTGTGTCAAATTGTGATATTGCTATTAGGATTCAATCGTGTAGTTTTACGAGTCAAACTCATTGACCCATGTTTCATGAGTAGTGGTTCACAAGTACCCATATCTCATGATAATAAATGGTCTACTTAGCACTCATTGCATCTAGGTAATGGTCACAGAGATGAAGCGCCACTGGGCCTTCTAGGGAGGTCACCCATCCCAGTACTACTCCAGCTCAAGCGTGCTTAACCACAGAGTGTCCCCCAAGGTTAAGCCCACTTAGCTTGCAACCCCATTTGGAAAACCTTTACCAAGTGTTGTGCCTTATGAACCATTCATTATAGAGCCCCTTTAGCTCATCAATTGATAAATAAGAGGTGTTTTCCACAACATGTCAAATTGTGATATTGCTATCAAGATTCAACTATTTATCAGAATATATAAAATAAATTGAATTATTATAATCCTCCTCCTCCTCTCTCTTCTACTATTCGTGTTGCTTAATACTATTGTTTCATGTTTTATTCTACAGATTATTGCCCTTTTCAGACTTTTAAGTGTTTTGACTATTTCCACCATTTTTTTAATATACGTGATACTTCAAAATTAAAAGAATTCGAACTGCTAATAAAGCACTACTAATTATGAAATAAATACTTTCAACTTCTTACCGTTCTCAGTAGTTTAATATCCTTCTTCATCTTTCAATTAATGCACAGAAGTTTGACATAATTTGTTTCCAATTAATCAGCGACCTCGGAGAGCTGCTAGAAAAAATTGTGCAACAAGTGTCCCGGAAAGTCGAGAAGTCGCCGTTGCACGTAGCTGAAAATCCAGTGGGACTGGAAGACGCAGTGCAAGATTTTGAGCAGAAAATGTTATCAGAATCACAGCAGCGACAAGGTCATCATGTTAAAGTTGTGGGATTAGTTGGTTGTGGTGGAGTAGGGAAGACTACACTTGCTACGGAACTCTTCAACCGTAAGCGTTCCTGCTACAGCGGAGCGAGCTTTCTTGATATGAGAGAAGCTTCCTTAAATGTATTGCAGGCTCGACTTGTAAAACACTTGAACCATGTCGATTTAAAAATCGATGTTGATATCATGCTCTTATAGTCCTAGATAACATTGATAACAGGGATCAACTCGATGCATTTTTGTCACTCACAGATGTGCTCAGACATGACAGTTTAATCTTAATAACATCTCGTAACAGAGACCAGCTTTCAAGCTCTGGAGTCTCTCTGATTTATGATGTGCATGGTCTCAGTTAAAAACGCTCAGAAGAACTATTCTGCTTTCATGCATTCCGCAAGTGCAGCCCACCGCCCGCACATAAGCACCTTGTTGAAGACTATCTAAATGCCTGCGATGGATTGCCGTTGTCGTTGAAGGTGATTGGTGCGCTGCTGTATAGAAAAGACTTATCCTTTTGGATTTGTCATTTAGACAAGCTTTCTAGAATACTTCCCCCTGAAATAACGGAGACGCTGAGGATAAGCTTCGACGCTCTGGACAGGTACCAGAAACAAATATTTCTCGGCATTGCCTGTTTCTTTGTAGGGGAAGACCAAGACTTGGCAGTGAGGGTGTGGAATGGATCCAACTGGAATGGTATGCAGGGACTTCAAAGCCTCAAGAACAAATGCCTTGTTGAGGTAGATGACAAAAATATAATCAAAATGCATGATAATCTTCGTGACATGGGAAGAGAGATTGCAGAAGAGGACTCTTCAAGGTACCCACGCCGCCTTTGGAATTCCGATGACATTCCCCTTTTGCGGAAACAACTATCGGTATGGTACTCAACTCTGTTCCTTGGCCTTAATTTCCAATTACCTGCAATTAACTCCTGCATAACTTTTTCATTCTTCCCCGCCGTCACCTTGTCTTCTCCGACCATTCAAACGTGTGTGCATTCACTTCTCCAGCTCAGTCCAGCTCAGTGTCATTTCCTTTCATACCCATTCGCTGAACATAGGACTAAAATCAAATTCGGTTTAATTGTATAATCTGTCCGCAGATCTTCTCCCACGCTGCAAAAGGCTTTGAATTTAATTGTAATTAATGTTTTGTTTTGCCTCCTTTGCATATACGTAGGTTTAAGCAGTCTTTTTGCAATGTAATGTGTGTGAAAAAGAGAGGAGGTGCAAGTGTTGTTGTAGCAACAGTTCGAACAGCCTAAGAGCAGAGCACTCTGGTTTTTGTCTTTGCTGAGTCTGAAGAAAGATTAGCAGCTCTATTTTTATGCAATCAAAACTTTGTATGTTTTTGGAATACATATATATTAATGTACAGTTTTACCTCTGTGTTTTCTAATCTCTGTTCTTATTTCTCTCCTCCTCTGCCTCTTCATTCAGCTCTAAATTATATCCATCATTTTTAGAGTTCACATCACCATCCTCCTATATAATTCCTGGAGTTTTCAAAATTTAGATCTCTACGCTTTCTTCATTTTATTATTCAATGATATTGCTTTTGGGCATACTCTCTGCTAACAAATATTTTATTTTGAAATTTTCTTTTGCTGGGAGCAGCGAAAGGAGGAGGTTCGTGGAATAAGATATTGTTCCAGGTCACAGCCTTCCAGCTTAGCGCGGCTTGGGATTTGTATATCCCCAACCATGCATAGGTGCAGCTATCGGGAAAGTGATAGAGCTTGCTTTGATGCTGTGAACAGTTTAAAGCTTCTCATAACACAGGGCGATGACATGAGACACATATTCACCGGAGCTTCACCAAGTTTGATATGGCTTCGCTGGAGCAATTGTCCATACTCTTGGATTCCTTGGTGGATTTCGCTCAAGCATTTAAGGGTATTGGAGCTCAATTCTCAATTGAATTTCACAACATTGTGGGCCAGTGGAGTCCAGGTACTCATTTTTCAAAGGCTGGCAACCTTTTGTTTCTCAATGTCATAATGTTTTCACGTGTTCTTTTAGTTTTGAACTCTGAAGTTCTGGTCTTTCTGAAGATTGGTGAAAGTCTTCAATAATTTAAAATCATATGGAAGATGTGTTGCTCGAATTGGTTCTAGGAAAATTCACCACCATCAATTTATCAACAATTCACCGCAGGAAAATTCACTGTCATGACAAATTCGTCTAAAGTAAAATTCATCACCAGTAATTCACCGCCACAGAAAATTAACCGCATTAACCTATTTTAATATATATTTTGAAAACTTTGATTTTTTTTTTTAATATTAGTGTGATTAGCTTTCCATCAGGATGAATTGCTGGTGGTGAATTTTACTTGTGATGAATTTGTCATAACGGTGAATTATTGGTGGTGAATTTTCCATTGGTAAATTGCTGACAGTGAATTTTCCGTTGATAAATTGCTGACAGTGAGTTTGCTGTATGCCAAATGAATCATATTTTTGCAAATCCAAAGTCCTCATCTTAAGATTTGTCAAAGTCTTTTAGTATTCAAAATCCACATAGAAGATGTGTCACTACAACAAGCGTGTGATGTTCATGCAGGTGCCTGTGGAACTGAGAGAGCTGAGCATTAATGGCATCCTTTCTGACTTCCCAGAATCAATATGGCAGTTGACGTACCTAGAAAAGCTAGTACTGAGGAGAAAGCCTGATAGTAAAGGCCAGATATTCTGCTCTACGATGAAGGCCCTACCAGGATCATTTTGCAATTTGCAGTCACTCAAACATCTGGAGTTAATAGGATGCGTAAACCTGAGGTTCCTTCCTAATGATTTAGGGAAATTAACCAATCTGGAACATATCAATCTTTCTTCCTGCAAGAATTTGAAGGAGCTGCCAGAAACTTTTAGCAATCTTGGCAATCTTAAATATCTGTGTTTGAAAGATTGCGCCGAGCTGAATATATCATGCCGTGTTCAAGAAAAAAGTTATAAACTAGAGTACCTAAATCTTAAAAGCTGTAAGAAGGTGGAAGCTCTGCCTGTCAACGTCGATCATCAGCAGCTTCTAAAAGCACTAAATGTTGAAGGAACAACCTTGACAGAGTTGCCAGATAAAATTGGAGAGCTGAGTTATTTGAAAGATCTCAAGCTACGCAGCCCTTTCCTGAAAGAGTTGCCTCAATCAGTCGGAAGGTTGACAAGCTTAGAGAGACTAAGATATCCGAATCAAAAGCAGTCTCTTTGCCAGGAGTGGGAAAAATGCGGAATCTTGGCTCTTTAGTTGTAAGAGACTCCCCACTTAGAAATATTCCTGAACAGATAGAACTGGGTGCTTCATTTTCGCAGCCCATGTTTCTGCTTAAACGCATAAGTCTCCACGGGACAAAAATATCCACAATAAGCATTTCTGAGAAACTTTGTGCCAATCTTGAAGCCCTTGACCTTTCTAGTTGCCATAATCTAGCATCTGTCAACGAGAACTCTGGTAAAGCTAGATTTGAGTGATTGCAGAGCAGTGCAGGTGGTCTCGGGACTCGGTCAATGTGTGCACCTCAGAGAACTGGACATTGGAGGGTGTGAACAAGTGAAAGACTTGCCCAGTCTTGAACTTATGATCTCTTTGGAAAAGCTATGTGCCAAACACTGCTATGAATTGAAAAGGTTGAAAGGACTTCAGAAGCTTCCAAACCTCCGAGAAGTAGATGTGAGTATGTGCCGGGAGCTAAGATGGCTGGCAAAGGAAGGATGTTCGGGTTCTCTGCAGAATGTTTTAGGGTTAGCAGGTGATGGACGTCTGAAATCCCTGGAGAAGTTCTAAGCAGCTGGTTGTTGGCAACTACAGAGCATTGAAGGACTCCAACAGATAGAACGGTTAAAAGAGCTTCAAATCGCTGTAAGCAAAACACAAATATGGGATGAAGTTAAGGTATTTTTGTTTACTCTCTCCCCGATGAGCTTATTCTATATTCAATTTAGGAAGCAGTGCTCAATAATTTTGTGATACAAATTTTTGGACATTTTATTTTAATATTTCATTTCAAAATATTTTTTGTAAAAATGTTTCATTATTTTAGTGAGGTATCTGTTTTTTCTGATTTTATTTATATATTTTGTAAGGATGTCATTTATGAATAAACATACATTATCAATAATATTCAATTACATGAAATGTTTTTCTTATAATATTATTCATGAACAGAGGAGATTTATTCTTTATTGGCATGCCAAAATATAAATGAAAATCTCTTAATTTGATAGGTATTTACATTTTAAAAAGTTAATATAAATAATAAATTAAAGAAAAGCTAAAAATGAGAGATGACATTACATATACCAATTACCATATTGAAGTAGAAAACACTTAATTGCAAATGGACAACAAATACCCACCAAGGTCAAACGCGGGTGTGTGTGCAGGCATATGAGGAGAATAGAAAGCCATTCAAAGAGAGGAGAGGATAGGATGGTGCAGCCAAAATTAAAGGCTTGCTCAACCTATAAGTTCTGGCGATACGTTTACATCGAGATTAGTATGGGAAAGGTCAAGAAGTTCTAGTTTGAGACTTTTCCCAAAAATGACAAGTATTCTTCCATTTATCAAGTTGAAGGCACCTTGGCGGAGAAAGGTTAGGAATTTGTCCAATACAAATGCTCTAACATTTTAGTCTCTCCATGTGTGGATGGAATGAAGATTGTAAATGCACTACTGGTGAAGTTTATCACTGTCAATTGGATGAGATTTTTAATTTCTTGACGTATAATCCCTCCTTTAAGGTTTTGTTCGAAGGACAATACAGATAGTTTGGCACACAACTTACCAACGTAATAGTGAGATAGTTATCACCCAAGTGTAGAATTTGCAGCAAAGTGAAAAGAAGATTTCAATGCCTAAATCAGAAATATCTTGAACATCGTTCCTAAGCCTCACTACAGAGAATTCTTTAACTTACTTTACTGAATTTGTGTTTGCTTTTATTTATACATTCTATTAGCTTAAACAAATTTCATCTAGTCGCCTTATGCTTTTAGGTATTATACCCTACCATCCACATGATTCACAATTCTTAGTGAAACTTTTTCAAACACTTATAATTTGTCTAGGATTAGGTAATTCCCTTTAAAAAGGTCCCCTAACATTTTTTGTTTATTAATTTTATATGTTAGCATCCTACCATGTAATATGATATTCACATCCTATGTGTAATTAGTCTTGCGATAGTTTTTATTGTCATAGTTGTATTTTGTTAGTTTAAAGATTAAATATTATATAAATCTATAATATCTCATTTAGAGTTTTCTTAATTTTCTATAAATATAACAAAATCTAGATATATGCTTAGATTGATATCAAATATTTGTTTTTGTAGAATTATAGATTTTATTGAAGTCTATAGAAATTTAATACCTTTGGTAAATAACTAAAAATCTATTTGAGTCAATGGTTTTCATCCTCCAACTCAGCGAAGAAAGGAAAAGGGTTTTTGTCCTTTAATTTAGGCCTAGAGAGGTATTGTCGTTAGGCTATTGAGACATAGTCTACACTCCATAAGAGATAAAACTAGATATATAAAATTGCATTTAATATTCTCATAAATTACCCTTCTTGAACTCTCTTGATACCCTCCCTCTTCAAGTGATGAAACTCCTCAGATGTTTTTTATTAACAACTAAATATATTTAATAGTAAATATTGCTTAAATAGGTGTTGCTCCTTGAATAATCACAAAAGCCTACTACGAAACTATTTTCTTTTATGAAATATAATGAATCTTTAATTTCTTCTATTTTCTTTTCATAATCAAGGTGGTAGCCTATAGAGAGTGATTTGCAAGCAGAAAATAGGTCATTCTTGATAGATAATGAAGGAGGGGGCATAGTAGTCCGCCCTTCACCAGATTTTTTATCCTCAAGAAATCATAAATTTGGATGTTGAAGAATTTCCTCACTCTCCCATATAGGATCCTCTATAAAAACATATTTCCATTAAACCAAATATTATTTAATTAATTTATTTCTTATCTTTCCTTCTCTAAAATTTATAATGACCCCAAGAATCAAAATTAGTTTTCCTCCATCATCCAATGGGGTTAGTTCTAATGAGGAAGTAATTTGACTTCCTAAAGTTCTCTTTCCTATAGTGGTTTCAAATGTTGCTAAAAAATATCTTTTCCATGCTACTTGTCCACTCCTAAGATATATTTCACTTTTTTTTTTGTTATAACTCTAGGATATCCAATGGTAATGCCTTGTAACACTACATCTTTTCCCTTGGATTTGACCCTTAACTCCATAGTCTGGAAATTCTAAGTAAATTTTCCCAAATAGTACAGTCATTGCACTCCTAAGACCACATTAGTTTCTCTTATATCCACCACATAGAATTCATCTATAGTGATAGAAAAAGTAGCCCTTTTCCTCACTTAATCTAGAATATTTGATACAAAATTAACCTAATAATGCCTTGGTTTAGTGTTTTAATGTGTTGTACACATTCACATTAATCTAGGGCCCCTTTTTAAATAAAATGTACCTTAATTATACCTTATTTAAGGTGTTGTGAAGTGTTGTATTACACTTTCACACTTATCTAGGGTTTCATTAATTAATGGTGGTTAATTGAGATTAATTGGCCTCTTTAATCAAATTCAAGCCCTCTTTTCAAAGATCTATCTTGAGACCCAATAATGATATTGGATGAAATTTAATTTTGAAAATTTGGTGTCCTGAAAAATGTTGCTAGGACCCATTCGCCTTTACTAGAAAATCAGTTCTCTCCACATAGGACACCCCTTTCTATGCATTTTTGAGGTGGATTTTTGATGTTATTTCATCGACCTGAAGCATGGTCCTAGAAAGTTGTGCTAGGACCCATTCACCTTTAGTGGTGAATGGGACCTCCCTTAATAAGACCCCCCCTTTCGAATTTAATTATAATGGGATTTTAATAATTTTCATTCTTAGATCTAATGTTGGCTTGAATTGTTTGAAGTTTAGGGTTAATCTCTTGATTTAGTATAAATAAGGGGTTAATTCACATAGTTTCTCCTAGCAACTTTGAGTATTCATGCATTATATCAAGTTTGAGTTCACAAGAGGATTAGAGAGCATTTCAAAGGCATTCAAGGGTAGATTATCAAGGTTTTCTTACAGGAATTCAAGGTCATATCATCATATCAAAGGTATAGTGCATCAAGCATGTGGTTGAGCTAATGTTGTTGATGTAGCATTGAAGATTTATTTACAAGCATTGTTTCAAATCTAATTTGAGATAAAGATCTACATTCTTCATGGCCACTTCATGTTAGTTTTCAAATTTATACTCCAAGACATCATCCAGGGTATCATCATTGCATATTTCATGTTCCATTCTTCTATTTCATTATTTCATCATTTGGTTTAATTACCTAAAAGGGGTTTGATCGAGGAAAACCCCTATTCACTAACAATCAAAAAAAAATTCTCCCCTTCAATGTGTGTTTGCAGATTTACAGGTTGAAGATCAAGTGGAGAACAAATTGGAGGCAAAATTGTCAAAGTTTTCAAATTACAAGATTGTCATTCATAATGCAAGAACAAAGAAAGAAAGGCTACAAAATTTATTCCAGACTTTCAAGATCTAAAGACCAAGGATTTGAGAGTGTAGGAATCAACAAAAAAAACCCATAAGTCAATTTTTTTGAAACCCTAAAAGGACCCATTCGCCACTAAAGGTGAATGAGTCCTTAGTAGGGTTTGAAGTAGTGAAAACCTCAGATCTGGGAGTACAGATTGAGAGGAATAAAATCAAGAAGTTGGTTTCTAAGACCCTAACATGGACCCATTCACCACTAAAGAAAAATGAGTCCTGTGTGGCCTAAAAAAAAGTTTTAGACTATAAGGTACACATCATTTTGAAAGCTCTCAAAACTTCCCTTTTTATTGCTATAACAGTTAGGATTTGTTTCTAATCGTTATTTGCATGTTTTGGCCCTCATAATTGAATGAAACATCCACCCAATGAAAATTAGGTTATCATTGATACCCTATTGATGGTGAACCTCTTTTTTTATGTTTCATTTTGGTGATCCTGATCCCTTTAAACATCCTAATTTTTGATTTGGAGTACATTAAAACCCTAGATCTTAGTTTTGTAATAGTTTGCATTAGGTTTGCACTAGATGCATTACATTTAGGGTTCTTTAAAATTGCATTAGTTTGACGTTTTTATAGGGATTTAAATTTACTTTCTTGCATTGTTTAAATCTAAAGAATTCAAAAATTTGCACGCGTATTACATTGATTTTGCATAATAGTGTACTTTTCATCATTCATATTCAAAAATTTAGTCAAAATTGCATTTCAAAAGGTGTCATATAGGTCATCATTTACCCTTCATTTCAATTACATTAGGTTATCAAATTCTAGAAATTTTCGTCACAAGAGTTGCAGTTTGAAACTGGGTACAAAAAGCACATAAAATACCCTAAAATTTTCAATTTTCACCTTTTTAAAACCCTGATCGAGGACCCATTCGCCCCTAATGGAAAATTTGTCCTTGACCAAACCTAGAATGCATCTTTTGGCATTTGAAACTCACTGAAAAAAACTTAGAAATTAGAAAAAAATATTTCAAAAATACTTATCTAGGACCCATTCGCTAGTAAAGGCAAATGAGCCCCTGATCATGCCTAAAATTTCCTTTTACAACATTGAAAACCTTTTTTTCTGTAATTCCTTAGCTTGTTGGTAACCTATAGTATCAGTCTCAAAAGTTTCAATAACTTCTATTTTATGCATCTAGGTCAAAAACATCAATTTAGGGTAGTCATTTTTGAAATCGTTTCAATAGAAACAATCATCAAATATGAAAATGTTTACATTTCTAAAGCTTTGCATAAGATGGATAAAAGTACTTTTCACTTTTACATACACAATTTTTACATTCATGAAGCTTTGCATAAGTTTGATAAAAGTGCTTTTCATTTTTGGATACACTTTGTTTGCATTTTTGAAGTCTTGCATACATTGGATAAAAGTAATTTTCATCTTTGGATATACATTGTTTATATTTGTGAAGAATTGCACAGGATAGCTAGAAGTACTTTTCATTTTTGGTCAAACATTAGTATCCTACCTTTCTAAACATGCTAAGAAAAAGTTTATTCCTCACCCTTATGAGAATACTTTAGTGACAGAGAATACAATGGTGGATAATCATGAAAATAAAATTTGGTCTTCCTCTAATATCTTTCCTGTTTGTGATGAAGATATTTTGGTGATAGAAGATCAAATCAATGAGAGTTATGAGAGTCCTATTTATCTCTCTTCTCCTAGGGAAAAAATTATTTAACAAGATAATGCCATCATTTATGACTCCCCTACTTGTGATGAAGTTATTTTAGAAGAAGCAAAAATTGAATGTCATGAACATCTAATTTGTAGCTCTCCTAAAATCTCTCCTACTAGGAAAGATATCATCATGGAATAAAATGAGAAAATTGGCAATAGTAATTCCTTAGATGAAGATGATGAAGTGACATTATACTCCCCTTCACTAAGAGATCATGAAAATGCAAATAAGCCTTCTAAGGTTATGCACATTAGATATCCCTTGAAGTACTCTCATGAGCCTAAACTTATCATTTATCCACCCTCACAAAAACCAAAAAATCAAAACAAACCCATGCTTATCTTAGAACCACCTCAAAGGAAACATGATAATGAAAATGTTTCATAGAAACCAAGTTACAGTACCATTTCTCATACATATAACACAAGGAATGATATGAAACCAATACAACCAACTCAAACATCTCTCTCATTTCCTAACCCTATCTTTCTTGGTTCTCCTTGTTTTCCTTTAAAAAGCAGAAAAGAGTATGATCCTCTTGAAAAAATTAAGAATAGTCTTGCTAAGATGTCCCTATGGGATCTTTTTCAAACCTCCCCTCATTATCATAACATGATTCAATATGCTTTACAACAAGTCCCTACCCCTCATAATGTGCAATCAAACAATATGGCAGCTCAAATTCAAGCTATAACTTTGGAAAACTTAGACATTAATTTCTATCAAGATGAATTTCCATCATTAGAAGAGTAAAAACACAATGAAGCTTTCATGATAATAGCTTATGTTAATCGAGTAGTGATAAAGAGAACTCTTGTTGACAGTGGCTCAACCCTTGACATGTGTAGCATAAACCTTCTTGATAAGATTAAAGTAGACAAAATCCAAATTCAACCTATTTCTTTATCTATTCATGGGTTTGATAGCATAGGAAAAAAACCTCTTGGAGTCATCAGATTACCTATTAGCATTGGAAAGGATACCTTCCAAACTCCAATCCATGTTATGCCTCATCATCTTTCATATAATCTCCTCTTAGGTAGACCATGGATTCATGAGATGCATGGAGTTCCTTCTACCCTTCATCATAAAATGAAGTATGTCTATGAAAACAAAGTTTACACACTTAATTCCCATCCTCAACTTGAAAGTTGTTTGATTGCTGAGAAAGAAGGATGAGATTTTTTGGAAGTATTGAATCAAGAAGCAAAAGTGAAAGTCATGAAGGAAGAACACAAGAAGTAAATTGATGAAGTCACTAAGTTGTTGGATGAAAATTGGGGTTCCTAAGATTTCACACCTACATTCATGGGAGAATACAAGATCATAAACAAAGATTCTAAAAAGGGAAAAGAAAAAGCAGTGATGTCAACATGAAATTTGAAATCATCCACTTCAACCACTTTTGATGAAGAAAAAAATTACACACCAAACTTTGATGAAATTGATTATGAACAACCACCAAATCTGAAAGAAATACAAAAAAATTATGGAAGAGGTTATGAACTTATAAGACAACTTGGTTATAGTGGAAAAGGATGTGGTGCTAGAGAACAAGGTATCTATGTCCCTATAGAGTCTAATATGCAAGAAATGACTAATAGTCTTGGAACTATTGTCTGTCAAAAGAAGAAAACAAGCCCTCACTCAATATCAACACTCCTAAAAAAGATTCTCCTACACAAACTTTAACATTAATGCACCCTAAATTGATAGAAACTAGTGGTATTGATTATTATCCTTCAAAATAAATGAAAGAAATAGAGAAATCTTTGCTTAACATAAATTTCATCACGCAAAACACTAATGATTGTAGTTCATTAGATTTTACACCTTTTTTTAAAGAAGAGTACAAAATATCACAATCTAAAGAGTCTTGTGTAAGTACGACATCTTGTACTAAGCAAGAGATATCTTTGTTGCAAAATAAAGGAACATCTTCTACTCTTGATCAAGAGAGTATCTTGTCGAGACTCCTCCAAGATCATTTGATATGTCTCCCTCCAAGAACATGAAAGAAATTTAATTACAAGAGTTCATTTTGTGCATATCATAGAGTTCATGGTCATTCTACTAATGAATGTAAGACTTTGGGTAACAAAATACAACATCTTAAGGATTGTGGTGCTCTTCCTTATGTTGAAGCACCTAGTTCCTCTAATTGATACTAATTTTCATGTTTCCCATCATCCATCCTCGACTCACCCTTGTCCTACACTAAGTGGGGGCAAGGGGTTAGGTAGATTTTTCCTTGTATGTCACTTGTTGTTGTCTCTTTTGCCTAGTTGATTTCCTTCCATGTATATTTAAGAGCAAGCTTGGGATGTGACCGATAGGCCTTAAGTTGGCTCACATGTGATGTATTAAGTTATCTTTAGTTATTGCATTTTGGCGGAAACCCCTTCCCTCCTTTTTCATGACATAGCTTTATTTCAGAAACATATGACCTAGCATAGGGTTTTCCATGGAAAGCTCCCATGTCTTACAGGAAAATATTGGCTACTTTAAAACAATTGCTCACAACAATGGTGTAGCAACCGCTTTAAAGTGGGGGAATACATCGATGACATCTTTCGACATATTTCATGGTGTGATTTTATTTTTTCTTGTGACATGTCCTTTTGTTGGTGGCATCATTGGGTTTGATGTCCTCTAAGAGTGCAATATTTCTAAGTACACGATCTCCCTTCATGGGATGATTGGAACAAGGCATCCCATGAGTGACGATGTGACACCCTTGACTTGTCCTCTCTTGGAGATATTAGGAATAATGCTTCCTAAGAAGAAGACCTTACACTAACAAACCACAATCCCCTTTTCACAAAAATGTACATACATAATATTACAAAAGCATTACATTGTGGTGCCTTATCAAAGTTGTTAGGAAATAACTTCAGTATGGTATGAGAGGCTAATATGATTCTCTCATTTTCCACCTTCTTAGGATAACTCACCTAGTGGATAGACTGAGGTTCCACTACCCCAAAATAAGCATACAAATATTTGGGATAACTCACCTAGTGGACAGACTAAGGTTCCACTACCCCAGAGTGACAAGCACATGTTATCAACAAACAACCCCACTCCACATCGCATTGAAATGGTTGTGCTTGATCCTTTATTTTTATTGGCCTTTGATAGGGTATGTTTATGTATCTTTGTTATTGTTGCATACTTATGTGTCTTGAATTTCAACTTTAGTGTTATTTTTTCATGGGGGAAAACTCTCACTAAAGTGGGGGAAAAATGTAGTGACAGAAAAAGTAGCCCTTTTCCTCACTTAATTTGGAATAACTGACACAAAATTAACCTATTAATGCCTTCATTTAGTGTTGTAATGTTTTGTACACATTCACATTAATCTAGGGCCCCTTTTTAAATAAAATGTACCTTAATAGTACCTTATTTAAGGTGTTGTAAAGTGTTGTATTACACTTTCACACTTATTTAGGGTTTCATTAATTAATGGTGGTTAATTGAGCTTAATTGGCCCCTTTAATTCAAATTCAAGCTCTCTTTTCAAAGAGCTATCTCGACACCCAATTATGATATTGGATGACATTTAATTTGCCAAATTTGGTGTCCTGAAAAAGCTGCTGGGACCCATTCACCTTTACTGGCAAATCAGTCCTCTCCACATAGGACACCCCTTTTTATGCATTTTTGAGGTGATTTTTTTATGTTCTTTCATAACATTCAAATGGTTGTAAACCCATTTATGGCCATGTGTTGAAGCCACAAAGGTGGCGGAAGTCACATGTTTGAAATGCCAAATCTTGCAAGTCTTCCGTAGTAGTTCGTGCCTTGGTAACCCATCCTTAACTAATTATTTTAACCGGTCCTTGTCTTACTTGTTGTTGGGGTGATAACAAAGGAGATAATGGTTGGTGGTCGGTAGTAATAAGAAAATATTTGGACATGGTAACAATTTGGAGAAAGTAATGAATTGGAGACGTACCGGTTGTTCATCTACAAGCTTTGGGGAAAGCATCGACATTTAGTTTGCACTAAGATGGAGTCAATAGTTTCAAGATTTGCATCTTGCAACTCAAGAACATCATGACCGGTGGTTGTGAAGATAATGAGGCTTATGTGTACACTCAAGTAAAGGCCGAGACACACTTGGAATAACGGATTCTTGCAGAGGGCATTTCAGAGGATACATACATTCTAATTGAAGAACTACCTTGGTAGTGGTTGCTAGAACGGATTCTGGTGGAGCTCGGTAGCGTGGGGGGGCTTGTAACCCAAGTGAGGGACACAAAAAGAGGAGGAATCCTCCAGAAGGACATCTCAATTCAATGAGAGGCTCTCATGATCTTTCCTGAGAGTGCTCGCCCTTTTTAATTATTACCTGTCTGCAATAGAAAAAGATATATGCAATGAGTCAAAGAGACAAGGAATTAAGGCATAAGACATCCTTAATGCTCTTGTGCAAACAGAATTTCCAGAGCTTTTGGAACCTCTTCAAACGTCACTAAAGAAAAAAGTGAAGGGAGTCTATTCATCTTCATGTGAAAATCAGGCGGATGAAACTAGTGAATAAGGAGAAGGAAAAACATTTTGATCATTTTGAATACAAGCACAGTGCCATACTATTACGTATTGGACCCGAGTTGAGTTGTAATTCAAGGGTGTTACATTGGTCGCTAGTTGTGATACAAATTTGTAAGTTTGACGAAGCCCATCCACTTTTCGGGAATGTGAGGAGCATGGTCATGGTGGTTGATGTTGACCTTTTCTAAGTATATTTTGATAATTGACCAAGGATTGAAGGATATGCATAAAACGAATTGGCCAAAGAGCTTTTGAGACTTCTAGAAATGTAAACACGTATGCAGGAGTAAATACCAAACTCATGGCATCAAGAGCATTTTCTCATTTGTGGAGTGACAACAACCCTAAAGACAAACGGAAAGCGACGTGCTAGTTTTACGATTTTGAGTAGAAAATTCCAAGAATGGCTAACGTAAGGTGCTAAGAGATTTCTACAAAATTTTGGAACTTGATTGCTCCGAAGAAGGTTTAGAAGAGATTATAAATACTGTGTTCCCACAAGCTTGGAGAAGCATCGCTGGCAAGGAGTGCAGAATAGCACCATTATACAGGCATGATTTTCTCTATCCTTAACTTATTTTACGACTTGCAAATAAAGTGTTTATTATGGCTGTATATCTTAACAATTTTTTATTACAAGAAAGAAACGATGAATCTATGTAATCTTTTATTACCTTGTTGAACATGCATCCTAAAAAGGAAAACAATACAAGTTCTAGAGATTGAAAAGACCAAATCAGTATTTCCTTAAAAGAGAAGTATAAGGATATAATGGAATATCTAGGGTGAAGACTACGATAGTTTAATAGATGTATTCTTCCTTTTAGAAGCATATCTCTATTATTTATTTGAAATAGAGGTTTCAATGATGATAATATCCTTTTGATATTGAAGCAAAAATGTTGCACTATGGATATAGAATACCTTTTACGAAATTGAGTCTTTCACGACATTTTTGTAAAACAAATCTAGGAGAATAGGTGATCCAGGGATGTGGAAATTTAGATAGCCTTTCTTTTAACTAGTAGAAATTGTGCTATGTTGTCTCAGGAGAGAGAATAAATTAGGCAATGCAACAATATAGATCTCATAGCTTTTGTTCAATAGAACTTATTTTAGTGCTAACTGCACATAAGCCATAGGTAGCCAAGATTGGGTATCACTGGAATGATTTACCTCAAGGTGGGACATAAGGAGAGATTCATAACTCAATTCAATATGACAGTGGTAAAATATTAAGATCGATAAAGGTTTAAGAAATAAAGGAAGTTATATATGAGTTCATAACTTAACCTAGGTTGAAAGTTAGTAGACTCAAATAGACCAAGGGGTTGAAGATAGATTGCTATCTTTAAAATAAAACCTCTTAAGGGTTGAAAGATTGACTTAGATCAAGACTATTGATATGAAATGACAGTATTCTTTGAGATATTATATTGGCAAGGAAATACCTTGAATTACATGTTTATTCATGTACACAAAATGTGAATTCTAACAATGTCAAGTGGTCTAGGAGAGACTAGAGGCATTTCGTTCTTATGGTTAGTTACACTTATGTTATTACCTTTGGAGAATCAAGGATGATGATATTTCTATGCGTTGGGTTAGAGAAGCTAAACCCTAGTATTGAAAAAAGGAGGATGTAGGAAATCTATAACTTTTATGTCAGATATGACATTGTACATATATATTTTTATTGATAGTGAAAGGTCAAGAAAACCATAGAACAAGACATGAAGTCTTTATATCACCTTAAGAGATTCTTTGATAATGTCGACACTCAATTTAATAGATCAAAAGATGTTGAGTGTTGAATATAGATAGTAAATGACAGGAAGTCATAAACCCTAGATATTGCAAGAATGCAACAAGGGAATTTTAAAAGGTTGAAATAACTAAATATTACAATACATGCATATCCTAGATTAAGGATTAGTTCTACGTCAGATTGGCTAGAATGGTTTTCTTTATAGACTAGTTGTTTTTAGAGTACCAATAGAGTAATTAAAACTTCAGATTGTGATAGTTCTAAGACGATTCAGAGGTCTTTGTCTAGATGGCATGACCAATCAGAAGAATCATACTTAGCTAGAGGGGATCTAGAGTTGTATGGTCGATTGAGTTTTGTAGGACACATCACTAGGATTCAGATGGAGAAACTTGACAGTTCCTTATATCTATACTCTTCTAGAAGGGTCGGGACACTTCCAGTTAGGAAGTGTGCGGGGGACCATTTGCGTTTGTGGTTGGAGGAAAAGCACTCGGGTGATGCTCTTCCTCTATAGCAGTAGACTCTCTAAGGTTTGTGAAGATAGAGACCAACATTCTAGATGCAGTGAACTCCATGTTCTAGCTTACGACAGTCAAAACCAATGAGGTAAAACCATTATTTATGCTAAGTGTATCTTATGTGATATAAATGTATATTGTAAGGAATTATCTTGATTCTAGTTATGATTACAACTGAATTGAAGTTTGAATTTTATCTGGAAAAGTTATTCTTTATTCTTGTGCTTATGCAAATGTTTTTTTAAAAAAATTCTCTCTCATGTTCACTTGGTTTATTTACCTTCTATTAAATTCTTGATTTTACTTGAGTATTAAGAAGAGGGTTATTACATATGGTATTACAGAAAACCAGGTTCAACACATGGACCTATGAGCTCATTGCAAGAAAACTTTTTAAATATTATGCAAATTGGCTAAGGTTAAAGTTGGTTTCATGCCAGAATGGCATAGAGAAAAACCAAGGAAACTACCTAGAAGACTATCTTACAACACTTACCCAAGTCAATGGCTAAGAGAAAGCCAACTAAGGATTTAGAACTCTAAAACCAAAACCATTTTGTTATATTGGAAGAATTTGAGACTTTGACTAGAAAGGTAAAACCTTGGTCAGTTACTAATCAGAGTAAGAGCTTGAGAGGAGTAGTGTCTATATGGATTCAAGATCAATCTTATTTTCTCAAGAACTTAAGGATGGGAATGTACATAAGTAATCAACTAGGTATAGGAGAATCTGAGTGTTGGAAATCCTTGAACTTTATCAATGATACGTAGATAAGATGAATTCTAGTCTAACTTCTGGGTGATTTGGAATGAGCCAAGTGGAATAAATGGATCATTAAATGATGAACAGTGTTATACTAGAAAAAAAAAATGGTTCAAAACTAAGTACTTTCCTTTGTTACAACTAGAAAGTACAACTACATTGGTGAATGTAATTATCACCAAGATACTTAGACAAATTGTTTAAATTTTAACATGTAACCTTTTGAGTAAAGTAAGGAATAGAGTTTTGTAATGAAAAACGAAGAAGAAAAGTTGTGTTCCTATTGTAGTCTTTGTGTGTTGCTATAAAATGATCTTTTAATATCATCTGACAGGTGACTGATAGATACTCCAGGAAATAATAGTGAATATGATATAACCCTTTTTATTTGCAAAATTTTGAGCATAGTGAAATTATTAAGGGACTTATTTGTTTAAGGCACTTGTAATGCAATCCCTAACCGACTATAAGATTTTGGAAAATCCAAATGTAGTGCAACAATCTACTCCCTTGTAGTGACTTAGTCAAGTCACATAGTGCATTAACAATGTTCTTTTGGAATTTGACACTTCCTCAGATTTTTGGTAAATCCCTTTTTAATACTAGCAAGGATCATCATTGTTTTATATCTTTATTTTGAATTGGTCTAGCCACCGAATTTTTGAAGATTGTATATCTTATGGCCGGTTGGTCAAAATTTGACTTATTTCTGGAAAAGAGCTCATTCTTTGATTTATTGTTGAATTAAAATTGTTTATAATTTGATATTGAGTTGAGTTTTGTGGTGGCTATACCATAAATTTTTGATTTTTCATTGTGTTTTATGTAATTTTCTTCTCTATCATGTTCGGGATGGGCCTCTGATAGATTGTGTAAGGGAGTAAATTGTAGAAAGGCACCTGGTATATCCTTAGCTTTATAGTAGAAAGAAAACTTGTGTTATGGTATGTGGGTGGATAGGTAGTACAGTAAGCCCAAATGAATAGTCTATCCAAGTTGAGTAGGGTGGTGAACCATTACTACGCAGATTGCAAAGTGTATGTATATAAAACTATGGCCATAGTGAGTGTTGTTGCCACTACATGCACTCATTAGTTCACAATACTCTAGACATTTAGCTAACTAGAGTTGTCGTACTTAGTATGAGGGTATCCTTAGTAGTGCGACATAGTTGGTTAAGTGGGGGTACACACCAGAGCTCAGATGACATCTGTGAGGGTTTCCAACACAACCTTTCATCGAAAGGTAGGACTACTTCCAGTTAGGAAGTGTGTGGAGGAACTGCTTAAGTCTGTGGTTGGAAGGAAAAATAGCCAGGAGATGCTTCCCCTCTTTTTAGTGGCATGTCGAGTCTTGGAGGATGCTTGAACCAGAAAAAGAATTATGATTCTTTCTCTGGTATTTACTTATCAACATATTTAAATGATGCATGAAATAATGAAACTGGTATTTAATGAATAACCTTTTCAGCCAAAAAGGTGAAGATTGATGTTACTCCTTGTATCTTACTTGATGTATACTGAAACTTTACTTATTTAAAGATGTTAACCTTAGGTATCATCCTCTTGGTAAACCTATGTAAGAGTATTTGATTGCTTCCAATAGAAAGAGAATCCATCTATTATGGAGTTTGTGGTAGCAATTTCTATAATTCCGCTATCAGGATGACTCCATTTGAAACATTGGATAGAAAAGATGCCAAACTCCTAGAAGATAGGAGTAGCATTAGTCCATAAATGTTGTAAAAAATGGATAAACAAATCAAACCGATCAAAATATTGGTGGAAGCTAATGTTAGAAAAGTTATGTAAATGCTAATCGTGCACTAACACAATTCTTGGCTAGAGAAGGAAAGTTTCATAAAATCAGGAATATATTCCTAACCAATTCCTAGATATAAAGGACTCTTCAAAATTCTTGAAGTTACAAATTTGATTTTTTACATAATCATTCAATTATCAGCTATTACCAGAAGGTATAATGCTTTTTAAGAATTATATTTGAAAAGTATATAACAAATGATAATTATATTATGAGATTGTTTTACAGGAACAATACCAAGGAGTGGTCATGATCAAGCTTCTTAAATACAAGGTCCAATGGGACCAGTATCTAGAGGGTAATATGAAATGGAAATTTTACCATGATTTTATATCAATATTTTCTAAATTGTTATTGCTTTTTGCAGGATAACCAAATTTTTATCTTATTAAGGTTTCAGATGCATTGGATCATCGAGGACGATGACTCTTATGGGGGGAGATATGGTACACCCCTAAATTAACTATGTTTTACTTTTTACTTTGAAGTAATTAGTAGATGATTATGTATGTTTCAATGATTTGACGTTTAGTTAAAATGGCTAGAAAAATTAATGTTTTCATGAGTTAGGTTTATTTGACTAAAATCGACATGTGTTTAAAAGTTGTCAAGATGTGATGATTTCATAAGGATTGTGAAATGATTAATGATACATTTATCTCAAGTTGGTGTTGTAAGTTGCATTCAGGAAACAGGTTTCCACCCTCCAAAAAGGGAGGGAGAGCATCATTAGAGAGAGGGGTATAGATATAAGGTAAAGAACAAGTTTTCACCATCTTAGGTCTATTGTTGGGTGAAATGGTGAACTCAGTTGAGTTGGGTAAGGGATACTCGACCCATTTAGTCTAAGTTTATTTGCCAACTCAATAAGTTGTCAATGATGTAAATGAGTTTATGTTCATTCAATTTCTAATCTATTAAAATATTCATTGCATGTTATATGTGAAGGTTATAAACCTATGCTAACTAATAGTAGCTTGCCAATAATGCATGATAGTGGAAAATGATATTATGGGGGTCATTTTGTGAAATATTAATAAATGCCAATATAGTGGAATAGATCAGTCAAACCCACACCCCTAATTTTTGTCATGGTACAATATCATATATGCTTGACTACCTATAGGTATGTGAAGTCTTTGGAAATGATGGATGGCTTTTCCTACACCATATTTTTTTCCCATTCCATGAATTTAGCCATGGGTCTTGGATTTTGGCTCGACTCAGTAATGAGTAGCTTAAGGGAATATTTGGTGGCATAAATATACATATATAGGTTTTGTCTTAAACATCAATGCAATATAATGATGGTGGAAAAAATTTAATAGCATTCAAATGGTTGTAAAACCATTTATGGCCATGTGTTGAAGCCACAAAGGTGGCGGAAGTCACTTGTTTGAAATGCCAAATCTTGTAAGTCTTCTGTGGTAGTTCATGCCTTGGTAACCCATCCTTAACTAATTGTTTTAACCAATCCTTGTCTTACTTGTTGTCAGGGTGATAACGAAGGACATATGGTTGGTGGTTGGTAGTAGTAGGAAAATAGTTGGACGTGGTAACAATTTGGAGAAAGTAACGAAGTGGAGACTTATCGGTTGTTCATCTACAAGCTTTGGGGAAAGCATCGACATTTAGTTTGCACTAAGATGGAGTCAATAGTTTCGAGATCCGCATCTTGCAACTCAAGAACATCATGACCGGTGGTTGTGAAGATAATGAGGGTTACGTGTACACTCAAGCAAAGGCCAACACACACTTGGAATAACGGATTCTTGCAGAGGGTATTTCAGAGGATACATCCATTCTAATTGAAGAACTACCTTGGTAGTGGTTGCTAGAACAGATTCTGGTGGATCTCGGTAGCGTGGGGGGGCTTGTAACCCAAGTGAGGGACATGAAAAGAGGAGGAATCCTCTAGAAGGACATCTCCATTCAACGGGAGGCTCTCACGATCTTTCCTGAGAGTACTCACCCTTTTTAATTATTACCTCTCTGCAATAGAAAAAGATATATGCAATGAGTCGAAGAGACAAAGAATTAAGGCATAGGACATCCTTAATGCTCTTGTGGAAATAGAATTTCTAGAGCTTTTGGAACCTCTTCGAACTTCACTAAAGAAAAAAGTGAAGGGAGTCTATTCATCTTAATGTGAAAATCAGGCAGATGAAACTAGTGAATATGGAGAAGGAAAAACATTTTGATCATTTTGAATACATGCACAGTGCCATACTATTATGTATTGGACCTGAGTTGAGTTGTAATTAGAGGGTCTTAGATTGGTCGCTGGTTGTGATACAAGTTTGTAAGTTTGAGGAAGCCCACCCACTTTTTGGGAATCTGAGGAGCATGGTCATGTTGGTTGATGTGGCCCTTTTCTAAGTATATTTTGATAATTGACCAAGGATTGAAGGATATGCATAAAATGAATTTTCCAAAGAGCTTTTGAGACTTCTAGATATGTAAACACGTATCCAGGAGTAAATACCAAACTCATGGAATCAAGAGAATTTCCTCATTTGTGGAGTGACAACAACCCTAAAGACAAATGGAAAGCGACGTGCTCGTTTTACGATTTTGTGTAGAAAATTCCAAGAATGGGTAACGTAAGGTGCTAAGAGATTTCTTAAAAATTTCAGAACTTGATTGCTCCGAAAAAGGTTTAGAAGAGATTATAAATATTGTGTTCCCACAAGTTTGGAGAAGGATCGCTGGTAAGGAGTGCAGAATAGCACCATTATATAGGCATGATTTTCTCTATCCTTAACTTATTTTATGGCTTGCAAATAAAGAGTTTATTATGGATGTATATCTTAACAATTTTTTATTACAAGAAAGAAATGATGAATCTATGTAATCTTTTATTACCTTGTTGAGCATGCATCCTAAATAGGAAAATGATACAAGTTATAGAGATTGGAAAGACCAAATCAATATTTCCTTAAAAGAGAAGTATAAGGATATAATGGAATATCTAGGGTGAAGACTACGATAGTTAAATAGATGTATTCTTGCTTTTAGAAGTATATCTCTGTGATTTATTTGAAATAGAGGTTTCAATGATGATAATGTCCTTTTGATATTGAAGCGACAATGTTGCACTATGGATATAGAATACCTTTTACGAAATTGAGTCTTTCGTGACATTTTTGTAAAGAAATCTAGGAGAATAGGTGATCCAGGGATGTGGAAATTTAGATAGCCTTTCTTTTAACCAGTAGAAATTGTGCTATGTTGTCTTAGGAGAGAGAATAAACTAGGCAATGCAACAATATAGATCTCATAGTTTTTGTTCAATAGAACTTATTTTAGTGCTAACTGCACATAAGACATAGGTAGCCAAGATTGGGTATCACTGGAATGATTTACCTCAAGGTGGGACATAAGGAGAGATTTGTAACTCAATTCAATATGACAGTGGTAAACTATTAAGATCGATAAAGGTTTAATAAATAAAGCAAGTTATATATGAGTTCATAACTCAACCTAGGTTGAAAGTCAATAGACTCAAATAGACCAAGAGGTCAAAGATAGATTATTATCTTTAAAAAAAAACCTTTTAAGGGTTCAAAGATTGACTTAGATCAAGACTATTGATATGAAATGATAGTATTCTTTGAGATATTATATTGGCATGGAAATACCTTGAATTATATGTTTATTCATGTACGTAAAATGTGAATTCTAACAATGTCAAGTGGTCTAGGAGAGACTAGAGGCATTTCGTTCTTATGGTTAGTTACACTTATTTTATTACCTTTGGAGAATCAAGGATGATGATATTTCTATGCGTTGGGTTAGAGAAGCTAAACCGTAGTATTGAAAAAAGGAGGATGTAGGAAATCTATAACTTTTATGTCAGATATGACATTGTACATATATATGTTTATTGACAGCGAAAGGTTGAGAAAACCATAGAACAAGACATGATGTCTTTATATCACTTGAAGAGATTCTTTGATAATGTTGACACTCAATTTAATAGATCAAAAGATATTGAGTGTTGAATCTAGATAGTAAATGATAGGAAGTCATAAACCCTAGATATTGCAAGAATGCAACAAGGGAATTTTAAAAGGTTGAAATAACTAAATATTACAATACATGCATATCCTAGATTAAGGATTAGTTCTACATCAGATTGGCTAGAATGGTTTTCTTTATAGACGAGTTGTTTCTAGAGTACCAATAGAGTAATTAAAACTTCAGATTGTGATAGTTCTAAGATGATTTAGAGGTGTGTGTCTAGATGGCATGACCAATCAGAAGAATCATACTTAGCTAGAGGGGATCTATTGTTGTATGGTTGATTGAGTTTTGTAGGAAACATCACTAGGATTTAGATGAAGAAACTTGATAGTTCCTTATATCTATACTCTTCGAGAAGGGCCAGGACACTTCCAGTTAGGAAGTGTGTGGGGGACCATTTGTATCTGTGGTTGGAGGAAAAGAACTTGGGTGATGCTCTCCCTCTGTAACAATAGACTCTCTAAGGCTTGTGAAGATAGAGATCAACATTCTAGATGCATTGAAATCCATGTTCTAGTTTACGATAGTCAAAACTGATGAGGTAAAACTATTCTTTATGCTAAGTGTATCTTATGTGATGTAAATGAATATTGTAAGGAATTATATTTATTCTAGTTATGATTACAACTGAATTCAAGTTTGAATTTTATCTAGAAAAGTTATACTTTATTCTTGTGCTTATGTAAATGTGTAAAAAATAATAATTCTCTCTCATGTTCACTTGGTTTATTTACCTTCTAGTAAATTCTTGATTTTACTTTAGTATTAAGAAGAGGGTTGTTACACTTATAGTGCCCATAATGATAGAATTTTGTTTTTTTGTGAATATCTTCTCAAACTTTGATTTGATGGTAACCCAATTTTAGATTTATTTTTGAGAAATGGACTACTCCATAAATTTCATCTATTAATTCATTGAGTCAAAGGAAATGGTGAAGAAATTGGCCTCCATTTTGTTTAAAAAATAATATTTAGGTTTTCAATGAAACCCTTACCTCAGAAGGCTTGGTGTTGGTGTCCCACAATAGTGGATTCCATAGTATTGGAATGTGGCATTTGGTATTTTTGAATGGTTTCATTGTTGTAGCATAGAGCTTCACATGCATGGGGTGTTTTTTTGTTAAGAAGGTTAAAAACCTGGAATGAATGATTGACTTCCAATGGATTCTAGACTTTGATGCCTTCCCTGGTGTTGTATGACTGTTGGATATAACAAATCCCTATTCAATTAGATTTTTTCATGTTCTTGGATTACTTTTATTTTTTGACCTAGGCTCTAGTTTTGGCTTCTCTAATTTTTTGCACATTTTCATGGGACAAGTTGTGTAGCTTTGGTCCCCTTGTAAGCTTCAATATGTAATATCTGTTGGCATCGTTATCCCTCTATGTATTTTCTCTTTATATTAATATAATATTTTAGGATTTTTTCCTTTTTCTTAAAAAAAAAAAAAATTGATTCTAGGAGTGGGGTCATGGTTCTTGATTGTCTTCATATTTAATTCTCTACAATTGATGCACATCTAAATTGTACCACTTTCATTTTACCAAAACTATAGACAAAATAAAGGGACTTAAGCTAATTCTAATGTGTCCCATTTCTAACATTTCCTTAATGACCTTTCTTATTTCCTCCTTGTGTTTCCTAGGATAGTGGTAGGGAGGAGTGATGAAATTTAGTGCCCTCCTCCAAATTAATGACATGCTCAAAGACTTTGTTTGGTGGTCTCCTAGGAGGAATGCCATTGAATATTTTACTATTCTTTTCTAGTAGTCTCTATACATCCAAATTATATGTTATATTTCCTTTGATAAGTTTTGTTCTACTCCCAAAAACTATGTTTGCCACATAGATTTCTTATGAAAAAATCCTCTCTACCCTTCTAGATGATATAATACTTGGTATTTTATTTTTCATTATCTATAGTAACACCTCTTTTCTCTCTAACTAAAGCTTTAGTTCCATGGTCTAGAATTATTTTTCTCTCCTAATGAGGTCAAATGATAGATACCTAGAACCATATCCATGTCTTCTCTACTAAAAAATTAGAACTCATCCTCCATAGCATTTCCTACTAAATTAAGATTTAGTTCATAGATATTTCAATTTTATTAGACGTTAAAACTATCTACAACCATAATAATGAATCCTTCGATGTCCTCCATCTTTAGGCCTTGCTTCACCACATATACCTCATTAATGAAGTTATGAGTGACATCACTATCAATGGGTATAGTCACCTTTTGACCATTGAAGACCCCATGAATGTGAAAGGGGTTATTCTTGGAGTATTCTAGACAATGGAAAGTGTGCCTCCTACCATGGTTTCTTCTTATTTTGGTTGGTCTTCTTCACCAATCTCTTCTTTGAGTTCCTCTTCACCCTATGATGTGGGATCTTAGATATCAATTCACCATTAGACCTTAAAGTAATGCACATGTTCTTTCCCAAGACATATAATTTTAGGTGACCATTAATCCTTTTAATTGAAATATAGCTTCTTCCTCCTTAATTTATTCATTCCCTCAATCCCAAGCCTTAATTGAAATCTCTTCAATTGTTGTAATTGTTTTTAAAAGGATTCTCTGGAATCAAGTTTTTGGTTTGGAACTTATTCTTTGTAATCAAAATTTACAAAGCCAAATTGTGTCATAGAAAAGTGGCCCCTTATCATTTTCATGGTCTTTTAGGTCTTTCTTCACAATGCTTGGTTGATTTTTCTTTGATTTATTAATGTAATGTGGCTTGAACATGCACATTTAAGTCCTTAAAATTCAAATTATGGCATCTTGTGAAGGTGTTGTGAAGTGTTGTAAAACATTTCTACACTTTTCTAGACTCTATTCATTACAATTCACTTAAAAATCACCTTTTCATCACTTATCAAGTCCTATTTTGAAGTGTTGAAACATCTTGTAACAAGATTTCACACTTTTCTAGGCATAATTTTACTATTTACACCTTTCTTATGCTTTATTTGACCCCTTTATGCCCTTATAAGGCTTAATTAACTGTATTTTTTAATGTAAACACGATAATTAACATTAAATGTGACTTAATTCTTGACACCCACTTTCAAGTCCAAGGTGGGACCCATTCGCCATGGGTGGTGAATGAGTCCCTCTTGGCTCTAAATTCAAAATATTTCAAATTTCCTTTCGGGTTTTTATTCGAAATTGCTTGATGTTGGCCTGTGATGAGGTTTCAATGGGTTACTAAGGCACAAGAATTTATAATTAAGTGTTCTTCTCATTTTATATCTCCTACAATCTTCTAACTCATTCAAGGATTCAACTAGCATTTGAGCACTTTGCATCCTATAATCAAGCATCTATCAAGCATTCAAGAGCAACCATTGACATATCTTCAGATTTTCTTCAACATGGGTTTGGTAAGTTGATAGAATTTGCATGTTATTTTTCTATCATTCTCCTTCATTTCATTATTTCATTAAGGGTTTGATTACCAAAGTGGGATTCGACCAAGGAAAATCCCTATAAGCTAACCCTTAACCATTTTTCCCCTTTTGCATGTGTGTTTGCAGACTTGTGTATGCAAATTAGACAAGCATTTAGGTGTTGAAAAGTGGAAAAGAAGTCAACAAAGTGTTTCAAGTCAACCACATCCTATTTCAAGCTTGGAGAAGATATTTTGTCTATTTTCTGCAGATTTGACTTTGGCAACCCAACAAGCAGACAACCTCAGATCTAGTGCTACAAAATTGTACCTTGATTTCTCAAAATTTTGGGAGAGGACTAATTCACTATTAGTGGTGTATGAGTCCCACCTTAAGGATGGAAATCTAGATTTTGTCAGATTCTGAATCTTGACACTCAGAAACCTGTTCCAGATAGTTTTCATCAAAAGTAGGACTGATTCACCATCAGTGGTGAATGAGTCCCACTAGTGATTTTCTATGATCTCAGACAACATTCAAAATTTATCAGATTCTCCAATCTCTACCTAGGTGTACTCTAATTCAGCCTCTTTGTATTTTGTTTTACATTTCGTCATTCATAGTTCATTGTTCGCATATCACATTGTGTTTTCCAACATTGCATAAATCTTAGGTTTTGCATGCATAATTAGTTAATTAGTTCATATAATTTCACTTAGTTGATTCCATTTAGTTGAAATAACATCATACATTGCATAATTTGAGTGAACCTAACCTAGACTTTTGACTCTACGTTTTCCTTTTAGGTGAAAAACCCTAGAAGTGCTAGAAAGGATTAGGGTTCCAAAAATTTACGGTTCACAAATATTGTTTGATTTCTCTTAAATAGTAGGTGGTTTAAAATCCTTGACAAAATCCATAAGAGAGTCAATTATCCTTTCAATGCAAAGCATAGTCAATCTTCTCATTGTGATGTCTATTACCATTAAATTGATAGCTTCTAAGACTCTATTGCATAGTTCTCCACTAAACCACACAATCTAATCTAAGTCAAATATTTAAATTGAACTTTAGGATCCTTCCAATCAAAAATATCAATTAGAAGTTTGTATAATTCATTGTATGAGGTGATGGATCCATGAACTTGAGTTATCAAATTGTGGTACTTCCACTCATGTGTACCCTCCAAATGTAAGGTGGAAAAATTGATTTCTTAGCATTTGGTCATTAGCCTTAGGAACATGTATGTATCTAGATTTTATACCAATGAAAAAGATAAGAATATTACCTACCTCATCATAGGGAGAGAGCATCAACTTCCCCAAATCTTGTTACACATATCTTTGTAGGGCTTGTAGTATAGGTTCAAGTCTATAACCATTCTAAAACTTATTCATGTTTTTTATTAGATTAGTAGGGGAAGGAACCCGATCCTAAATAAAGAAAAATAGAGTTGAATAGCCCAACAAAATAGACTAGCCAAACACAACAACCAGTTAGACACAACAAGACAAGAACATATAGAGAAAATAAACCAGTAGTAAGAACACAACCACCAACCAAAGGTAGAACAAAGAATAAAACAAGAGGGGAACAACTCAAGCACCAAAGTTGGGACCCAACAACCTTGTCTTCAAGGGAATCCCATTTGAAACCAATACCTTCTTAGAAGAACATTTCTTTTTACATGACACCTATATCAAAGATGAATCAAAAGAAAAATTAGAAACATTTAAATCAAATGAGGGTATCCCCTCCTTCTGATTTAAATGTTAGCAAGGGAAGGGTCCTGATCTTGAACAAAGAAAAATAGACTAGCCAAACACAACAACCAGCCAAACACAACAAGACAAGAACAAAAAGAGAAAAAAGACCAGTAGTAACAATAGAGCCACCAACCAAATGTAGAACAGATAGGAAAACAAGAGGGGGGCAGCTCAAGAACTAGAGCTAGGACCCAAGAACCTTACCTCGAAGGGAATGCCATTCAAAACTGGTACCCGCTTAGAAGAACATTTATTTTTACATTGTACCAATGTCAAAGAGGAATCAAAATCCAAATTATAAATATTTAAATCAGAAGGGGGGTATCCCCTCCAAAATAAATTACAAGAGGAACATTAGATGTTTCAAGAGAAGCATCCTTATTTGAAGATGAAACTAGTTTATCTAGAATAGGTGTCTCAAAGGAATTTGCACAATCTGTAGTAGAATTTTTCTTCTCTAGAAACAATGCATCAAAATCCATAAGAGAAGCTACACCATCAACACTAGGATTATATTTCTACACTGAAGGAGAAGGCCCAAAACTTGAATCATTGTATTAAGAAGAAGAATCAACATTAGGGTGCACTATTGAATGTTCTTAGAGGGAATTATTTCACCAAGTGGAGGAAGAAATAGGACAAGATCCATGAGGGAAGTCCCAAGCCAAGTGACCAGTATCAAAGCAACGTTTGCAATGAAAAAGGATGCCTTTGTAATCCACCAGCTAGGACCAGGACCAACCATTAACTTGAAGCATAGCCTCACTAGGTAATGCTTGAGATAAATCAACCTCCACAAAGATCCTAGCAAAAGAGGTGTCAGTAAATTTCTTGGAAGCAATATCCACTTTCAAGAACCAACCCATAGCATTACCAATGCCCTCAAAAGTAGAGGGACACCAAAACTATAAGGGAAGATATGACAATCTCGCCCAAAAAGGCATAACATTAAGGGGTTTTTTGAAAGTGTTGAAAGAATGTACCCAAGGTCTCATGGAAAGGGGATGAGAGTCCCAATCCCACACACGATGATCCAAAATAGTTTTCTATCCTCAATAGAATTAAAACAGAAAATAAAGAAACCTTTGGAAGAAGGGTAAATTTCCATCTTACCCTCCACCAAAGGTTTCCACTGCTTCAAAATCCAAATATGCAAATATGAAAGAGTGGGGAAAAATTTGATAAAATATACAGATATGACCTAGCTTAGAAAAATACACAATGCAATCTAAGACCTCTTGACTGAGAGAAATCAAAGTGAGAAACACACGATCATAGAAGAGGACACCCCTCTCCACTAGATCTAGATCGCACAACCCCAGAAAAAGAACCAAAAGCATGGAAAGAACAAGAACTCGCAATAGGGGAGCTCTTCAAAAGCACCCACAACAAAAAAATCTGCACTCAGTAAACCATCTATAGAAAGATCCACCACTAGGTCGTGCACATGGGACACAGGCGGATGCACAGACCCAGGATACATGTGAGCAGAGGAAATAGAGAAGTAGAATGAGGGAGGATTAAAAAATGCAAGAGAACCATTTGAACTAGAGTGTCGTGCCATCAAGTGGGAGAGTTGTTAATCCTCTAGTTAGGACTTATTCACATTCATATAATTAGAGAATATAATTTCTCTTTGGATCTCCTTACAAAGTGTTACCCCTCAAATTTTATTTTAAGACAAGTTTAAAACTCATCCTTTTATGGTAAACTTGTGTAAATTGTGGCTTCGACAAAACTTATAACTATCGTGGCCTAGTTAAAGTTCCGAACAAAGTCGCTAGGTTTTGAAGTTTTGAAATCACCTAAACTTTTGTAACCATTGGAAACAATGTTTTGTGCTATTAGGATATCGGCAGTTCGAGAAACTCTAGAACTTATGACCCATAGTTACAGGGTTCCAGCTCATAGTGATGGGGTGATCTCAGTAGAATATACTAATTCCAAAGTGTTAGTGCATTTGTGTATGACACCTTTAAGGAATGTTTCCTCCAATTTCTCAAGATGACAACAACAAGTTTAAGAGTAATATTTAAAAATTGTTCAAAAATAAAGCTCTTTAATAAGGAAGTTGGCGAAATAGTTTCACATGTTTTGTTTAGCGAATAAATGATCACTTTTTGCCACCAAAGTTAAATAGGCCTGCACGTAAGGGAAGGTGGCAGTGTTTTTTGATTTCAGAGTCTTCTCAAAATGGTACTTTTGGGTGATGTCATGGAATGGGAAGATGAACTTGATCTTGCTCTCCAGCCTGATGTGAATTGGCCAGAAGAAGAGCAATTCAACATCATCTCTCAGCTGCGCCCACTAGCCTAGAAGGAGAAAACCAGCTATGTAGAATACAACAGGACCACCCAGGTTTTGGATAAAGGAGATGAATGTGCCAAATTCAACAATTTAGTTATGGAAATGCAATTGGAGTTGTATAGAGTTCTAACACCATTGGTGGTTTAGCGACATGCATGGAATCTCTCCATGACAGGGAATAATAACGTCTTTCCTTAAAACAGTTGTCGCTGGTCATTTTCAAGACTGCTACTTTTTATAATGTAACAATTTTTATGTGCATGTATATATGGACCTCTAAGTTAATTGTGGAGGAATCTTTTGGCTATTTCCAAAAAATAGGGGAAGTAAGGGTAGTTTTGATTTTTTCATTTTGTACGATGAGTTGTGTAGGGGGTTTGACCTTTGTGCTCATAATTTTGATATTGGAGAAATAAAGAAAGTGTTTTCAGATCTTTTCATTTGTAAATGTTCCTTTAAATTGTTAATAGACTTTGGACTTTTGCAATATCCTTCCGATATTGATTTTGTCATAGTAAACCGTATACGTTATTATTTTTGGAACTTTGAATGCAGAATAATTCATTTGTTGAAAAGGAAATTCAGTGCTTATTCTTTTTCTTATTTCTCATTATGGGTGTGGAATAAATGGGATTTGTATAATTTGTTTTAATTCACTTCACTCTGAATCCATTCATCGCATTTCCTTTCATGGTTATGGCTAGGTGTCAGTTTACCTTTTCTTCTTTCTGGTGAAAAGCATACCCAATATTTTCTATTCATTGCAAATCATTCGAAGGTAGTTGCGCCTTGTAAAATAAAAAAAGAGCACTTGCAAATATCATTGCAAGTGACTCAACTAATAGTACTATTTGTTCTTCTTGTTGGGAATTCTGAGTCATTTTCTTTCATTCATTTTTGAAGGACAAATCTGTTAACTAACACAAAGATATTTTTATTATGTATGAAAAGACCTAATATCATCAAATTATGAGTTTTTGGATTTGGGATTTGGAGCCTCCATCTACTTATTGAGAAAGGTAGGTCTAGTGGGTATTTTAGCTAAAATAAGAATAATCCTCTTTGTGTGGTTTTGAGTGATATCTATATTATTGCCATTAGAATCACGTGATTCACCCTTCATATATGTAAGAATATTTATATTACTATCCATCTTATGAAGAAATTATGTCATCATATCAATCATCATATAGAAATTCCTTTTAGCCTAACCATCAAGGTTGTCATCATTTTCATCTATCTTTCTACCATAATGTTATTATCTATAATCTCTCTATAGAATAGTTTTTTTCAAAATCATCCTCAAATAATATTTGGTTTCCATATCACTATGCTACATGTAAGGCACATATGAAAGAAAAAAAATTAGTACACCTACTTTTTATTTTTCCTAAAAATTTAGTACTACTACATTGAAATTTAAAATTTTCACCAAATAGATTTATTGAAGATTATTGGAGCAATCAAGATTCCTTTCATGTCAAATATTTATTACATCATACATTATTTTTGAGCTAATATGGTGATTTAGAGTTCAATATCTATTCAAGCATTCAAAGGAATTGTTTCAAGACAAGTTTCATGATCAAGATCCACATCCATTGAAGCCAATTCATGCTAGTTGTAGATCTACAATCCAAGGTTTTATCAAAGGTTTGGTGAGTTGTTACATAGACTTGTTCACTCATCATTCCTTCATGTTTCATTTTTTCAAATGTACAAAGTTTAAATACTCAAACACAGTTTGACCAAGGCAAACCCCCATTCACCTAACAAACAACATTTTTCTCTCTTTGATGTGTCATTGCATATTTTAGGTGAAAGATCCTTTGAAGAGAAAAATTGAAGAAAGTTGCAAAGTTGTCAAATTTGCAAGAAAAGTTACCATTTCATGGAAAATCTTCAATAGAAGTTATTTCTAATTGTTTGAGAATGAGAATCGAGAATTCGGGAGTGTAGACATGTAGTAGAAGAGAACCCATAAATAGATTTCAAAGAGCCCTAGCCAAGACCCATTCGCCATGGTGAGAATTAGTCCTCAGTGAGCTTGAAAAAGTGACTTTTGGTGAAAGGTACACTTCATCTTCCCTTTTCCATATTTTCCTTTTGATTACTGTTTCTATCATATTTGAGTACTATCTTTCATTTTCATTTTATAGCTTGCATTTTGGAGTTTGTTTTATGGTTTTAATCTTTCTCCTTAAAATGCATTTTAACTCATACCCCTGTCCTTGCATAGAGAGGAAATTTTTTGATTCATACCTTGATTTGAATCACCCAAGGGTTGATATTCACTTCATTGTTTGGATTTCATTTCCTTGAGTGAAATTAGAGAAATAGGCCCTTTGTTATCAATCCATTTTTTTGGGTTACATCCCCTGCCCTATTTTTCAATATTTCAATGACAAATGATAATGTTACCTTGATGTGAAAACCCTTGAAGAAGAGATGCTACACACAAGTTTATTGATGGATGTCTTGAATGCTTGATAGACTTGCAAAAGGTTGATTCCCACATACAATGGATTGTTGTAACTAGCATGTAGAAGATACCTCAATACTTCTCCATAATTTCCTTCCAATTGATCTCCCATTGATAAATTGTCCCACTAATATTCAAAATAAGAGAAAAAATTGTTTATATGTCCATTTTAATTAATCCTTTTGGGTAGGGGTTAGACTAGGGTCATTTTCAAATCATATAAGCTTGTGAATCAAAATTTCAAACATTCAAAATTTTCTTTTTGTCTAGCGCACCTTGAGTAAAGTGATGAGTAATTTTTGGCTTGAATTTATAGGGATGACATGGATTTAAATATATTCATCAATATTACCCTAAAATTAGTAAATTATTATAATAATTAAAGTTATAGGCAGTTGACATAGGGTGTCAAGGTAGTGTGAAGTTTTCAAGGGTGACAATTTTTTATGCTACATTTAGCCCCCACTTTAGTGAAAGTATGATCTTACATTCATACAAAAAAGAAAGGAATAAATATCCATATGAAAACACTAAAGAGACAAGATGACACTAAGTTGAAGGGTGCACAAGCCTGCAACCTAGGATCTTGTTGATCCACAAGGATAAGACAAATATACACATAAGAAAAGGAGAGATCCACTTACACATAAAGTACTTAATGAACAATAAATGGATTACACCTTACAATAATACATAAATAATGCACAAAACAAATAGACTATATACAAAAGAATACACAAAGCAAACACATGAAATACACAAAGAAAACATGCCAAAGATATAAATTAGATACATAGTAACATAAGAAAAACAGTAAAACACAAACAAAAGGGTTTATACTAAAAAGGAATTTGAGTCGGTAAGGAAAAGAGAGGTCTTAGTCTTAAATTTTTCCCAAATAGAAAACATCATCCATCAAATGTGTTGTTTAAAATGATATTCTCATAAGGATTTAAAATCACTCATGAAACACATGGATCTATTGGAAAGCAAGGTGTGTTTTTCTAGGATGACCATGTAAAAATTCTCAATTTCATGAATTAGCAAGCTCTGTTATGCCAAATTTATTGACTATTTTGTCAATTACACTTCAGGGAGTGCATAAAAGTTTAACGTCATGGGGAACAAATAAATGCTCAACATCACAAGGGAATTTAAATTGATAACATCTCAGGGAGAGTTATAACAACACCACCACTAAAGGGGTATGTCAATAGGTCAAATCTCACAAGCCATATATGAAATGGATAAGGTGATATTCCCCCCTTTAAAATTTCAATACTTTCTATGTTGATATTTTAAGGAAACACAAGATGAAGAGGTAATCCTTGAAAATAATATGTACACATCCCAAAACTAGTTATCCTTACCCCAAGTGTAAAAGGAAAATACAACCACACAAGAGAATATCATGTTGCTACCATGGAAAATAGGGTATGGCTGCACTTAAGATTATACCACCATTAATTCCAATAAGAAAAAATATGGAGCTATAAATGCCACATAGTGAGGAGAAACACCATAGAATAAAGATCATTATTTCTTAGAAGTATTAGATGCATGAACACATGGGAGGGCACTATAATCACTAAGTTGTTTTAGTTTACTACTCAGGGCTTGACATTCATTAGTGGAATGACCATGCACTCAATGATATTCACAAAATAAGTTATTGTTATAAAGTTTCTTACATGTTGGAGGAGGAAGAGTAATCGAGTTGGATTTGAGTAGCCTCAACAAAACATGCTCTTGCTTGGGTATAGGATAATTAGTAGGAGACATTCTTTTCTTGTGTGAAGAAATTCTTTCTCGGTTACCACAAGAAGTCATAAATATAGTAGATGGTGGATCATGAGATGAAGATGGGGATGAAGGTTTGAATCCTAAACCCTTTTTATAAAGGTATGGTATAGACTTCACGTGATCCATATCTCCTTATTTTATGTTTTCATTATATCCACTTTTAGAAGGAATTTTATATCCAAGCCCATAACACTTTTCCAAATCAGATGAAGAATTCCTTTTTGAATGTTCCTAAGAAGAATTGATTTTTTTAAAGAATGTAAATCCTTTTTAAGCTTATTAAATTTAGGAATTATCAACACATGAGGGATTAAAGCTAAAGATCCCCCCATTTCCATCATGGGGCAATGTTTTTTGATTTGTTGATGTAGAACAAGATTGAGAAAATTAAACACAATACTCCTTAGTTTGACATGTTGTGAGATTTTGTACTCTCTTACAAAAGAGGGTGTAAAATCTAATGGGCCCCAATCACCATCTAAGAGTTTTGTTATAGGTGAAATACAATCATGATTATCTTCAATATGTATAGATTCTACCTTTGAAGTTGGGATCAAAATACTAAGAGACTTTGAAGTGTTGTGTTCAACTTCAACTTGAATTATAACTATGTTCATCCGCTTTACTGTACAGATCTTGTTATTATATTCATACTTCATCTCACGATAAAGAGTACACAAGAATCCCTTCATAGCATGAATCCATGGTCTACCTAGTAGAAGATTATATGAAAGAGGTCTCAACATGATATAGATATGGGTAGGAAAAACTATAGACCTTACCTTAATGGGTAGTGTGATAGTCCCTAATGGTTGCCTACTTGATAGGAATTAGGTGTTGTACACCTTGCATAATTTTTATAATGTTTAATTTATTAATATGTGTGTGGTGCACCTAGGGGGACCTAGAAGTGCATGTATCACTAGGAGTTAACATTCTTGAGGCCACTTTGTGTTGTATGTAACATTAGAACATAAGTTGATAAGTTGTAAAATTATATTTATTTAATAGTGGGGAAAGTAATTCAATAAAGTACCCAATATTAAATGTGGGATCATGGTTTTGTAATCTCATGGTTTTAGTCACACAGTTTTATGTAATACCACTTGGTGGTTTTGTGTGAGCTTGTTTCTATAAAAGAAAACACAAGGGTAGTTATCTAATGTTGGCTTATTAGGGTTTTGATTCTTCTTCTAAAGATTACATGTGTGAAGCATGGCATGGTATGTCTGGTTACATGCTTGGACACAATGTAGGATGCATTGAGGAGGCTTGATGTTTCAAAGGTGTTCATGGAGGATCTGAAAATATATTGTGATGTTTATTGCTGAATAATACATGAGTCATGGATGCTTTTGGAGGTTGGGTTTTTCCCTCTTGAGGATTTTCCCAGGGTATAACTTGTGTCACTCTTTCATGAGTATGTTGTCTATTCTCTTGCATGTGGATTCTAAAGGCTTATTTGCATAGATTTATCTTTTTGGTTAGTTAAAATTGTCATTAGATGGCTGAGAGTTTCTTTCACTACTAAAATTGTGAAATCCACTAATAGAAAGATCATTAGGTTCTATGAGATTATTATCCACACCAATTTTATCTAGAATATCAATGCTACAAATATTAAGACCTAGTCGATTAAATCTATGTGTGTATGCCTAACCCAAACATTATTAATCGCCATAATTATCATTAAAGCCTTATATTTGTTTTGGATCTCAAGTGAGGGTAATTCATCCTCAAGGAATGTGATATCCAACTTTGTTTCCTACATACACTTAAATAAGTCTTCTATATCATTTGGTTTGATAGAGGGTGAGATATCAATTTTCTATAAATCCTCTTTGAGCATCCCATGTTATGTAGGTGATGTTTGAATCAAGTCCCAAATGTATATCTAAATTGCTAGAGTATTAGGAATTTTCTCAAGAATATCATATTATTTACCACTATGTGGAGGAAGACTAGTTGGGGGTGGAAGATATGGTTGAGGTAATGGAATGGATGTTGGTGTTTGTTTAGATTGCTTATTATTTCTAATATTATATGTGTGAGCAACTATTTGATAACTTGATTTTTGTAACACATCTTATTGTACATGATTACTAGTGAGTTGTTTTGAAAATTTTAGGATAGGTCCATGAGGTTTAGGAGGTCCTATAATGAGAGGTGATTTAGGAGGTCCAACAATTAGAGGAATTTTAGGAGGTCCAACAATTTTAGGAGGTCCAATAGTCATTGTGTGTTAATAACTTCAATTGAGTTAACTACTTTTTGATGATCTTCTATTGATGGGGGATCTAATGTCGATTTAGCATATTCATATATGCCATCCATCTTACTATATTTTGAAAGAAATGTACCAATGTTTTCATCTTCTTGTGCAATATATCTTCCCAAGTAGGAGAAGTATCAAGAGAAACAAACATGATTCTCACGATTCTCAATGATTGGATCCTCTAACGCCAATATATCTTCAAAAATATATGAGATATTGAGAGAAGAGCAAAAATGATTGTCATGATTTTCAGTGATTGAATTATCTTGCACCAAGATACTCTCACAATTAGGAGATACATTGGGAGAGGTATCAAAGAAAAATAGAAAAAGAGGAGAGAGAAACTCATTCCCACCTACTTACAATAAAAATTCATTGAATTACCTAACAAGATATGTCAATAGAACATGAATTATAATGACACAGTATTTTTGCAATGAAAATATTATGTTATCTCTATAGATCAAATTAATGATGTTTAGAAAAATAAGATACTTTAAAGAACAAAATGCCAAAACAAGAACCATATTTGAACATAGAGCACACAAATGGATATGAATAGAAAATTTCACCCTAAATTAGCTGGTCTAGGGTGCAAGGGCACCCTAGAATAGATAGGTAAGTTTGAAAATTTTAAATTTGAAAATTATTAACAGTGTCTGAGGGTCCTATGTTTCAGAGGTTCAAGTTTGGAAGTGAACAAATATCTTGAAATGCACTAAAACCTATTTTTTCTCTATGAAGCACATGTATTCATGTAATTTTTAATATTTTTAGAGAAACTGAATATGTTAAAATGATAACTTTTATAAATTGAATATTATACTAATTGATTTTTTTTTAAATATAGAAAAGCAATGGCTTTTAATTTTTTTAAATGAAAATACTATGCAATTTTTTTTACTTAAATTTTAATGTTTTTCACTAAAATATGCATGCATAAATGATAGAATAATTTTGCAATTAATTTTCTCAATGAAAATAATTCAGATCTAAGCCCTAAATAAGGAAAATCATATCTTATTTTTCTTGCAACTTAATTCAAATTGTTTTCAATTTTAATGATGAAAAACTAATGGACATGGATAAATTTTTTTAAAATAAATGCAAATGAATATTAGATATTCAAAGAACCTTGTTTTAAATTAAATTTTCAGATTTGATGCAATGAAAAATTAGAAAAAATGCAAGTGTAAGATATGATAGGTTCACATAAATATTGAGTAGGAAAATCGATCCTAGATCTAATTAAATTGACTAGGATTATCTCCTTTTCACTTGACAAAACATTTAACATAAGTGAACTAGGGTTTTGATGATTAGCTTGTTGCCACAATAGAGAGACAATCATCTAGTGATTTGTATTTGTTGTGTGTTGTGTGGATGAAGAATTTGATGTGTGACTTGAGAAGCCTATTTGACATATAGCCTTAGATCGAGAACTATAATTTATTGGACAGATGAAAACAAATAGTTACAAAATTGACCTAGACCTAAGAAGTTGTAACCGAGAGAAGCTTGTATTCTAAATTTTACCTTTAATTTTCTGGTCTAGGGCACAAGGAAGCTCTGTACTGAATTCCTACCATTTCTGATCTACAAATTCTAGATTGTAGGTTAAGGTTTACACTCTACTTCCCTAGACTATCACTAGTTGAAACCTTCATATCTGACTTGCACACATGAAAATAGGGGAAATGGTTGTATTGTATATAGGCTTTCCTAAGTCAAACCCCATGTTGGTATCCTACCTCCATGTAAAATGATTGATGATTATCAAGAGAGCATTCCCTAGGTTGGGCATGGGCTAAAACAACAATAATTGACTAGAATGAATAAATGACAAATGATAATATTACCTTGAGGTGAAAACCCTTGAAGAAGAGATACCATACAAATTGATTGATGGATGCCTTAAATGCTTGATAGTCGTGTAAAAGGTTGAATCCCACACATAATGGATTGTTGCAGCTAGCATGGAGAGGATAACTCAATACTTCTCCCTAATTTCCTTCCAACTGATATCCCATTGATAAATTGCCTCCTTGATATTCAAAATGATAGGAAAACATGTTTATATAAGCATTTTAATTAATCCTTTTTAGTAGGGGCCATGTTAGGGTCATTTTCAAATCATAAAACCCTCACAATAAAAATTTCAAACATTCAAAAAATTTCTTTTTGGTCTAGGTCGCCTTGTGCAAACTGATGAGTACATTTTGGCCCAAATTTATAGGGTTGATAGTGATTTAAATATATTTTATTAATCTAGCCCACAAATTGGTAAATTATTATTATAATTAAAGTTATAGGAAAAATAGGGTATCAAGGTAGTGTGAAATTGTCAAGGGCGATAATTTTTTATGCTACAACTAGATCATTTATGTTGTTATTCATACTCCTCATCTTAAATTTATCTTGGCATTTACTTAGTAAGTTTTGGTAGGAATTTAGGTGGAAATGAAACTAGACTTATTTGATAGATTTATTCTAGGTCTGGTACTAATAACAATAAACTGAAATATATATACATGTTAAACCCATTATTTTACTAGCATTCGTAGGGGCGATAGATAATATCATACAAAATGGTGAATAAATGTATCCTTTTATACCTATTAAGAAACATGGAAGGTGTTGCGGTAATATACTCTAGAACTATATTTATTTTAAGGGGATCTATGCAAAGAATTGAACTAAAATTACTTTAATTTTTTAAGTATTAAGGGTTATATCATAAAGGTCACAACATGAATATGAAATCAAAGATAAATTATTGTTAGTAAGTAATAAACTTATCCTCTTTGTTAATGGGATGATCTTATAAGGGTTCTATCCTATCTTTGTTGAGTGGAAAATTATATTGGTTGACAAGTCTAAATTTGAGATTTTGGTGTCCTTGCAAGTTTCTTAGTACATGTTTTCTAAATTGTGAACATTATTAGGTTTCCCCACCTACTAATAAGCATTATTAACTGATGAGAATTAGTAAGAAGATTTTTTTTAATGTATTGATTTGAGATACTATAATCTAGATGGTAAGTCATTTAAGATGGGTGATATTTTAATCCTTGAATAAAGATAAAGATGATTGATAAATTCCATTATATTTAGAGGTACATTAGGAACCTTGTTATTGGAAATGGTCCATCTAAAAATACTCAAATAATTAATTAGAGGTAACATTATATATATGATTTGACCCCCCTTAGTTAAGCTATCTAGAAGTGAGCCTTATTAAATATGGAAAAAATCTATTAAGGTTGAGATCCATTGAGGGTTATTCCTTAGTAATGAATGTAAAATAAAAGGGTTTATCCAATATTTATAAAAGTCATATTAACCTAGGAAAGAGGAAGTTTTTATCCTAATATTTGAAATCCTAGGAGAATTGCATGAGGCTTTGATTCCATTGGGAAGAAAAATTATATAGGAATAATTTAGTAAAGGATGCCTCTATTACCCAAATCAATAGAAGAGGGCTTAGGGAATAGCTCCAAATTCTATGGTGGCTTCTCAATTTAACAATAAACTTCCATTTTTTCTATTCTTTATCCTATGGTTGTATTTTCAGTAAATGATGGTTAACTCACCTTATCAACAAGAGAGGCATTCCATCATCATAAATCAAACCTTAATGAGGCTCTTGATATTTTTCCTTCCAAAATATATTGTAATCAAGGATGAAACTTTAGATTCATTATAATTGTAGTTTTCTTGATGTGAATGTGTGAAATTTTATCCTAAAATTATCTGAGATAAAATAATTAACATTTTTGTGTTGAAAATTACAGCTTTGTGTTTTATAATGGTGATAACTATAGGAGGGTATAGGTTATCCTCAAGGCCTAGTGAGGTATATAATTCCAAGAAATAAGGGAATGACAATGATTTAGGAACATCCACAAGGCATGAGAATTATTTTGAGTCCCTTGAATTATTATTTTCACAATGCATTTTTATGTAGGTCTCTAGGGAGTTACAAAAGAATTTAGAAACCAACACATTCTATCATAAATGATTACCAGGTCTTGAAGTTTTGAGAGTATTCTTTGTAATCTCCTGGTTGTATCATTCTCACATTTCAAGAGACTTTAGTCACTACAAAATCATGATGTGGTCTTTAAGTCTCAACTAAGTGGAGATACTTACATGGTTTTCACTCCTATGATCATCATTTTGATAGTTTGTTCCAATGAAGTTCTTATGGAGGAACATTGGATCAAATAGAGGCTATAAATATATCTACATGAGGAAAATTTCCTCCATTATCACTACATTTTATTTAGAGTTATTTTTATACTTGAGAAAGTAAATTTTTATGTGAGCTAATGCTTTGTGAAACTTTGTACCTAATATGGATCATCTTTGATTATTAAGATTTCTATATATATAGATAGATAGATGCACCGTAGAAAAATAGCCCCTTGGCATTTTCATGGTATTTTAGGGCTTTCTTCATGATTCTTGGCCTATTTTGCTTTGATTTAATGTTGTAATGTGGTTTAAACATTCACATTTAGGTCCTTAAAATTCAAATTATGACATCTTTTTAAGGTGTTGTGACGTGTTGCAAAACATTTCTATAATTTTCTAGACTCTTTTCATTACAATTCAACTAAAAATCACCTTTTCATCACTTATCAAGTCCTATTTTTAAGTGTTGTAAAGTATTCTAACAATATTTCACACAGTTATGAGCTTAATTTCACTATTTACACCTTTATTATGCTTTATTTGACCCCTTTATGCCCTTATAAGGCTTAATTAAGTGTATTTTTGAATGTAAACCTGACAAACAACATTAAATGTTATTTAATTCCAGACACCCACTTTCAAGTCCAAGGTGGGACCCATTAGCCATGGGTGGTGAATGAGTCCCTCTTGGCTCCAAGTTCAAAAAATTTCTAATTTCCTTTCGGGTTTTATTCAAAATCACTTGATGGAGCCTGTGATGAGGTATCATTGGGTTACTAAGGCACAAGAATGTATAAATAAGATTTTTTACATCCATTTTAACCCTGATTCATTCAATCATTCATCAAGTTCACTAATTTACTCACTCAATCAAGCATTCAAGCGCTTTGCATCATCTAATCAACCATCATTCAAGCATTTTGGAGTAGCCATTGTTATAACATCAAATTTTCTTCAATAAGGGTTTGGTAAGTTGATAGCATTTTCATTTTATTTGTTTATCATTCTCTTACATTTCATTATTTCATTAAGGGTTTGATTACCAAAGTGGGGTTTGACCAAGGCAAACCCCTATTTTCTAACCCTCAACCATTTTTCCCCTCTTGCATGTGTAATTGTAGACTTGTGTATGTAGATTTGACAAGAAATTAGGTGTTGAAAGGTGTTCAACAAGCCAACAAAGTGGTTCAAGTCAAATCAACTCTATTTCAAGCTTGGAGAAGACATTTTATCCATTTTCTGTAGAATTAACTTCATCAACCCGACAAGTAGACAACCTCATATTTAGTGTTGCAGAATTGTCCCATGATTTCTAAGTGACCAGATTTGGAATTTTTGGAGAGGACTGATTCGCCTTCAGTGGTGAATGAGTTCCACCTAAAGGCTGGAAATCCAGATTTTTTCATATTCTAGATCTGGTCACTTAGAAACCAGTTTCTGATTGTTTTCATTAGAAGTGGGACTAATTCACCATCAATGGCAAATGAGTCCCACTTGTGATTTTTAGTGATCTCAGTTAGCATTCAGAATATTCCAAATTCTCCATTCTCTACCTAGGTGCACTTTGATTTAGCCTTCTTTTTAGTTTTACATTTGTTCATGTTTAGTTCATGTTTGCATCACTTTTTTTTTTTCAAACATCAATTGTTTCTTAGGTTTTTCATTCATAATCAGTCAAAATTTTCATTTAGTTGCACTTAGATCATTTCGTTTAGTCCAAATAACATCATTCATTGCATAATTTGAGTGAACCTAGATAGACTTTTGAGTGGGGTTTATCTCTCTCCTTTTAGGCGCAACATCCTAAGAGTGCAAGAGTAGCCTATAAGCCCTACCCAAAAATCTATGGTTCATTTTGGTGAACATGCATATTGAGCACTTTACATTTCTAATTTCAATTGCATATTGCATCCTAGACTTCATTTGCATCAACATTCAATCAGGGTATTTTCTTACTTTTGCATCCTAGGGTTTCTCAAATTGCATTAGTGAAAGACTCATTTATATTTCTTTTTTGCATTGCATATCATTGAAAAAACTGAAAATATGCATATGCATCCTTCATTGGCATCTAAAAAGCATTAAAATCACTTTAATTTTTTTGAAAAAAAAAAAGCATCTCATAGTTTGACTCATTCACCACTCTAGGCGAATCAGTCCACTTGCACATTCTACATAACATTTTTAAGTGTTTTTTGGGTATTTCCTGCATTACAGTTTTATGTAGTTGCTTTCTGTTTTAATTTCCAAAATCTCTATTTTCAGCTATTTCTTCCATCTTAGTTTACTTGCGTTCATTATCATCATGGTATTTTGTTTAATAAGTTTTGGAATTCATTAAAATCCTTTGTAGAAATGTCCAATTATGCCTTTGGCTATGACCCTAACGACCTTGAGCTTCCTCATGCTCCTTCAACTCCTCATGATTTAGACATCATTGGATAAGATGATGCTAGCATGAATATGTTCTTAAATGAATGTCTTGATAACCTAGAAGCCAATGCAATTGTTTATCCATCCATGAAGCCACAAGATCTTCCTACTATTGCACCTCCTAATCATTTTGCATATTTACATCTTGAAATAAATGAAGGACCTAAAGTTCCTCCATCAAGTGGACCTAGTTCCTCTCAACCAACACATCATCACCCATTTTATGATCACAAACACTCCCATAAACCTTGAAGAAACATATGGTAAAGGATTTACTATCCTACGTTAACAAGGTTGTGACACAACTCATGAACATGAGATCCATCAACTCCTTGAACAAAACCCAATAGAAGAAAACACCATAGGATTAGGATATCAAGATGCTTCTCATTCTGATAGACCTCCTTTTGAATATTGGAGACTTCACGATGATGGTACAGTGATCTTTGATTCTCCTCCTGACTTAAACATTCTTCTTCCAAATGAACAACCATTACCTGATTCTAATGACAAGGATGCTAGGATACCCATAGGTCCTCTTCCTCCTTCCATTCATGAAAAAGAAGAGTCTAGCAAATGATAATGAACTTACAAATTGAAAAAATTCAAATTTCCTACTCATCCTCCACCTAAATGTGAAAGGAGACTTCAAGTGCTTTTAAACAAAGGTCTTATACTCTTACCACCTATGAATAGGTTGGCCATTCATCCTAACGATTCTAACATACCATTTTTCAAATATCATTGTTTTCTTGGACATCAAACCAAATAATATTGGACATTGAAGGACATACTAGATAAGTATCACTTCACTGATACCGATTGCTTTCCTATTATCCCATAAAAACTAAAACCCTTTCTCATGCCATAGTTGTAGAATTTTCTATTCTCACTATTGCATGATCCTTTCACATCACCCACTTTGACTCACTCTTTCCTTACACTTTGTGGGGGGAAAGAAGTTGTAAGCCTTATCCTAGTAATACATTTGTTCTTGTCTCTTAACTGTGCTATTTCCCTTCTGCTTAAGATTGTGAAGCCAATAACTCGGTTAATGGTTGACTTGGATTTGCATTACTAGCCCATTTTCACATTTTCCTTTTTATATGCGTATTGTGATTCCACATACCATGCGTTTTATGTTCCCTCTATTTGTACACTTCTCCTATTTTTACCTCTATTCTTATCTATGTCATGCATGTTCTTTTCCGTTCTTGTTTTGTGTTTTCCTTTTAGGGATGACACAAAGTGTTGAGATGCCCTATGTCTCTTCCATGTTGACCCAAAAGGTCCTTTCTTTATCATTTTTTATTTTGTGTTTTCCTTTTGGGGATGACACAAAGCATTGAGACACCCTATGTCTCTTCCATGTTGACCCAATCGGTCCCTTTCCCTTTTTACTTTGTCTTTTCATGTTTTTTTCCTTTTGGGGATGAAACAGGGCATTGAGACCGAAATGTCTCCTTCATGTTGACCCAAAAGATTTTCCTTTGCTTTCACCTTTTTTTTTTTCTTTTCACTTGTGTTTTTCTTTTTGGGGATGATACAAAGTGTTGAAACCACAATGTATCTTCCATGTTGAGCCAAAACGGATCTTATTTTTCTTTTGTTTTTGCTCTCTTTGTGTCATTCTTCTAGTTCTATGTGCTTTGGGGAATGATGACAACTTTGAGCTCTTTAATAAAAATATTGTAGCAATGAACATATTGACCTCAATTCTATAGATCCCTTATTTGTTTGGTGTTCTCTTTTCTGAGGGGAAGCTCCCTTTCCTTTTTTTTTCTTTTTCATTTACACAAAGCAACATTACTCGAAAACATATGACTTGGGATAGGGCTTTCTGAGCTAGCTCTCATGTCTTGTTTTATTTTTCCTTTTTTTGCATCTTATTTCCTTCGCTACTTTAAGGTAATTACTCATAGAATGGTGTGTAGCAATTCCTTTAAAGTGGGGGGCATACATTACCATAATTTATTTGCATTCTTGGTTCTTAGTACAACCTTGTCACTTCATACGATGAATTTTTCATGTTGTGGATGACATTGGGTGTGATGTCCTTCATAAGTGTGATCTATCTTAGCATATTGCATTCCTCTTGGAAGCTTGATGTGATGCACTACACCCCTAGGTTGTGAATATTTTATTCTTTGATTGGTCCTCTCTTGGATATATTAGACAAAATGTTCCCTAAGTAACAGACCTCACATAAACTTAACAAGACTCCTTTGAACATCTTTTCCATTTTACACTTTTACATTTTACATTTTACATTTTTCACTTTTTCCACCTTGCATAACACAACTTGGATGCCTGTGGTACCTCTCTCTTTGTTCATGAGTTCTAATCATACGAAGCTTTGCTTGTCTCATGAAGCACAAATTGAAATTTTCCTTTGTGGCACCTTATTAAAATTATCATGAGGTATAACTTTGATATGGTTGAGTAGGAAGCCCATCCAGTGTCATGACTTTCCCCATAGCCACCTTTGTGTTTGTGAGTGCATACCAAATAGTGTATGTACTTCACCTTTTTTGGGCCTTCTCACCCAATGGACCACCATGAGTTCTGTCACCCCAGAGTGAGTATGCATTCTCCTTTTCAAGCAAACAGCCTAGATCTAATCCACAACTAGTTGGACAGACAATCGAAGCTCCATCTGACTTTCTTCTTTCATTTCAACACTTGTGTGTTCCTTTGTTCTTATGTTTAGTTTTCCATGGGATCTTCAACCTGGGGGCTTGATCACCCATCTTGATCATTGTGATTTCATCTTGCTAACATAAGTGCATTTGAACCCTCCTCTCAATATGCATGGCTACTTTACTATGAGTTTGAAGCAGGTCCATCCTCTCACTAAAGTGGGGGATAAATGCACCATAGAAAAATTGCCCTTTGGAATTTTCATGGTATTTTAGGCCTTTCTTCATGATGCTTGGCCTATCTTTCTTTGATTTAATGTTGTAATGTGGCTTAAAAATTCACATTTAGGTCCTTAAAATTTTAATTATGATGTCTTGTTAAGGTGTTGTGAAGTGTTGTAAAACATTTCTACACTTTTCTAGACTCTTTTCATTACAACTCACCTAAAAATCACCTTTTCATCACTTATCAAGTCCTATTTTGAAGTGTTGTAAGGTCTTGTAACAAAATTTCATGCTTTTATAGGCTTAATTTCACTATTCACACCTTTCTTATGCTTTATTTGACCCCTTTATGCCCTTATAATGCTTAATTAAGTGTATTTTTGAATGTAAACCCAATAAAAAAATTAAATGTGACTTAATTCCTGACACCCAATTTCAAGTCCTAGGTGGGACCCATTCGCCATGCATGGCGAATGAGTCCCTCTTGGCTCCAAATTCAAAAAAATTCAAATTTCCTTTCGGGTTTGTATTCATAATCACTTGATGTTAGCCTATGATGAGGTATCATCATGTTACTAAGGCACACAAATATATAAACAAGTGTTTTTACATCCATTTTAACCCCCATTCATTCAAGCATTCATCAAGTTCACTAATTTACTCACTCAATCAAGCATTCAAGCACTTTGCATCAACTAATCAACCATCATTAAAGCATCTTGGAGTAGCCATTGTTATAACTTCAAATTTTCTTCAATAAGGGTTTGGTATGTTGATAGAATTTGCATGTTATTTGTATATCATTCTCTTACATTTCATTATTTCATTAAGGGTTTGATTACCAAAATGGGGTTTGACCAAGGCAAACCCCTATTCTCTAACCCTCAACCATTTTCCCCCTCTTGGATGTGTATTTGAAGACTTGTTTATGCAGATTTGACAAGGAATAAGGTGTTGAAAAGTGGTCAACAAAGTGCTTCAAGTCAAATCAACTCTATTTCAAGCTTGGAGAAGACATTTTGTCCATTTTCTACAGAATTAACTTCATCAACCCGACAAGTAGACAACCTCAAATATGGTGTTGCAAAATTGTCCCGTGATTTCTCAGAATTTTGGGAGATGACCGATTTTTCATTAGTGGAAAATGAGTTCCACCTAAAAGCTTGAAATCCAGATTTTGTTAGATTTTGGATCCTGACACTCAGAAACCAGTTTCCTATAGTTTTCATTAGAAGCGGGACTAATTCACCATCAGTGGCAAATGAGTCCCATTGGTGATTTTCAGTGATCTCAGTCAACATTCAGAATATTACAAATTCTCCATTCTTTTCCCAGGTGCACTCTAATTCAACCTTCTTCTTTTTTGCTTTGCATTTATTCATGTTTAGTTCATGTTTGCATATCACATTATGTTTTCAAACATCAATTGTTTCTTAGGTTTTGCATTCATAGTTAATCAAAAAAATTATTTAGTTGCACTTAGATCATTCCATTTAGTCTAAATAGCATCATACATTACATAATTTGAGTGAACCGAGCTAGACTTTTGAGTGGGGTTTATCTCTCTCCTTTTAGGTGCAACATTCTAAGAGTGCAAGAGTAGCCAATAAGCCCTACCCAAAAATCTATGGTTCAATAGATAGATATATTATGATATTTTGAGTATTATGAAGGAAGATAGAGAAAATATAATAATAAATTGAGTTCATCAATGAAAAGGTCATAGATTTCAAGTAGAAGATGAGTACAATAATTAGGAATCAAGGTTAGAGAATTAGCTCTGTGGAGTAATATGGAATATGATGTGGAGTGCAATTCTATGAGTAGAGAGTGCAAATATTATGTGGTGTAATATTATGTACTTCTAGTGTAGTCCTTGCAATAGGCCTTGAAATGGTGTCTCCATTAATATAGGTCTATGTTTAGAAGCCATAAATGGTAAATTTTCATTTTTTTAATCTTGTTGCAATCAATTGGCTATAGTTTGGCATGTGAGAAGGTCCACTATGATAGACTATATTGTATTTTAGGATAAACAATATATAGAGAAATCATTTGAGGCTAGTTTTTTCTGATTTGAAACTTTTCTTTGGGTATATCTTATGTCATTTGTTGTATATTTTGTTTCTTTGTGCAAGTGCATTGTGATAGGTTGTATAATTGGATCATACTTCTTTGGACCTTCAACTATTCCTATATTCGATAAAATTATCCATGAATTGGATATCAATGAGTTAGAAAACCTACATACATTATGATGTTGAATATAACCATTACAATTTTATGGTTGACAAAACCTTAATTGATATGGAGGATCTAATTTCTCTACTATGTGTTTCAATCCGTGTTTATTTAGGACAGAATTCCTTAACATTTCCTTTTCTAAATGTTGGCATCTAATACTAAGTATTACCAAATATGGTATGGTGATTTTATTTCCTATCTATTGGGTAGATAAGGATAATATTTATGGTTGAAATCATACAAAATTGTTCTATACTCAAAACAAAAATATATTTTTAAATAATACTATTATGGATTTAATTTTCATCTAAAAAATCTTTTATTTTCAAATAACCCTTGAGTAGTGTCAAAGGGCCTTGAGCCTAGATTATGAGTTTGGATTTATGTATATGTATAAATAGAGGAAAATTTATGTGATTCTAATGTGTCAATTTTGTATGTTGGAATTTTACCCTAAGATAATACAATTGTAGAGTATTATGGATCTCTTTGGGGCAATTTAGCTTGATTAAATAGATTTGGGTATAAAATATTTAGATAATATCTTTTTATATCACTGTTCTTGTACCCTTTAATTTTATAATGTTGAATTGGGATTGATAAAGGAGATGACTTATTGGCATCAGAAATAGGGTTGTAAAAAGGACTCTCTCGGGACATAGGTAGATGATAATTATTCTCTTAGTCTATCTTGTCCCCACTCATCTTAATAAGATTACCTAAATTGTAAATTTTATTACTAACTTATAAATAAGATTAATTTTTATCCATAATGATAGGAGTAATATAGTGTACTCTTCCTAAATAAGTATTCATCCATATCGTATGATTATATTGCTTTCACTAGTAGCATGGAAGTGATAGATGCTAGGATCTACTCAATTTTATGAGGTCTAGATAGAATTTTTTAGTGGTACATGGCTGACGGATGAAAGGATCTACCTATCTTAATATTACAATTGGTATGTCAAAAATATTCTTGTATTTCTAGTGTTGTGTTTGTATAAGGTATGGTTCTCAAGGTTTTGATTGGTAAATAAATATAAGCGATTGATAGTATAGAGTGTAGTCTTAGGTTGGTAAAACCATATGGAATATTGGTTATATTTATTTAATTATAAGTTGAATTCAAGGCTTATTAAGGCATGAAAGTCTTACTTCTAAGCTTATACAATGTTCATTATTTCATTTGTGGCTTTCCTCAAGATGGTAATAAGTAGTATGAGATGCTTTCTCATCATCATAAATAGAAGAGACTTAGAAGAGAGAATAGGAAACATAGTGTAGTATGAAATGAACCACCATTCTTCATTCAAAATTATATGCACTTAATGATTTTTATTAGTGAACTAAGTAAAGGTGAAGAAATTTTTAGCAAGTTTGCTATCCACTTCCTTTTATTCGTTAGTTGCTAAGTGTGCATGTGATGTTATCATATTTTGTATATGTTATGTATGCATGAAGTAGTCACATTATGTTTAAATGGCATGCATAATTTATTGATGTTATGTATATATTTATAATAAATGAGTTGATTTTTATGTGTATGGATATGATGTAGTATAAGTTAGTCCCTATATGAATTGAGTTGATGAAGTCCTTTTATTTTTTTATGTGAACTATGATGCCACTAATTACTACAAAAAGGATACAAACGTAGTATCTTGAATGAACCCTCAAGGATTAGGTCTAGGTGTATGGACTTGTCATATTATGTGGGCTTGTCTTATTTAGTGTAATATTGTATCTTGTGGTTCAGAGTTATCTCCCTTGCTAGAATTGAACAAGTTTATGAAACCAATTCATCTAATTGAGAAAAAGGTTGCTTGGTTGATCAAGAGGATATTAAAGATATAATAAAACCATAAAAAAAAATTAAAAGTAACTATAGGTGATTATTACTGATGTTAATAAAATTATGGATATCTAAAAAGAAAATTAGTTTCAAACTATTTTATTTATTTAATAGACTATATTTTACTTTAGAATTATTTTCTTTTCTATATAAATATCATTTTTAATGTCTATTTAAACTAATTAATAGATTTTTGAATACTGAAATAAGATAACTTTTGATTGAACATTAATTATATTTTATGTGTATATGCTAAATCAATAATATAATATTAATATCTATAAATTTTTATTAGATAAATATGTTTAGTTAACCAAATTTATATTATCTTTCTTTATAATATTTTGTTTTATTTAAACAAAAAGAGTAAACATAAAATTTACCAAAAGTTTAATCATTAAAACTACTAATCTATTATTATTTGTTAATAGTTTTTGATCTCTGAAATACTTTAGATCCTAAAATAAAATATTTAAATACTCCTCTCACTCTAAATACAAATTATATCTTAAAAAAAAGTTAAACTCTCTTTCCACCATTAAGTTTTAAGAGTACCCAAGCTTATTTAGAGGCACTATAATAGTTCCAACATATGGATGTAGATTAATATTGCCTGTGAGTGAATCAAAGAAATCAAACTATCTATTTACAATTATTAACCCCTGCCTATTAGTCCCTTCCTATTACGGCAGAGACTTATGTTTTCACTCCACGATTTCCTATTAATCTACTTTTTGGAAATTGCCTCAGAAAGGGGGGAACTATTTATCATATGCTTTGTAGCGATTTCATTATTAAAATGGAATTTGGGCTGATTTTTCAGCTTTCTGTTTGGTACCTCCTATTTTTTCCCATGGTTTTCTATTTTTAAATAGAAAATTATTCTTGAAATGAAGAGAGGAAATTTTTTCATGGGTTTCTAATGTTTTGTGACTGTGGAAGTGTCTTCACTATAAGGGTTCCTAGTGGGTAGGTGGCATTGATGAAAGTAGTTCACATACCTTGTCTCTACTACTACATTTGGCATACATGCACACTATAAATTTAGGGCTAAATCAACCTTCAAGCCACATGAGGATTAATTCTTGCAAATAAAATGTTTTTTTGATTGCTTCAATCTAGGAAATAAAGCATGTTGAATTTGTAGGAAGTAAAGCATGTTGAAGTTGCTACAAACACCCAATAGATCTCAACCTATAATGAACCAAATCTTAAATTTAGATAATTGTTATTGTAGGTCCTTGTGTCACAAGGCACAACTATGCCAATTTATGTTTGTTATCACTAAGAAGCAATAAAACCCTAGTTGATTAGAGGTCAAGGTGTTCCTCCAACCTTTTCCACATGATAATGATGATGCTTTTGAGTTTGAGCAAATGTCTCTTTAGTGCATAATATCAATTTTTCTACATTATTAAGGGGAAAGAATTATCTTTTTCATTATCATTGGAGATGATTACTAAAGATGATGAAATGGATAAACGATAGAAACTTAGAAGATAAATTCAATTATGAATAATAATTACCTTTCCTTTACCCTTCTCACCTCATGGATTGAGATGAAGTAGATACATCCATTTCTACTTGATGTGCTCCTTATGATGTTGTGGTTCGATGGAATGTGGTTGTTTATACTAGTATCATGGTGTTTGGATTTTAGGATTAATACAATAAAAAGGAAACATAAGGATAGGATGAAGGTAGTTTCTTTGAAGAAAATGACAACATAAGAATATGATGAATGTATCTTCTTCAAAATGAGAGCGAATGCCTCAACTTATAGATTTTTGATGGGGGGAATCAATAGCCAAGGTGCATTGAATAAACAGAGGGTCAAGATTGAATGTAATGATGGAGGGTTAGCCTTTTGACAAGTGTCACCAGAGAAAATGAGGCGTAGGAGAAAGATGTTCTCACACATAAGGAAGTACATGAAAGAGACATGTCTATGACATGTGTAAGAGGTAGGGTGGTCTCACATGTGTGAGAGATATACTCACACATGTGTGAGAAAAGGGTGGGATAGGGAGGTTAGGACACTTATCACATGGTGAAAACTTCAGATCTTGATCTGTGTAGATGGATTCGAGGGTATGGTGAGATAAGGATGCATTAAATAAATAAATACTATCTATTTAATTAACAAATAAAATTGGGTAAAGTCAAGTGTGATCAGGTATAGACATAATTAGATGTCTACAATTATAACTTTCCTCAAGTCAATTTCCTCTTTTGTAATTAAGAATATACACTATGTTTTTCAAATGCACTTTGCACATGCATATGTGCTTGCATATTGTTGTGCAATATTTAAGCTCATATTGAACCACTAACCTAAGCCATAACTTGCAACATGTAAATATTTCAAAAAAATATGAATAGTTGATGTGACCATTTGCTTTCAAGTTTTAAATTTTTGATCCAATTGGTTATATTTGCTACCCATTTGGTTTTCTATTGGGTTCATAATATTTTTGTGATATAATTGCATGCACATGAAGAGTGACTGGTTTTTATAAAGTTTGGTATTCTAAATATTGAATGGTTGATTTATTGAAAAATTTATCTAGTTTTGATAAAAATCCCTTAAAGAAACATGCTCACATGGATTGCCAAGATTGCAAGGCATACCCAAATAGGATTTGTTGAAAAGAATTTAGAAACTTTCCCTCTTACACATGTCTCTTTTTTGAAAAAAGTTTAGAAATTTTCAAACACATGTAATTGACAATTGTAAAGAAAATTTTTGCTAGCATAGATTCCTGCTTGTGACAAAATAGGTGCTTTAAAATAGAGCATGGAAAAAATAATTATTGGTTAGATGATTCCTATTCGTTTTATCTTATCAACCATGTGGAAAATGTTTATTATTATACTACACCCAACAACAAATTAATTTTTCTCTCAAACATGTGTCCTATTTACATACTTAAGTTTTGGGCATTTGCTATTTGTAGATGATGTTAATTTTCTACACACTATACTGATTTGATTCTTATTGCTATAAAAGTCATTGAAATGTTAAAATTTTGAGGCTGTAAGTTAATATCATGTGAAAAAAAATAAAATTCTAGCTTTTATTTCCATATGTGATTCTTGAAATGTAGTGGGTACACCTTGAATTAATACGTTAAACCCATCATATGTGAGATAATGAGGAATCTTGGGAGGGTATTGACACTTATCTATCACCTCACCCATCTTTGATGCAGTGACCTTGCACTTGTCTATCACCTCACCCATCTTTTCAAGATGCAGTACTATTAGACAACTTCATGTTTTCTGCTTTAATAGTCCTTTCTCTCTACCTACTAGATCTCTGACTAGTCTATTTGATGCATTTTCAATGCTTCCTGTCATGCACATCTAGTATAAGTTTTATTTGGCTTATTGGTTGCTTTTAATACTACAATTCATGCAGGAAGACGTTTTGAAATTGTATAAAAATTGTCTAAACTTGCTTCATGGGGATGTAAATCTAAAATTGTGAACTGCAAAGGATGTATATTTCTCTGTTGGTAATGCTCTTCTCTAGTTCAGAATCCAAATAGATAACTAGCAAATTTCGAACAATATATTTTCTCATCCTAACTTGGCTGGTTCTAGATAGAAAAATAATCTAAATATGCATTGTTTTCTGGGTTTGTATGTCTGGCCATTAATTAAACACTTACGTCAGATTTGTATTACGTTGGACCATTAAAAAGGCAGTTCACTTGGGAAATTCTTTGAATTTGAAACTTCAAAAAAACATTTTTATTTTATAAAGTACAACTCCATTAATTGTACGAGGATTGAATAACTCAACTCTTTCTGGCAGTTTCTGTTTATAATGGAATCATAACATTACTTTGTAACTGTAACGCATTAATTGCTTATGATTTCCTCTCTTCCTTCAATATAAAGAGACTTACATTTGCTTCCTTTATACCCTGCCCCTCAATGATAACGTGTACATATGCTAAAAAGAAAGTCCAAATTTTAAAGGACACTGCTTACAGTCCAAGAAGCATTTCCAAGCATCTGCTTCCTTTATACCCTGCTTTTTTCATTTGGCTGGGACAGTAGCTGCGGCGCAGCTCTTGTTTCTTATTGTTTTATATTCCTGCAGGGCTTAGGGTATAAATTGGGGCAGCTAATATTATGTGCAAGGCTGGGAGACTGGAATGATGTAAGCGTAGTGGACTCTATCATAAACTCCTTTGGAAATTCCTTAAACGTTGTCAGGCCAAGACGTGAATCTTCATGGAAGTTGACTTTGCCCAACAGCTCAACAGATTTAGGAGGCCGAGGTGGATTTCCTTCAAGAATGAGATTGAAAATGTATGGTAGTTCAGTGATGATATGCTTTGTGAATGAGGACCTTACGGTGTATATGGGGTTTCTACGTGAGTTGAAGGGTGATGTCGTGCTCAGGTGCACCAATTCTAGCGTGCAATGCTACGTAGGTCACATTGAGAGTGACTCGCTTCTGCTTGAGATTCCTATGACACCTCGCTCTCATCAAATTTCGATAATGAATGCATGGATGGTGAATAAGGGAAGGGGAGAAGAAGTAAAGCTTAGAGAGCTCTGGACGGTGTTATGCTCTCAGCTCTTCTCTTATTGATTTGTATCTGGTTATGAAATCTGATTTTCAAAGGCTGGTGCAATTTATGTCTCTGGTTATGCAGCAAGTTCAATTTGAAAGGTTGTATCAGAAAAAATGTTGAAAACACAACGAAATTTTGATCGCGGTTAATCTTTTATGTGAGTTTCATTTTAAGGTTGGATATCAGTGCATATATGGTTGTATATATCGTGGTCATAATTACTTCAACTTTACAGGAGTTCTGATTTTTTTATTCTAGGGGATAAAACTGCATACCTGTATTCTAATCTCTTTGGTTTGCACTACTTTACATTAATGTTGCAAATATATGTTCTTAGCGGTTAATTTGATTTATTTGGTATGTTGACTGATTCAAGATCTCATCATATAATTAAGTTCTAATTTGTGCGTCACCTTAGAACAAACACCTAAAAGACTATATATATACAAGCTATAAAAAGTTTAAGATGAAGGGGTAGTGTAAAGCTCCACTCTTTGTTCACCCTTTCAGGTAATGATCTTCATTTGATCCTGCTTTGCATGGAATCAACCATTTGTTTTTAGTATATTCTTTGGTTTCAAAAGCTTCATGATGCTTTTTCTCTTCAATGGTTATTTGCTTTTGAATTATTTTAGTTTTTATAGAGTTCAAGTTATTGTGTTAGCTTATTACATTGTTTAGAAACCAACGAAACCAACAGCATATGGTTATGCAGCTATGCAACTGCATTTTCTCCTAACTACTTGTTCTCCTCTGTATAAACCTGTTCGCTGTTCATCAATGATATCAAGCTATCGAGCATTTACCCTTCATTATGGTATCAGACCGGTTGTTAATTCTGTCCCTGTGGAGTTTAAAAGGTGTTCAATGAGGGATTTTATAGAATGAAGTGTTGTTTATCAATGGAACTGCATTTAACACCATTCAAGTGCATCCGTGAAATGAAAAAGGCGCTCAATAAATACAGATTTCTCGAGTTAATCCAAGCAATTCAAGCATGATAGATTGAAGAAACAGGCGTAAGTATACTCACGCAACAGAAGTGTGGGTGCCTCTCGCGCAAGGGAAGTTTAAAAGAGAGATGCGAGAAAATGTAGTGTTCAATACATGGCTTCGCTGAAGGCAGCGGCTGAAGACTATACTGGCCGCGTAAAAAAAGAAGAAAAGAAGTTAATCTGCGGCCATGAGAATTGCTATCAAATGGAACATGAACTGTCAATCTGAATGTGGCGGCTGATGCGAGAAGACTAAGCGGCATTGCTTTAGGCATAAAAGGCAAGTGCAGTATGTATTGTTAACGCCATCTGATTTCTGTGAGGCATCCAAAATGGAAAGAGGCTGCTTTGTATATCCTGGTGCTGAAGATCTATTCCACTGAGCATAAACTATTTATGTGCCTGTGAATCACCATTGGTATAAGCGAATGGAAAGCACTCTTATTTCAAATCATTGTCTTTATCTATTCTGAGGAGACAAGCCAGGAGTATACTTCCACTATAGTACAACCAATGAAAATCAAGGAAATGATTAGGCATTATGGAGGCCAGTAAGACAGCTGTATTTCAGATAGTGGATCATTCATCAGAATCAATTTTCAAAATATAAACTCTATTTAATCACAAAGAGGCATATCTCAGAGACACACCTGTTCATGTATAATATCTATTTAAGGGTCTTTGGATCCCTATTTTTCACAATAGAGAAAATCTATTCAAGCTTGAAGAAAAGTATCACCTTCTGAGTGATCGTCATGTTGACTTGACAGAAGAGAAAGATGGTAGTGAAATATCATCATATTCAGCAAAAAAAACATTGAGCCACAATTAGAAAGTCCTACTGAATATATAGAAGAAAGAGAATAAATTGATGAGCCAAATTCAAGCTCATTATCCACTCCACAATCTAATGTTCCTCTAAGGAGATTGGACTGAGCAAGGAGAACACCCATCCAATTGCAGGACTATGAGGTCAATTATGCATTAATGACAACTATTCTAAGTGCTAATGAACCAAGCACTTTCAAGGTCAATTATGCATTAATGACAACTATTCTAAGTGCTAATGAACCAAGCACTTTCAATGAAGAAATAAAGGAAGAAAATTTGTAAAATTCTATGAATCAAGAGATAGATTCAATTCATCAGAACCAAACAAGGGAATTGGTTTCTTTACCTATTGGAAGGAAAGCCATTGATTGTAAATGGGTATTCAAAATCAGGTTTAAATCTGATGGTTCAATTGATAAGAACAAAGCAAGATTGGTAGCTAAAGGCTATAAACAAATTGAAGGTGTTGATTATTAGGAAACCTCTACTCTAGTTGCAAAGATGATCACTAGTAGAATGTTGATGGCACTTTCTTCACATCATAGTTCGGAGATCCATCAAATTGATGTTAAAAGTGCATTCCTAAATGGAGATTTGACACAAGAGGTATATGTCACACAACTTCCTAGTTTTGTTGAAAAAGGAAAGGAACACATGGTATGTCACTTAAAAAAGGCACTATATGGTTTGAAACAAGCTCCACAAGCTTGGTATTCAAAAATTTGATATTGATCCAAATTTATACATTATGAATTATCATGACAAGTTATTGTTCACTGTGTTCTATGTTGACGAGTTACCTATTACTAGGAGTAATCAATCACTTATACAAGATGTGAAAGAAGATACATATGAAAATCAATTTGGAGATGTCCAATCTTGGATCACTTCATTACTTTCTTGGAATTGAAGTGTGGAAAACATCTAGAAAAATATTACTCTCAAATGAAATACACCAAAGAAATTATCATATGGTTCAAAATACAAGATTGTAAAGCTTTGTCACCACCAATAGAGATAGGAACCAAACTGGCTGAAGATTGAAATGGTAAATCAATTATTAATGAAACATTTTAGGGGTGTGTGCAAGAACTTGAGTCCACTTTTTGTTCAAAAAGTGGAAGTGTTTTCCCCAATTTTTAGAATTTGTTACATTTGACCTTAAAATTTGAAGCACTTACAGATGGAATCTTTAAGAAAGTCACTAATTATAAAATAAGTAATTTATTTTAATACCTAGATGATACAAATTGATTTTCAATAGGGGTTTCTAAAAATCACCATTTAAAAGTCACGTTTTTTTTTTACCATTCCATGCATGTGTACATTATCCATATTTTTACCTAAATAATCATATTTTTATAAATCCTTTTCAAAAAAGATTTGTAACTCATTGAAGCACGTTTTCAATATTTTTTATTCAATATTGTTTTTTTGTTAATTTTTTATTGGCCATATTTGTTGTTTCAAAAAATTGTCATGTACATCATGCGTAAGATGACCTAAAATTATCATATTTTGAATTTTTTCAAATTGAAAAAAATTGTCTGAAATATGTTTTCGTACAATTCATTTTTCAAAATATTATTTTAACAAAAAAATATTAAAATACTAAAAAACTTTGATATTTTAATTTTATGGACAAATTTCATAAGAAATTAATGAGTAATAGAAAAAATAATCCAATTGTAAAAAAAAAAATTACATATTTGGAATCTACACTATGTCATCTATAATGGCTTTTAATTTCATCAAAAATTTGTACAGAAAAGGTCTTCAGACATATGTCCAAATTCACTATTTTCTTGTGACATTGACATGACCTTCAAGTTGTAGGTCAATCTAGGTCAAAAGATTAGGTTTAAATCCCCAAGCCTTTTCTTGAACTGAAAAGCAAAGTAAAAACCCAACCAAAAATTCAAATTTAGAAAAATGGGATCTCGTTCTAAACTGAGATCTTGTTTCCTAAAAAAAAAATATATTTATACTTATGAAATGGGATCTCATTTTCAAAATAGGATCCCATTTCATAAGAACATAAAAAAAGTTAATTTTTAATGTTTTTTTTTGAAATGGGATACCTTTTTCAAAATGAGATCTTGTTTCTTAAAAAATGAGATCTCATTCTAAATGGGATCTTGTTCTAAAACAGGATCCCATTTCATAAAAAGCATAAAAAAATAATTTGTTTATGAAATTGGATCCCATTGTTTAAAAAGTGGGATCCCATTTTTGGCTTGAGGCCTCAAACCTAAACGAGATCCCATTTTGTTGAACCTAATTTTGAAATTTTGGCTAGGGCAAAAACTTCCACATTTCTTGGACTCAACCTCGTGCATCTACCCTTGGTAGAAAATTTGATTTATTTGACTACTAATCATCTAAACATATCTTATGAAATTGAAATCTTGTCGTGATTTATGGATCATCCCAAATATAGTCATTGGTTAGCTACAACGTGAGTTTTGAGATAAGGAACATTGAATTTTGGATTGGAGTATTTTAAAAATAAATATTTCAAACTTGTTGGATTTTGAGATTCAAATCGGGTGGGTTGCATAGGTTCTAGAAAATCAACCTTTGGTTATTGCTTCAATCTTGTATCTACCATTATCTCATGGAGTTGTAAGAAGCAACAAATTTTTGCTTTGTCATCCATTGAAGCAGAGTACAAAGAAGTTGTTGCAACAACTTGTGAAGCAATATGGCTTAGACAACTTCTTAAGGATCTTCGACAGCCACAACCTGATCCAACAATTATGTATTGTAATAATCAAAGCATGTTAAAGATCTCTAAGAATCAAGTGTTCCATGCTCACACAAAGCATATTGATGTACACCATCACTTCATTCATGAGCATGTTCTCAATAAGGAATTTGAACTAGTCTATACACCAACCAATGAACAAATTACAAATTTCTTCACTAAACCTTTGAAAAGGATAAGTTTGTATACTTTTGTAGTAATGAAAAAAGTAGCCTTTTCCTTCCTTTGTTTTATGATTGACATTAAATTTGAACTAATGATGTCTTGGAGTAGTGTTGTAATGTGTTGTACACATTCACAATATTCTACAACCTTTATTTAACTAATACATTCCTTAATTGATCATTTGCAAGGGCGTTGTAAAGTTTTGTGACACACTTTCACAATTTTCTAGGATGTATTTGCTTAATTAAGCCTTATGGCCCCTTTCTAAAAAATATTGTACATAATGTGTACCTTTTTTAAGTGCTTTAAAGTACTTTCACACTTATCTAGGTGGTCTTAATTAATTGTGGTTAATTGGAGTTATTAAACGCCTTTTTGATTCAAATTTAGGCCTTAATTTGGACACCTCCTGAAGATCTATCTCAACAATCAATTTAATTAATAAATTATTTCATTGGTAAAGTTTGGTCCTAGTAAGTTGAGCTAAGACCCATTCACCCTTCATGGTGAATGGGTCCTCACTTAACAAGACCCCCCTTTCTTAGTTGATCTAGAATGGGTTTTTAGCCTTCTTTGAGTCCCCCAAAGCTTCGTCTTGGAAACTTAGCCAAGATCCATTCCCCAAGATGGCGAATGGGTCCTCCCTTAATGAGACCCCACTTTTTAAATTTCATTTTGGCAGGAATTTGATTATGTTTGTTTCTAGATCTGGTGTGAGTATTAGTTCTCTGAATTTCGGGGTTAATCTCCTAATTTAGTATAAATAAGGGGTTAATTCACATTGTTTCTCCTAACACAATTTAGCAAGCATTAAAGAATTCAAGTGATCAAGCATTACATAATTTTGAAGGCATTCATAAGGAATTTTAAGGCATATTTCAAACTTGTTTATTGCAACAATTCTAATATCATATTGTCATTTCAAGGTTTTGATGCATACATTCATGTTGTTGAGCTAAGAATTGGATATAGCGCTGATGATCTACTTGCAACTATTGTTCACATCATCCTAGATCTACATTCTTCATGGTCACTACATGATATTTTGTATTTTTTTTTACAAGACATCATCAAAGGTGATATCATTTACATATTTCATGTATCATGTTTCATTTCCTTCATTTCATCATTTGGATTAATTAACTCCAAGGGGTTTGATTGAAGCAAACCCCCATTCACTTAAAAATCAACAAGTTTTCTACCCTTGAGTATGTGTTTGCAGATTTACAAGTTGAGGATCAAGTTGAGCAAGATTTGGAGCAAAATTGTCAAAGTTGCAAAGTTGCTATTTAAGTTTCCATTCAAAGTGCAAGATCACAAAAAGAGCTCTACAAATTTGTATACAGGCTTCTAGAACTTGATAATAGGGAATTCAAGAGTGTAGACATCAAGGAATAGGATCCTAAAATTAGTTTTCCAAAACCCTAGAAGGACCCATTCACCACTAAAGGCGAATAAGTCCTCCATAGCTCAAAAACAACAACTTTAATGCTCTGTAAACATCCCCCATAGATTCTATAATAGTTCTAAGGTTTCATTTTTGGTTGTTATTAGCATCTTATCTTACATAATTTTAAGTGTAAGGGCACTAGAAAAATAAGGGGTAGATCCTCTTGTTCATGCATTTGGGTCTACCCTATTTTTCACCTAAACATTTATTGGTGAACTAGACATATTCAACATTGGAATTTTCTAATTTTTGGATTCTTTCATTACATCTTAAATTAAAATATTACATTTGTTGTATTTATATTTGCATTGAATTAAGATATCATTTAGGGTTACTTCTTTTGCATTGAAATCTTCCATATCATATAGGGTTTAGATTTGCATTGTTTTGCATCTTTCTAAATCTGAAAAATTACAACAAATCAATCATTTTGCATCTCATTTAGACCTCATACAATTACATTTTAAAATAAAACAAAACTTGCATTTCATCTTTTCATTGCATTTTTTTATTGAATTTCTAAAAAAAATTGAAGCTACATTTCACTGTTTCAAATTTGGAACTAAAAGATATAACTAAGAACTTGTAAATCATTAAAAAATAGTTTTAAAATACCTAACCAGGATCCATTCACTTTTACTAGTGAATAATTCCCTAATCAAGTCTGATCTAAACCTTTTGACAATTGAAAAAGCATCAAAACTCACTTTGAAATCCACAGAAAACTCTCAGAAAAACTTAACCAAGACCCATTCGCCCTTACTGGCGAATAAGTTCTTAATAGCTACAGATCTACATTTCCAAGACATTAAAATCTCATTTTTAATCTTTTTTTTGGTGTCGTTAACTTTTAGTTTTAGTTTCTTGATTTTTCATCTCATCAATTTCATTATATTCAACTTAAATTGCTTCATTTTAGTGCATTGATAAAAGTTCAAAGTTGCATTTACTTGACATGTCATTTTTAGTCTATTGCATTGCTCAAAATCTAAAAATTGCATTTCATTCTAGGTCATTTCATTGCATCAATGTTAATATCCATCTTTTCTAAGTTTGAAAAGAAAAAGTTAGTCAATAAGCATGTTAGTCACTCATTCAATACATTTCCTAATTATGAGAGTCTATTAGTGCAAGAGGGTGAAAATGTTGACACTTTCCTTAAATCTACACCCCTCATTATCTCTTCTAGATTTGTGGGAATTATGTGATGGAAGAGGATAAAAGCATACATAAACATGAAGATCATAGTTGTTCTTCTCTCAACACCTCTCATATTAGTGACGAAGGTATTGTGGTGAAAGAAGATGCAGTTGTTGAGAATCATGAAAGTATTGCTTTCCCTTCTCCTCCTCCCCCTTGGAAATATATTATGACACAAGATGATGAGATCATTTCCATCACTTTACCTAGTCTCCATTCATCTCCCAACAACTCCCCTACATGTAAGAATGCTTTAGCGAAAGAGGATACAATTGTATACAACCATGAACATCACATTTATGAGGAGGACATGTTGGTGTTAAGAGATACAATGATTGAGAGCTATGAAAATCCTACCTCTCCTACTTGGGAAGACATTATAGGCCATGGGGATGTAGTTGTAGATAACCATGAAAATAAAACTTGTTCTTCTCGTAATATCTCTTTTAGATACAAAAAAGATAGTTTGGTGTTAGAAGATACACTTATTGATAGTCATGAGAATCTTGTTTCTCCCTTTCCTAATTCCCCTACCATTTGGGAAGATCTATTTGAAAAAAAAAATCCAATCATTAGTAAGCATGCAACTCATAATTGTTTTACTCGTGAGACCTCCCATATTTGTGATGAAGCTACCTCATAAAATATAACCACGAAATGTGATGAACATCTTAAAAGCTCCCATAGTAGGGTAGATATCATGGCACAAGAGAATAAGACCTTAGAAAGCAAGGATGGAATCATGGGAAATAATAACAATCAAATTTGGCCTTCTCCTAATATCTCTCCTATTTATGATGAAGATACTTTTGTGTTACAAGATCCAATTGATGAGAGTTGTGAGAGTCCAATTTTTCTTTGTTCCCCTAGCAAAAACATTGTTGAACAAGAGAATGTCATCATCGATAAGAAAGAACATCCAGCCAATGATGAGTCCTCCACTTGTGATGAAATTATTTTAGAAGAACCAAACAATGAATGTCATGTACATCTAATTTGTTGCTCTCCTAAAAACTCTCCTACTAAGGAAAATCTCATGGCACAAGAAAATGAGAATATTGAAACATGTATTTCAAACAATAGTGATGTGACTTCCTTAGATGAAGATGATGAAGTGACATTACACTCCCATTCGCTAAGAGATCATGAAAATAAGGACAAGTGTGTTGAAGTTATGAACATTAGAGCTTCTTTGAGTCCTCTAATTATCAAACCACCTAAGCCTCAACTTATCATTCATCCACCTTCACAACAACCACAAGTTCAAAAGAAACCCGAGCTTATCTTAGAACCACTTAAAAAGCAGCTCGAGGATGATAATGTTTCAAACCAACTAGTTACAATGACATTGCTCACTTATATAACAAGGTGTACATAGTCAAGAATGATCTTGAACCCCAAGGTTGTTTGCATGACAATAAAGAAAAAGAAAATCTTATTTCAGAGGTCACCAAATTATTGGAAGATGCTTCGAGTTCCTTTGATTTTATACCTACATCCATGAGCGAGTACATATCATAAAAAAAGATTCTACAAAGGGAAATGAAAAGGTGGTAATGTCAATACAAAATTCAAAAGCATCCACTTCAACCACTCTAGAAGATAAGAAAACATACATAGATTTTTTTGACAAAGTTGATTATGAGCAACCTCTGAATCTGAAACAAATGAAAAATATTTATGCAAAAGGTTATGAACTTGTGAAACAACTTGGGTATAGTGGAGAATGATGTGGTACTAGAGAAAAAGATATTTGTGTCCCTATAGAGCCTAAAACACAAGAAACAACTCATGGTCTTGATTATTTTCCTTTGATATAAATCAAACCATCAAACAAGCCTTCACTTCATATCAACAACCTTGAAAAAGATTCCTCCAAGATAAGTTGAACTTTGGTGCATCTTGAACTGACAGATACTATATGTGGGAAAATTTCATTAGATAGGCATCAAGTTGATACATTTTCTACTCATTATGCACAATAACAATAGTTGCTACTCCTTGCCATGTAATAGTTGAAGGATCATAGGATACTCACTATTGCATGTTTTACAGTCATTGCAAATAATTCCCTTTTTACAAGGATTGACATACCATCATCCATCCTTGGCTCACCCTTTTCTCACACTCAGTGGGGGCAAGGGGTTAGGTAGCTTTGTCCTTGTATTTCACTTGATGATTGTCTCTTTTGACTAGTTGACCATCTTCCATGTATATGTAAGAGCAAGCTTGGGATGTGGATGACATGCCTTAAGTTGGCTCGTATGTGACATACTTTTCTTTCTAGGCTTAACATTGTATTTGTGGGGCAACCCCTCCTTCCTATTTCATGGCACAACTTGCTTCAGAAACATATGACTTGGCATAGGGTTTTCTGAGGAGGGCTCTCATGTCCTAGGAAAAAAAAATTGGCTACTTTAAAGAAATTGCTCATAGTAATGGTGTAGCAACCACTTTAAAGTGGGGGCATACATTGATGAGATCTTTTGAAAAATTTCATGGCATGATTTTCTTTTTTGCTTGTGATGTGTCCTCTTCTTGGTGGTGTCATTGGGTTTGATGTCGTCCAAGAGTGTATGATCTATTTTCATGGCATGATGCAAACACGATATCCCATGGGCAATGATCTGACACTTTTGACTTGTCCTCTCTTGGAGACATTAGGCACGATGCTCCCTAAGAGGAAGAACATTACACGAACAAAGAAAAATCCCCTTTAAACAAATATTTTTTTACATGACATTCAAAATCATTTACAAAATAATTCTCATTGTGGTGCCTTATTGAAGTTGTCAAGAGGATAACTTCGGTATATGGTATGAGTGGCTAATATGATTCTCTCATTTTCCACCTTATTGGGATAACTCACCTAGTGGAAAGACTGAGGTTTCACTACCCCAAAGTGAGCATATACATATTTTGGGACAACTCACCTAGTGGACAGACTAAGGTTCACTACCATAGAGTGAGCAACATATGTTATGGACAAACAACCACTACCTCAAATCACATTGAGTTGGTTGTACTTGATCCTTTTCTTTTTTGAAAAAAATTCTTGGCCTCTAATAGGGTATGGTCACGTATCCTTGTTATTGTTGCATACTTAACTATCTTGTATGTTTACTTTAGTGTGAGTTTTACATGGGGTCATCCTCTCACTAAAGTGGGGGAAAAATGTAGTAATGGAAAAAGTAGCATTGTCCATGGTTTATTTGATAATTGACATTAAAGCTAAATTAATGATCTCTTGGAGTGGTGTTATAATCTATTGTACACATTCACACTATTCTATTTTCTTTATTTAACTAATACATGCCTTAATTGATCCTTGTCAAGGGTGTTGTAAAGTGTTGTAGCACACTTTCACACTTTTCTACGATGTATTTGCTTAGTTAAGCCATATGGACCCCTTTCTGAGTAAAATGTACATAATGTGTACCTTGTTTAAGTGTTTTAAAGAACTTTCACACTTATCTAGGTGGTATTAATTAAATGTGGAGAATTGGAGTTATTAACCGCCTTTTATATTCAAATTTAGGCCTTAATTTTGACGCCACTCAAAGATCTATCCAGACAATCATAATTTAATTAAAAAATTATTTCATTGGGAAAAGTTTGGTCCTAGTAAGTTTAGCCAAGACCCATTCACCCTTGATAGTGAATGGGTCCTCCCTTAACAAGATCCCCCTTTCTTAGTTGATCTAGAATCGGTTTTTAGCCTTCTTTCAATCCCTCAAAGCTTGGTCTTGGAAACTTAGCCAAGAACCATTTTCCCAAGATGGTGAATGGGTCCTCCATTAATGAGACCCCCATTTTTTAATTTCATTTTGGTGGTAATTTGATTATATTTCTTTCTAGATTTGGTGTTAACCTTGGTTCTTTGAATTTTACTGTTAATCTCCTAATTGAGTATAAATAAGGGATTAATTAACATTGTTTCTCCTAACACAATATAGCAAGCATTCAAGTATTCAAGTGATCAAGCTGAAAAGGTGAAAAATTAGGTGTGATGTCTTTCACCTTTAGGGTTTTGGACCTAAAAGGAGAGAGAAAATTCTTTCATTCTTCACTCAAGAACAAACCCTTGAGATTTCAATACAAAGGATATTGAAATCTGATAAAGGGATTGTCCTAAAGGTTGAATAATATCTAATGAGGGGTTCACCACTAATTTTAGACTTGGAAAAAATAATGCAATACAAGTTGTAAGACAAAACCCTAATTGAATGCAAACTAACTCTAAATGACCTAGAAATATGAACAAGATGCAATAGAGAGCTATGAAATAGAAAGTGTGGACCTTGGAGACTAAAGAAGGAAAAATAAAGGTCTGGAATGCTAGAAATTGTAATGTTAATGTTGACTAGGATGCATTCGCCAGGCTAGGTGAATCAGTCCAATTTTTGGAAAAATGTGAAGATATAGGTTTCATCCAAAAGGGTATCTGGATATGTTAAAATATATTTCAGTCCTATATAGTGGGACTCAATCACCAATAGTGGTGAATCAATCCACTTCTAGATTTCTGGAAGTTTTGAACTGGATACTGTTCCTCTCAGTTTGTTCTTCTCTTCTTCACTAGTTTCTTGATTCAAAACTGCAAATTTCCACTTGTATACCTTCTCCAAGCTTCTCCAAGGTTTGATGAAAAATTTAGGGATTTGACAAATTTTTCCAACTTGGCTTCTTGAAAAATCTACAACCTAGCCCAAACCCTAGCAATAAGGTGTTGCAATTATTCTTGAAATGACTACAATGGATGAGCTTCTTGACTCTTGCTTGAATGAAGATGATCTTTCCTAAAACACTTGCTTGGATCATAAACTCTATATCACAATTGTTAACACAATAACAAACATTAAGAATGCAATCTTTGACATGGTGATTGGAACTTGAAGAATGCTCTAAATACTTGATAATCTTCCCTTAAGATGCCTTGAATGCTCTTGTGAACTCTCTTGAATGCTAGATGTTGAATATGGGTGAAAGAACCGTGTATTTATACTCATATATGCAAGAATGTCCAAAATTACAATACTACAAGCTGACATCAGATCTAGGAGAATAAAATCCCACCAGAAATTTGAATTAAATTTTAATTTTGGTCACACTAGACTCATTCATTCAGGGTGACGAATGAGTCTTGTTGATCATCAAGGCTTGTGCCTCTCCAACAGCCTTATGGGAAATTCAATGAGTGGAGCATTTATTTGTGCCTCACTGAATACCTTTGATATTTTTTATAGATAGTTGGATCTTCTCTGAGTTTTGGAGAAAAGGGTAGAAGAAAATGTAAACATAAAACATAAAAAATGGCGATGTGCCAAAGGTTTTACAAAATTTTAAACCTAATCTTTCCTATGAATAATATTTTAGACACAAAATGCCACAACCCTTCATTGTTTGGAAGAGAACGAACATCAAAGGCTAACTACAAGCATAGTGCAATATTTCAAATCTCCTTGCAGGTAGTGTTCATTAAGGTCCGATCAAACATAATGATTTCCAAGGTTAACAAAGAAACATTCAGAAATTGCATAAACTCTCCCTCTTCTTACAACATAATATAACAAAACAACAACCTTTCAGAAAAATAGAGAAGTTCACAGAAATAGTCCAATTTTCACAAGTTATTATCCTACCATATAAGCCCACAACATGGAAATCAACTACTTAAACTATTTGAATTTAGCTTAACATGGTGTTTCATATTCTGAATGAAAACATAAAGAAAGATCTTGATAAAGGCCATAACATGCACAATCTAAAATATTTCTTCTAAATGGTTCGTGCTTCAATATTAAATGAACTTTAAAATAGAGGTCAGATGCCAATCTGATAATAGTTTGAGTATAAACAATATAACATGCTAGAGAAAAGAAGCTTTGCTAATTCTACTTCTGAAATAGTTCTATAACTTTATAAAACCAAAGAAAATTTTCTTGAGAAAAGGAAACTAAAACTTGGAACCTTTTAGGAAAAAAAATCTTCTTTTCTATTGCACCTCCCATTTATAGGTGAAAAAAGAGAAGACCGCTGCCATATTCTAGAAATAATTACTGCTAGATGTTGGCATTTGATAGCTCATGATCTGATCGTAGATCTTAAATTAGGTTATATGACAATCTTGGTTCATCAATTCTCAACTACTGCATTAATTCCTTTTAGATATTTAGCAAAGATCATTATCTAAAAATAATGAGATCCTAGAAAATAGCCTGGAAAAAGTCTAGTAGACCAATCACGTAGCTCAACGGCACCAACTCAAAGTTTCCATCCTGAAAACCAATAAGACCCCAACAAGCTCCAACACACTCCAAAAGAGATCACTTTATAAAAGCACAAACTACCCACAGTGAAGAGATGATGTGTCAAGAAGGTGGGTATTCCCAAATTTTGTGAAAATTGTCCTTGAGAAAACTTTCATCGACCTAACATATATCGTGGCTCTCTCCCAATAGGAAGGTGATAAATGAAAGTCACACAACATCCACATGGTGCATTGCACATATTTCTGAACAATTTTACTTTGACTACAAACACATCCTAAGCCAAAAACATATAAAATTTGAAAATAAAAAATGATTAAGGAAAAAACGCTTCACAGTTCTGATGACTCACAGGGTGCCTTCGCTTGTGGAGGCACAAACCTAGACCTTTGGAACCTCTTCAATTTTTTAGGAAAGTTGAATGTTGTGCCTCCCAATCCACATCAGTTGGTTGGACGAGAGTTCAAATGATCCTATATGCTTATGTGGACAATGGGAATGGAATGCAAAACTTCCTTGTCCACAAAAAATGGAGTGTGAAGAGGGATCCGATTTCACAATGGTCACATTAGAGAACAAACCCTTGAGATTTCAATGCAAACGAGATTGAAATATGTCAAAGAGGATTGTCCTAAAGGCGGAAAGTTAATAGAAGAGTTTTCCACTAATGCAAAACTTGGAAAATGCAAGAGGTTTGAAAACATAATGTGATATGCAAAAAGACCTAGAAAATAACTTACAAATGCAAATAAACCAAAATAGAGAGTGTGCACCTACAAATATGTTGAAGACTAGAAATAGCTCTGAAATTATGAAGATGTTGATTTTTAGGCCTAGTGAGACTCATTTGACATTCTAGGAAAATTAGTCCCAGTTTTAGAAAACTATCCTGAAACCAGTTTTAGCCAATAGGGTATTCGAATATGCAAATATCTCCAAAAAAACATCTACGATGGCACTCATTCACCACTACTAGGGGATGAGTCTCATTTTGTTGAAAAGTGTCACAGGAGCAGAATCTTGAAGTAAAAATTTGCAAGCCTCTAAAGATGGATGAAATAAACACTTGCCCACTGATTTCATGTAGACTGGATAGATATTTTTCCTTAGATATGAGATTTCGTGGCTCTTTACAACTTTAACAACATTTGCAACTTTATTATTATGGCATTTTCCTTCAATCTTCAAACCTGCAATCACACATTAAAGAGGGGAAAATGTGTTAATTGTTAGAGGAATAGGGGTTTTCCTTGGTCAAACCCCTTTTAGGTAATTAAACCAAAATGATGAAATGAGATAATGAAGCCTAAACATGAAGTAATACAATTAGAAAATTTCCATGATGACTGATCTTGAATTGCTACAACAATGGATGAAGAATCTACCCTTGAATGTGTTAGAATTGATCTTGTGAAGTCTTGTAAATACCTAGTTCCCTAGATTGCTTGACTTGACAATATGAATGCATTATGAAATAATTATTTGAGAGCTCATTTATATAGGCAAGCCATTCAAATTTCCATTAATTTGATCCCCAAGGCCGACATTGGAGAAAATTAAACTTAAAACTGATTTTTTCCTGCTCAAACCCTGAAAAATAGCCAAAATGGGACTCATACACCATCCTGAGAAAATGGGACCCACCTAGATAGGACTCATTCACCCAAGATGGTGAATGGATCCCATAGAGTCCATTTCACTAGTTGGTATGTTGGGGAATCAAGAAATTAAGCTTTTATGTTGATCTAGTTAGGTTTTTGATCAAATTATGTCTTGGGATGCACAATATGGGGTTATAAGGGCCTATTAATGATGATATAGAGGGTAATTAGGTTTGTGGACACAAATTTGAATGTGAATGTGTGATTAAATACACTCTACAACATTAAAATGAGCTCCACATAGCCTAGAAAGGCACAAAATCCAATGTGACTGTGTAAAACACATTACAACACTAGATTAAAATCAGGTTTAATTTAAAAGCCTTCTAGTTTAATGCAAAAATACAATTAAATACACTTTACAATTTTCATTAAGGGAAAAATAGTTCCATGAGACTTAAATGCTTAATGAAAGTCTAGAAAAGTGTGAAAGTTATTTTCAACACTTTACAACACCTTTACAAGACATCGATAAATGCATTCTATTCAGTTTGAAAGGGACCAAGACCTAATGTGGATGCGTAAAACACCTCACAACACAAATCAAGGCAATGTTAACTCCAAAAATCACAAGGAGGACCCAAATGAGACAAAAAGGTAGAAGGGTTACTTTTTTGGTGTCCACATTTAGTCCCCAATTTAGTGAGAGGATGAACCTACTTCAAACTCACACTAAAGTAGACATTCAAGTGAGATCCAATTGTACCAATGTGGATGGTCTAGGATAACAAAGATCAAGGAAGTGGTCAAGCCCCCCGGATCGAAGATCCTAAGTCAAACCAACATCAGCCAAAAAGGAAATGTACAAGGTGAATTATTTGGAACAAAACAAGATACACAATCATACAATGGCAATAAAACGGTGGATCAAGCTTCAACCATTTGACCAACACGATGCAGATCAGATCTAGATTGTTTGTCCAAAAATGTTTACTCACTCTGAAGTGACAAAATTCTTGGTTGTCTGCCAGGTGAGAAGTCCTAAGAGGGTGAGACACATACACTCATGGCTATATGCACTCACACACACATGACAAGTAGCTATGGGGAAAGTGATGCCTCAGAATGGGCTTCCCGCTCAACCATAAAAAAATTATACATCCTGATAACTTTAATAAGGTGTCACACAAAAATGATCTTCGAGCTCCTTGAGGCAAGAAAAACTTTGTATGCTTGAAACTCATAGACATTGTAAATGCAAAATAGTGCAATGAATGTTCAAAGGGATTTTGATTAGTTTGTGCAAGGTTTCATCTTAGGGAACATTGTGCTTAACATCTCCAAGAGAGGAAAAATGCAAGGTCTCACCTTGGGGAACATTGTACTTAATGTTTCCCAAGAGAGGACAAGTGCAAGGAAATATCATGCTCTTGGAGGGAATCAAACCCAATGACACCACCAAGAAAAGGATGCATCACAAGAAGAAAGAAAATTGTGTAGTGAAATATGAGTGTCAATGTATGCGCCCACTTTAAAGCAGTTTCTAACACCATTACTATGAGCAATTGCTTTAAAGTAGAAGAATACATGAGAACTTATTCAGAAAGACCTATGTCTAAGTCATCTTTCTTTGATAAGCTACATCATGAAAAGATAGTATGTCACATGGAAGCAAACTTAAGGCATGTCATACGTGCATCTCAAGCTTGCTCTTATATGTTCATGAAAGGCGATAAACTAGAAAAAAGAGACAACAACAAGTGACATACAAGGACAAGGCCACCTAACTCCTTTCCCCCATTTAGTGTAGGACAAGGGTGAGCTGAAATGATTTATAAGATGTATGGAAGAGTGAAAATCAATATCAAATTAGGTGTCCCCACATAAGGGAGAGCACCAAACTCCTTAAGATGTTAGATTTTACTACTCAAAGCATTACATTCATTAGTATAATGACCATGAACTCTATGATATGTGCAAAATGAATTCTTGTAATAAAATTTATTTTGAGTTCTTAGAGGGAGGGATATCAAGTGATCTTGGAGGAGTCTCGACATGATACCCTCTTGATCAACAGTAGAAGAGATTCCTTTATTTTGTGACAAAGATATCACTTGCTTAGTACAAGATATCATACTTACGCAAGACTCTTTAGATTGTGAGATTTTGTTCTCCCCTTTATAGGAGGGTTTAAAATCTAACAAATTTAAATCATTAGTGGGTATGTGCAAGATCATCATGGAAAAAATAGGCCCTTAAGTGGCGAAAAATTTAGAAAAATCAGAGTTAGGCAACTTGACATAAAAATTTGAATAAGTTATCTATATTATTTCAAAAATATGTAAGAATAGAATCTATAGCAAATCGAACATAGTTTCTAAACTACTAGGTTTATTTAAAAAAGAAAAGTCTATTTGGTGAAAATTTGAAATTTCAGTGCAATAGTACTTAAATTCGAGGGAAAAAATAAGAAGTAGGTGTCTCTCTGACCACCCTAACCACAACAAAATGATAATATTTTTTATATTTTAGATATAAGTAGATGACTCATGTCTCAATGTGATGCTTTTTTTATTGTAATTTTTTTCCAAGTAAGTAATTCATTATGAACTTTTTATTACAACTTTTTAAAAATATAAAAACTTGTATGTCTGACCACCTTACCTTGGTCAAAACTTCATGATTTTCTTTTTTTTTAATCATATAGTATACAAAGCATAGAATTTGACACATGTTTCTGATTCAAAAAATGTGATACTGTTTGAAAGCTATAGATTTTTTTCAATCAACCTATCATTCAGGACTTTAGTCATAATTCAAATAGAAAATGAATAATAATTATTTAGGGTATGTGCAGGATCATCATGGAAAAAATAGGCCCTTAAGTGGCAAAAAATTTAGAAAAATCAGAGTTAGGCAAGTTGACATAAAATATTGAATAAGTTATCTATATTATTTCAAAAATATGTAAGAATAGAATGTGTAGAAAATTAAATGTAGTTTCTAAACTACTAGGTTTATTTAAAAAAAGAAAAAAATTATTTGGTGAAAATTTGAAATTTCAATGCAGTAGTACTTAAATTTCAAGGAAAAATTAAGAAGTAGGTGTTTGTCTGACCACCCTAACCACAATAAAATAATAATATTTTTTATAATATTTTAGATATAAGTAGAGGACTCATGTCCAGATGTGATGCATATTTTTTTGTAATTTGTTTCCAAGTAAATAATTAATTATGAATTTGTTATTACAACTTTTAAAAAATATAAAAACTCATATGTCTAACCATCTTAACTTGGTCAAAAATTCATTAAATTTAATTTTTCTTTTTCTAATCCTATAGTATGTGAAGCATAAAATGTGACACATGTTTCAGACTCAAAAAGTGTGATACCATTTGAAAGCTATAGATGTTTTCAATCAACCTATCAATCAGGACTTTAGTCGTAATTCAAATAGAAAATGAATAATAATAATTTATTAAATTCAAAGTATAGCATAATTTATATTGGTGGAAAGCTGAGAATCTCATTTAAAAACCCTTTTTGTTTCATTAATTTTGGGTAAAAAGAAAGTCATTAGCCACATACCCTACACATACCCATTATATCGCCACTTTTTGGCCCATCATGATCCTGCACATACCCTTTATTAAATTCAAAGTAAAGCATAATTTATATTGGTGGAAAGCTGAAAATATCCTTTAAAAACCCTTTTCATTTCATCAATTTTGGGAAAAAAAAGTTGTCAGCCACATACCCATCATATCGCCACTTTTTGGCCCATCATGATCTTGCACATACCCTAGTGTTTTGCGAGATGACATTGACATTAAATGAAGATGTCTTTGTTTGCAAAGGATAATAACCAAGACCACTAGTGTCGATTAATTTAGGGTGCACTACCGTTAAGGTTTATTTAGAGGAATCTTTTGTAAGAGTTTCTACATTGAGTGAAGGTTTGTTTATTTCTATCAAAGAAAAATAAGCAAGATCATGACTTGTTTCTTGTATGTTAGGCTCTATAGGGTTGCAGATGTCTTATTCTCTAGCACCACATCCTTTTCCACTCTAGCCAATTTGTTTCATAAGTTCATAACATTTTCCATAAATATTTTTCAATGCTTTTTGATCTGGTGGTTGTTCATGATTAAATTCATCGAAGTTTGTTGTGTAATATGTTGTATTTTGTTCTAAAGTGGTTGAGGTGGATGTGTTTGAAGGTTCTTTTATTTTTTTTGTTGACATTACTATTGTTCCTCTTCCTTTGTTAGAGTTTGTGACATGTATGATCTTGCATTCTTCCACGAATGTTGGTGTGAAATCTAAGGAACCCCAATCATCTTCTAATAGCTTTGTGACTTCAATTTGTTTTTCTTTGTCTTTCCATTGTATGGGTTCTACTTGTGTAGTTTGTGTCACTGTCGCTAAAGGATTCTCCTTGTTTTTCTCAATGTTTAAACAACTGTTTGGGTTAGGGTCAGCTTCAAGTGTGTACACTTTGTTGTTGTAGATGTATTTAATTTTATGATGAAGATCAGAAAGAATCCCATTCATTGCATGAATCCATGGTCTGCCTAGAAGGAGATTATATGAACGATAATGAGGCATAACATGGATCAGTGTTTCCAATGCAGCCTTCCCAACTGTAATAGGTAAAGTGATCACACCAAGCGGTTATTTTCCTATATTTTCAAATCTCATAATAGATAAAGAGTCTGGTTGAATTTTTTATTTATCCACATGAAGCCTATCCAAAAGGTTTATGCTACACACATTAAGGGTGGAGCCATTGTTAACAAGGGTTCGCTTTATCCCTATTATTTTGTATTGAGCTATGATTATGAAAGCATCATTTTATTTTTTTGCACTTCCAGAGGGGGAAATTCACTTTGGTGGAAAAAAATGTTAGCATTAAGTCCTTGAATGATGGTTGCTATGTCATTTGGTTGCATGTGAGAAGGGATAGGAACTTGTTGCAAGGTAGTTTGAAGCATAGTGTGATAATTAGGTTAATTTTGAATTAGGTCCCATAGAGATATCTTTGTAGGAGTATTCTTAAGTTTTTTAACAAGATCATACTCTTTCCCACTATGTGAAGGAAAAAAAGGAGCACTAGGCAATATGGGATTAGGCAAAGGTAAATGTTTTAGGGTTGGTTGTTGCGGCTGCAGATTGTTTCTAGTGTTATACATATGAGCAATGGTAATATGACTTGATTGTTGCGACACATTATTCTTAGGTGGGTAGAGGATGAATTCAGGTTTTTTTTGAGTTTGAGGTTTGTGTGAAGGGGGGTAAAGGATGAGTTGAGGTTGAATAAGATTAACATGCCTTAGTGAAGGATAGTCTAATGTGGCCTCATCATCTTCTTCTAAGGACACTATGCTATTGTCAATGTTATCCTTTTCTTGCACCATGATATCCTCCCTAGGAGGAGAGTTTTTAGGAGAACTACAAACCAAATGTTCTTGACATTCAAGGATTGGTTCTTCTAAAATGACTTTATCACAAGCAGGGGAATGATCAATTGTTGTATTTTCTTTCTTATTAATGATGGTGTTTGTCTCATGATTCTCATCAATGGGATCATGCAACACCATAATATCTTCTTTACCAATAGGAGAGATATTAGGAGAGGGATAAATGCCATCCTTTATCACTAAGGTCTCATTCTCTTGTGCCCTAATCTCTACCCTAGTTAGAGAGATTTTGGGAAAGTGACAAAAAAGAGGTTCATCATATGTCATGGTTAGATGTTCGAAAGAAGCTTCATCACAATTAGGGGGGGGCATCAAGAAAAGGACCACTATGATTTTCATGCTTACTAAATAGATCTTCCCATATGGTAGGAGCATTAGGAAAGGGGGAAATGATATTGTCATGGCTTTCAATTATATCTTCTAACACAAAACTATCATCTTCATTACTATGAAGGATACTAGGAGAAGAGTCAATGTGATTATCATGGTTGTCTACAATTACACCCTTATTCCCTAAATTTTTTTCCCAAGTGGGAGAAGTAGAATTGTTAAGAATTTTAGTTATTAGATCTCCTAACACCAACATGTCTTCCTAACAAATGTCATTTTCATGGTCACTCATGATTATAGCATTTTCACAAGTAGGAGAAATGTTGGGATAGGAATGTAAATTACGTAAGGTGGTGGCAATGATTTCATTATCTCTATCTTCCCAAGGGGAATGAGGAGAAGAGAAAAAAAGATCTTCATGATTCTCAATGATTGCATCCTCTTTCACCAAGATAGCTTCATCACTAAAAGGAGAGGTATCAAGGTATGAACAATTATGATCATCATGGTTATCTATGTTTTTATTCTCTTCTATCACATCATTCTCACAAATGGGAGGGATAGGAGGGGGTATATGTTTAAGGAAAGTGTGAACATGTCCGATTTTTTTCCTTATAAGACTCTTATAACTAGGACATGCATTGAATAAATGACAAATAGGTTTATGGGCAGACTTGTTCTTTGCAAACTTGGAAAAGACCAAAGCTATCGTTTCTAAACAATAATGTATGCAAACTGAAAATGCAATGTAAAGACTTAAAAATGAAATGTGATTTTTAGTTTTTCACTGGTTACATTATGAAAATGATCTAAAAATGAAATGTTGCAAATACAAATTTGGAATCAAGCAATACATGAAAAGGACTAATTTAAGCTAGATTTAGTGAAATGCATTTAAGAGAAACTCATCCAACTGATACAAATAGTTAATTGAAGAAAACAAAAGTGTAGAAATAGGGTTTTTAGTGTCGTGAAAGGTAGTTTTAGGGGTGGAAAGGGACTGATTCGTCCAAGGTGGCGAATGAGTCCTAATGGGGATTTTTTTTAGAATTTTCATATTTTTTTGATTGATTTTTTATGTTTTCTATGTTGTATGATGCAGACCTGAGATGCAAATGTAGAATTTCATAAAATTTTAATGATTTGAGATGCAAAAATGCAACCTATATGCACTTTCACTTATGCAAAAATTTGGAACCCTAGAATAAAAATTAACTAATGCAAAATGTAATGCAATGTTAACACAAGCTAATTCTAGGATAATGATGCACTCCAAATTAGAAAAGAAAGTATTCTAAAGTTGGGTTCACCAAAATGTGGATGATGGTCCAAATGGAATATAAAAATTCCTTGTCCACACAAAATGGAGTGTGAAGGAAGAGGGATCTAATTTCACAATGATCACATTCAAGAACAAACCCTTGAGATTTCAATGCAAAGGAGATTGAAATCTGTCAAAGGGGATTGTCCTAAAGGCTGAAAGCTAATAAAAGGGTTTGCCACTAATGCAAAACTTGGAAAATGAAAGATGTTTAAAAACACATCATAATATGCAAAAATACCTAAAAAATGACTTAGAAATGCAAATAAAACAAAATAGAAAGCTACAAAATAGAGAATGTGCACCTGGAAATATGTTGAAGACTAGAAATAGCTCTAAAATTCTGAAGTTGTTGAATTTTAGGCCTTGTGGGACTCATTCGCCATTCTGGGCGAATTAGTCCCAATTCTAGAAAACTATCTCGAAACCAATTTTAGCCAACAGGGTATCTAAATCTGCAATATCTCTAAAAAACACCTACATTGGGACTCATTCGCCACTATTGGGGGATGTCCCATTTCGTTGAAAAGTATTCGAGGAGTAGAATCTCGAACTAAAACTTTTCAAGCCGCTGAAGATGGATGAAATAAACACTTTCCCATTGATTTCATGCAGATTGGATGGATATTTTTCCATAGATCTAAGTTTTCGTGGGTCTTAACAACTTTTCATGACAACTTTGACAACATTTGCAACTTTATCATTATGGAATTTTTCTTCAATCTTCAAACCTTCAATCACACATTAAAGAGGGGAAAACTTATTGATTGGTAAAGGAATAGGGGTTTGCCTTGGTCAAACCCCTTTTAGGTAATTAAACCAAAATGATGAAATGAGATAATGAAGCCTAAATATGAAGTAATATAATTAGAAACTTTCCATGATGATTGATCTTGAATTGTTGCAACAATGGATGAAAAATATGCTCTTGAATGCCTTAGAATTGATCTTGTGAAGTCTTGAAGACACCTAACCCTAGCTTGCTTGACTTGAAAATATGAATGCATTATGAAATAATGATTTGAGAGATCATTTATATAGGCAAGCCATTCAAATGCTCATTAACTTGATCCCCAAGGCAAGCATTGGAGAAAACTAAATGGGTATGTGCAGGATCATCATGGAAACAATAGGCCCTTAAGTGGCAAAAAAATTAGAAAAATCAGAGTTAGGCAACTTGACATAAAAATTTGAATAAGTTATCTATATTATTTCAAAAATATGTAAAAATAGAATCTATAGAAAATTGAATGTAGTTTCTAAACTAATTGAATGTAGTTTCTAAACTACTAGGTTTTTTTTAAACTATTTGGTGAAAATTTAAAATTTCAATGTACTAGTACTTAAATTTTAGGGAAAAAATAAGTACGTGTCTGTCTAACCACCCTAACCACAATAAAATGATAATTTTTTTTTATAAGATTGTAGATATAAGTAGAGGACTCATGTCTCGATATGATGCATATTATTTTGTAATTTTTTTCCAAGTAAATAATTAATTATGAATTTTTTATTACAAATTTTAAAAAATATAAAAAACTCATATGTCTGACCACCTTAACTTGGCCAAAACTTCATGAAATTCATTTTTTTTTTAATATAGAATACAAAGCATAGAATGTGATGCATGTTTCAAATTCAAAAAATGTGATACCGTTTGAAAGCTATAGATGTTTTTCAATCAGCATATCAATTAGGAATTTAGTCATAATTCAAATAGAAAATGAATAATAATTATTTATTAAATTCAAAGTAAAGCATAATTTATATTGGTGGAAAGATGAGAATATCCTTTAAAAACCCTTTTCATTTCATCAATTTTGGGTAAAAAAAGTCATCAACCACATACCCATCATATTGCCACTTTTTGGCCCATAACGATCTTGCACATACCCAAACTTAAAACCCAATTTTCCTGCTCAAACTTTGAAAATAGCCCAAATGGGATTAATTTTCAATCCTAGGTGAATGGGTCCCACCTAGATGGGAATCATTCACCCAAGATGGAAAATGGGTCCCACATAATCCATTTTGCTAGCAGGGATGTCAGGGAATGAAGAAATGAAGCTTTTATGTTGATCTAGTCAAGTTTTTTATTAAATTATGCTATGGGATGCACAATATGGGGTCATAGTGGCCTATTAATGATGATATAAAGGGTAATTATGGCTAGGGACACAATGTGAAAATGTGATTAAATACACAACATTAAAATGGGGTCCACATAGCCTAGAAAGGTGCAAGATCCAATGTGAATGTGTCAAACACATTACAACACTAGATTAAAATCAGGTTTAATTTATAGGCCTTCTAGATTAATGTAAAAATATAATTAAATACATTTTACAGTATTGCATTAAGGTAAAAATAGGTCCATGAGACTTAAATGCTTAATAAAAGTCTAGAAAAGTGTAGAAGTTATTTACAACACTTTACAACACCTTTACAAGATATCGATAAATGCATTTTATTCAGTTTGCAAGGGCCCAAGACCTAATGTTGATGTGTAAAAAACCTCAAAACACTAGATCAAGGCGATTTTAAGTCCAAAAACACAAGGAGGACCCAAACAAGACTGCAAAAGTAGAAGGGTTACTTTTTTGGTGTCCACAACTTGATCTAGCTCGAAGACTTCCTTGAAAGAAACAACTCCTCATCTTGCAGAAACCACCCCAAGATGATAATAGAGATGAGAAAGAGGTAAGATCTCATGCTCAATTCCATCAATGGTGGGCGTTGCACTTGAACCCGAGGGTTCCATAGATGCTTGGACCTTATGTATGATTGCATCAATAGCCTATTAAACTGATAGCCTATCTACATCCGGTGAGAAAAGAGTAGGTAACCTGAAGCTAACTAAGACACTGAAATCCTTCATTTCATCGACCCTCTTGTTCAACACCATTTGACATTCATTTCATTTTGATGCGTTCTTGTGGTAGTTGATGATCTCATTTTCTTTGATTGAGGCAACTCTTCAATCAAGAATCCTTGCACCTTTTAGGGCCTCATCAATTGCCACACATAACCTAGAAATCAAGCTTTGTGATTCTGCCACTTAGGGAGTACATATATGTAGAATTTGATAAGCCATTGGACCAATCTTCTTGTTTAATTCCCTAACATCTCTTTAAAATCGTAAAGAAGGCCTAACAATGGAAAACACAACTGTGATTCACTCCCAATGCATGGATATCAACTTCTTAAACATCGGGAGGGTCCCAAACCCTTGTGCAACAAATAACTCCTGATTGAACTGAGCCTCTCTTTCTCTTGCATTCTCCTCCATTTGGTTCTTCTCTCTGAGGGAATTTGTTAGTTCCAAGTTCAACCTTCTGATTTCTTGTTTTTACTTTTTTGCTTTTTCCTAGGCCTTTTGTAGATCATCAGAAGCTTGAGATTAGATACAATCTAGCTCTCTTTTTTATGTTTTCTTGAGCATGTTGGTACTGTGCACTTGTCTGGCGCTCAACAACAAGCTCAAATTACAACTTTTTAATTTCAACATATAATTGAACCTATTCACCCCGGGCCTCCTCAAGCGACTTAGATGTTTCTCCTTGTTGATTTTGTATTTTCCTTATGCAGGCCATCTCAATGTCTTTGGCCTTGATTTCTATCTACAGCTTGTTCACTATTTGCTTTACATTTATCAACTCTACCTTGTGCTTCTTCAACTTCCTATCCAGTCTCTTGTAATCCACATATACCACATTCTGGGTGGCCTTAGCTAGGACCACTTTGTCGTATGGGAAAGTCTCATTCAAATCTAGGTCGATGGCTCTGATGTCGTAATCCTCCATTTGCATTTATCCCTCAGGCTTGGATACAAGTGGCATCATGGTAGTGATCAATAGAGAATTTTTCTCTTCATTCAAGCAAGGTTCAATTTTCTTGGTAGTTAGTAGTGTGGCATTCTTTAATAGTCATTTTTTATTTCTAAGCTATCGAGCCTACTTGGTTGCATCAAAATGCTCTTGGAGACTCTTCGGGGTATCAATGCTTTGTGTTGCAAAGGATGCACTAGAAGGGAGACCAAAAAGGGTGATAGAAGGAGAAACCTCAGATGTATGAGCATGCGGGGAAGCAAAAGGGAGCATTATCAAGGAAAAAGGTGGGATACTAAATTGAGATTGGGTAGGGGAAAATCCAGTTGGGGTGAAAAGGGAAATAGGAAAAAGGAGAGATTTTTGTCCAAAAACGGATGGACCGGAGGTGACAAGAAACATATATGTTTCAACCTTTTCAATGAGGGCCCTTGACAGGGCAATTAAATAATCAATAGTGGCCGAGGTGGACGTTGCTTGTTCGGTGCATGGGGTTGCTTCAAAATTTTCATTAAAAATGAAAAGGGGTGTATTGAGGATCAAAAGCTTAGGTTTCGAGGATGAAATATTCCTTTCCATGGATGGGGGTAGAGGAGGAACCAGTTATGCAAAGATAAAAAGAAGAGAGGGACTAAAACATACCTAGGCTACGGTGGTTAAAACACTTTGCAAAATAGATTTCAATTCTTCTTCTCCTCAGACTAATGCATCGGGTACACCTATATCCTAGACTCGTCTTCTCTTTGCACAATCAAAATTGGTACATTTTGATCCTTTGGCAGCCAATCCCTCTAAAACTTGGCCTTCAATAACCACAACAGACCCTCTTGGGGACCGTCAGGTCCTTTTTCCTTTGTTTCAAGCACTAGCAGAGGACATGACTTGTGAGTCCCTTTGCCTCAAGCCTCTCCTCCTTTTAGATTTCTCAAGATGAGAAATATGGTGTAGGAGTTGGGTATGTGCAGGATCACCATGGAAAAAATAGGCCCTCAAATGGCAAAAAATTCAGAAAAATCAGAGTTAGGAAACTTGACGTAAAAATTTGAATAATTTATCTATATTATTTCAAAAATATGTAAGAATAGAATCTATAGAAAATTGAATTTAGTTTCTAAGCTACTAGGTTTGTTTAAAAATAAAATCTATTTGGTGAAAATTTGAAATTTCAATGCAGTGGTACTTAAATTTCAGGGAAAAAATAAGAAGTAGGTGTCTGTCTGACCACCCTAACCACAATAAAATGATAATATTTTCTTATAATATTTTAGATATAAGTAGAGGAATCATTCCTCAATGTGATGCATATTTTTTTGTAATTTTTCTCCAAGTAAATAATTAATTATGAATTTTTTACTACAGCTTTTTAAAAAATATAAAAAACTCGTATGTCTGACCACCTTAACTTGGTCAAAAATTCATAAAATTCAATTTTTATTTTTTTAATCCTATAGTATGCAAAGCATATAATGTGATGCATGTTTTAGATTCAAAAATGTGATACCGTTTGAAAGCTATAGATGTTTTTCAATCAGCCTATCAATCAACACTTTAGTCATAGTTTTAATAGAAAATGAATAATAATTACTTATTAAATTCAAAGTAAAGGATAATTTATATAGGGGGAAATTTGAGAATCTCCTTTAAAAATCCTTTTCATTTCATCAATTTTGGGTAAAAAATAGTCGTCAGCCACATACCCATCATATTGCCACTTTTTGGCCCATCAGGGTTCTGCACATACCCAGCTTCTATTCTTCAATCTGATGACTTGTATCTAGATTTCTATTATTAGTGTTAGCCTCTTGATCATAAATATCTTTGAACCTTTCATCATGTGGCTAAAACTCTCTGAATAGGGCATTAGTGCATTTCATCTCTTGTCAGGACCTCCAAAAAAATTCCTTCTTTCTTTTTGACCACCCCTTGTGCTTCAACTATGTTTTGAGGGATTCACCCATCAAGAGGTTCTTTTCATACTCCACCTATGACACATAGAAATTTAGTCATTTTGGTAATTTGAGTGGAATGCAGGAAAATTCAATGTATACTTCTGGCCTTTCTTGAGTCAGATTCCTCCTCCTCTCAAAATACTCCCAGATCTCATGTTTCAAAGTGAAATGCTTTGTCGGATTGTAGTCCCACATGTCACAAATGAAGACCAAGCCTAGGGCCACTAATAGGTTTGTAAGTTCACCCTCTACCTTCCACTTTCCTAATGTCACTTGACTATTGGAAATTGTGAGGGGGAGCGGTTATATCTTTGTCTTATTTCTTTCCGTGCCATATGAATTGTCGGAAAGGGTTGCCTGACAGAATGCCTCCAATGTGAAAACTCTATCTGTTTCAAATCTAGGGAGTGTGAAAGGATCCCTATCAAAAAAATGAAATATAATAAACGTAAAATCCTCTCCTAGGAAATAATCCATTGGGTTCAGTGGAGTGTTCATCCATTGTATGACCTTAGGAGAGAAACAACCCATAGGGCATGGCAACAAATCTATAAGCACTCACCTCAGAAAATGATCTACAAACAAGTAGTAATTCCCAAATTTTGAAAGCACATGAGTCCATACAAAAATTGGCTGATAGCACCCTTTACCATTAAACCTAGACACTAGTATACTTCTGTCCAGTAACTTAGAATTTTGATGAAAAAACAAGTGGGCCAAGAAAGAGGAATACCTAAATTTATACTCAGTATTATAGTTCTTCAATTGTTCCAGCATTCCTTGGGCTACTGCATCAACAAAATCATAATATTGCTGACTCTTCTCCCTTTTGAGCATAAAATCTAGGCCCATTTCAAAGGGATGGACTTCCTCATCATTATCAAGGCTGTAAATCTAGGCCAACATAGAGAATATAGTCTGTGTGTCTTTCTTGAATTTTCTGCGCACAAGGGGAAAAGAAAATTGGCCTCTCACCAATCATTCCTTCATCTCACCCTCATAAAATATTTCCTTTTGGGTTCTTTCCTCCAAGGATATTTCCACTGTCTCCTCACATAAATGTTCGAAATCCCAAGTGGTAGGGATACACAACATATCTTGTATGGTTTCGTCAGAAATTGTAACTTTGATCCTGTTACCCTCAATGGCTCTTGTCTTTGTGTTGAATCTTTTGGTACATGCGTCCATCAACTCTAGGCATGGGTGTATGATAGGAAACATGAAGTATGGTAGGCCACAATTCTAGAGTTGAGATGCAAAACCTTTAGATGACCCATTATTGATCATTCTTTGTAATTCCCCCCCTAAGGTTTTTAGGGTTAGATATCAACTTGGGGTCAAAAATATTGCATTGCCTCTCTCCCAATACATCTATCTAGTTGCGCCTTTATAAAAAATTTAAATGGCCTCTCCTTAGGCATTGGGGCATTAGAAAATGAGTTCCGCCCAAAGACATTGGCATAACAATTCCTTTTAGATGAGGCTCCAACTTTCCTACTAGTTGTTTATGGCTTTTCCATGGCTATGTCAAGAAGTTGCAAAGAGTTTCCTCAATGAAAATGGCCACTTTCCTTTTGCTTTTTAGAAAATTCTTCTTTTGGGTGCAATTAATTCCTTTGCACGTACATGCAGTGAACACTACACTATTATCAATGGTCCATTAAATGCTGCCTCTGAGGTGATATGTGTGGATTTGGGATCTATATCCCTTGGAAATGCAAAAGACACCATGAGAATTGAATTAATACATTCTCCCCGCCACCTCTTTTACAAATAAGCTCATTACATTGGAAAATGTGCCTTTATCTATGAGAAACATGCTAGAGTAATACAAGGTACTCTTGAAAAGATGCACCTATTTAATTTGTCAAAATTTAGTGCTTTAATCTATGTCTTTTCATATAAGTAAGCCGATTGGTGCTGATGATGGAAAAGGACATATGTCAATGATTGACATACAAGAGCATTTACTCCCAATGCCCAAATTTATTTCTCAAGACCTCTTGTTAGATCTTCTTTATGATTTATTTGCTGGCCTCCATTTGCGTTGGTATTTTTCCATTGCCATCCATCCAAAAATGGACTTCCCATTGGTTGGGTCTATCAAATCATCCTTAATATATATAGCTATGATACCTTGCAATACTCATTCGAAAAAAAAGAATTTTTAAGTTTAGCAAGCTTTTCGCACTTCCTCTCATTCCACTATAATCTGCTACTTTATCAAAATGTCTATTGTCCTGGGAACTTCTATTTGACTTATACCATAGAGGCCACAATATTTATTTGTGGGAGAGATGACCAATGATAGAATTAATGACCTAGTGAAAAGTTGTGACTGCCTTGGCTTGGTTGTGTTCAAGTGGGTAGTTTCCCTAGACTATATTGACAATGAGAACCAGTTGAGGAGCAACTGTAGTGTAATTTCCTACTTCATCACCTCCCTTCTTGACCTAAACATGGCTAATCCCATGACAATTGAATTGTGCCACCAAATGTTTGACTCTACGCTAATGGAAGGGCTTGGTGAAATTGTATAGCCAACTATCACTGGCGTCAGCATTCCAAGCGCCATGGATATCCACTAGAATGTGGACTTTGGGATATGCATACCCTTGTTTCCCTTCCTTTCTAACTTTCGCACCATGGACCTTGAAGGGCATCGCTTAAATTCTCTTCCAACAACCACCTACCTGCTATGGGAGTATGACATGGAGCACATTATGGAGCTCAACTGGAGGAAGCACTTCAAATTTTTGGTGTATAACTATGGCAACTAGGCCTATGGTTTGTGTTGCATTGAGCCCATATAAGTTGTGTGTTCACCCCCCCTTTGCATCCTAACCAAGAAGAAGAAGAAGTAGAAGAAGAAAACCTGATGACGAGCCACTTTGACTTTTTTGACAATGGTTGGAGGCGTAGTTTCACTATTTTTTGCACGTTGTCTCCTTTTTGCTTCTTTTTTTCTTTGTGACTCTTTTTGGGCTCCCTCAAGATGGATTCATATTTAAGCCTGAGCCTTGGGCTATTGTATTACATTGTAAATTCTTGATGAATATGATATAATACAAAATTTCTACCTCCTCTATGCTTTTCTCATGGCTTATTCTCAAAATTAAAACGTATTTACAAAAAAAATTACATATGGTACATAATTTCTAAATTTTTTAAAGAACTGTGTGCTTAATGGAATAATTCTAGATAAATGCCATTCATCAGAATATCTAAAGTGTTACCTTCCATATATTTTGGTTTGTACACATTCTTTTCTTTGCACACGCTAATTCGGATGGGTCCCTTCCATAGCGCTTCGAATTTGGCATGTTGTCCTAGTTTCACAGTGTGCTCATCATACTTTACTACTAGGCTCCTTTCCTTGAAATTTGGGTTGGAGATCTTTTCATCGAACCACCGCTTCACTGTTTGTTGGTGATTGATCATGGTTGTATGATATTTTTCTCTATCTTCTTCATGTTTTAGGAGTTCCGCTAGTCGTACTTCCATTCCATGGCTTTCTTCAATCTCTAGGACTTTTAGTAGTTGCAAAGCAAGGATTTCTATGGAAACGGGTAAAACTACCACTTTTTTGTACACCAATTCATAAGGAGAGGTCTTAAAAATCTGCTTGGGAGTAATCCAGTCTTCCCATAGAGTAGCTCGTATGTGCTTGTGCCAATCCCTTTGTCGTTCTGACCCAATGTGCTTGATTAACCTAATTAGGTTTTTGTTGGTTGATTTTGCTAACCCATTTCCTTGTGGATAATAGTTTGATGAAGTTTTAAGGTAAACCCCATGTTTGATAGAAAAATATGACATCCTTGAACCTACAAAAGCTTGAGCATTACTAGATATGATAGTTTTAGGTGAACCAAATCTGGTTACTAGTGCTTCAAGAAAATTGACAATCTTACCCTCTATGGCATTTTCTAGGATGATGGCCTCCATCCACCTTGTGAATTAGTTGGTTGGCATAAGGATCTATTTGATGCCAACATTGAAAATAGGATTTATTATTCTAATGAAATCCAAACCCCATTGAGCAAAGTTTTCCTTAGTTACAATTGGGCTCAAAGGCAAAGCAAAATTCTTTCTTTTGAAAACAAAGAATTGACACTGAGTACACTTTTGCACCAGATGGTGCACTTTGAAAAACATAGGGGGCCATTAATATCCTTCTTTCATTATCTTCAAGGTGGTAGTCTTGGTGAAGAAATGTCCACCCTCATGACTGCTATGGAATTTGTTAAGAACTCTTTCCTCTTGCGGCTTGTCTAAGCATCAGAGTAGGACACCATCACAATTTATCTTGAATAATATACCTTCAATTAATACATACCTAGGGCCTTGCATTTAGTAGTATCACATTTTTTGGAATGGAAGGTTGGTCGGGTAGTTCCCCTTTTGTATATACTATGTTCGATCCGCCACCCAGGACTCGTCAAACTCGAATTGGTTCGAGTAGACTTGATCAGTCTCCTTTTTAGCTACAAAAATTGATTCCTATGCAATGTATTCACACAAACCTCTTCCCCAAACTAGTTTGCCTTTTCTAATGTCCAAATCATACTCTAGGATCTTGGTGATCCAATTTTCTCTCTTTTCAATTATCTCACCTTTGGTGATATACGCCCCCACACTAGGATGTGCAATGAGAATAGTGATTTTATTAGCCAACACCAAATGTCAAAAATTCTTTAGGATTTTAACAATGGAAAAACCTTGATTTTCAACAAAATTATACGTGTCCTCTTAATCTTTAAGAGTCCTTGAGTGAAATGAAATAGGATGCTCCCCATTATTTCCCTCATCCTTCTGAGTGAGACAATGAAGCTATGCTATGCTATCCATTGTACAAATAGAGTAGGAAATATTTGGAAAAGTTTAGGTTAGCCAACACTAGAGCAACAAAGATAGCTATCTTTATTTTCTCAAAAGTAGTTTTTCCTTCAGGGGTCCATTTGAAAATTAGGTTCTTTTTGAGCATTACCATGATAGGTCTCGCAATGCCTACGAAATCTGAAATAAACTTGCTGACAAAGTTGATCTTCCCTAAGAAGGAATGCAATTCTTTTTGATTTCTTGGTAGAGGTAACTCCATTATGGATCTCACCCTTTCAGGGTCTATTTCTATTCCCTCTTTTGACACTACAAAACCAAGTAGGTTACCTTGGGGTACTCCAAAAACATATTTTTTAGGATTCAAAGAAATCCTAAAATCTTGACACTTCTAGAAAACCTTTTCTAGATGATCAAAGTGATCATCCTTTGACTTTGAAAAGACCATTAAGTCATCTAGATATATGAGAATAATCAAATTAATTAATCCTCTGAAGGCAATATCCTTTGCTCATTGAAAAGTTGCACCAACATTTGAAAGCCTAAATGACATTTTTGAGTATGCAAGTGTTCCCCACTTAGTGGCAAATATTGTCTTATGTTGGTCACCTTCCTTTGCATATACCTAGTTATAGCCTAAGAAACCATCAAGTAATGAAAGCATGTCCAATCTAGACACAAACTGCATGATCTACTCCATTAATGGCAAAGGGTAGTGGTCTTTTAGGGAAGCTTTATTCAAATCTTGGAAATTGACACAAATGACAATATCGCCATTATTTTTCTAAACCGATACTAGATTAGACACCCATGTGGAATGCTTAATCAGATATATGATCTTTGACTCGATCAATTTGGTGAGCCCCTCTACCATCAATGCTTCAAACTTTGGATTGAATTCTCTTTACTTCTATCAAACAAGCTTTCATCCTTTTGCTAAGTTAATAGTATGCTAAATTATTCCTGGATCATACCCTCTGAGATCATCATAGGTCTAGGCTATAACCCCATCATATCTGGAGCATAGATCCTTTAGTCTTTACTTTTCCTTTAGTGGAACCTCCCTTCTGACTTTTAACTTTCTACCACTTCCAACATCAAGCTCCTCATAGTATCTCATGGCTGCAGTAAACCTCTGCTTTCCATTTCTCGTGTCTTCACAGTCAAAGAGATTTTCAAGGGAGATTAAACCTCCAAGAAGCTTATTTCCCTTTAACTAGATAATATGCTCTTCAGGAGATTATGCTCCTAGTTGTAAATAATGAGAAGCTCCTCTAGATTTTTGTATAAAGGAAGCAATCTAAATGTCATCCTCGATTACTTGCCAGTTTTGATCATTTTTCAAGGATTGTTGGGTACACGATGACCTGTAGTACATCCTTCTTTGTTGTTGAATGGGAAACTAGTTCAAATTGTGAACCGATAGAAGCCATCTGATCAGTGGCACTATTTAGAGATCAGGGAATAAATTGTATATTGAAAGCTTCAAAAATCTCAATCAGATCCCATATTCGATGTCTGTAGGACTTCATTCTTGTATTCTTTGTAGCTACTTTCCCATAGACCTAGCTCACAAATAATTTTGAATCTTTGAATTCTTTCATTTTATTTACACCCATTCATTCGGAAAGGGTTAGACCATGGACCAAGGCCTCATATTCCACACCATTGTTCAAGCATGAGAACTAAAAATGAAAAGCCTTGAATATTTTTGATACTGTCAAGGACACTAGTCCGATACCTACTCTAGAACTAGCTTTGCATTTGGTGCAATAAAAAAAATAAGTTCCATAGATTATTTTCACCTCGAATAATATATTCCTCCTAATCCTTTATCAATTTTGGAAAGACTTGATCATCATCAAAGATCACATAAGTGCCTACTCTTGTCACATGAAAGTTTCCAAATGTGTTGGAGTCAATGAATTGATTGAGTAACACCTCTTCCTTATGAGTCCGATCACTTGTGTTGTCTTCATCTTCCAACATCTCTACACAATATCTCTCCCTTTGCAAGAAAGAGGTATGCGTTGCTTCAAAGCATAGGACTGCATTGTCTACTATGTGTTCAGGATGCAAAGAGTTGGAGATGACATTCATCTTTTTCCCATGCTTGGTTCTCAATATTAGGTAGGACCAATCAAGTTCCAAATACCTTCCAAACTTCAGGTGAAATATCTTGAAAGACACATTCTGAAGATCGGGGGAATGTCTATCACCACTATTACTTGTGTGACCATTTGGCTTGGACATGAGAAGAGGGTTAGAGATAGATCTTTTATCTGACCAATGGTCAAAACCTTCTTCCCATCTAATTGCATTATTCCCTTCTCAAGGGGCTCATACCTAAGTTTTAGGGCATCAACCACTTGCTTGGGCATGACTGTTGTACTAGATCCCAAATGAATCATGTTATTATGCAAAATATTATCTCCCACAATAAGTGATAAAAAGAAAGGTGTGGGCTTTGGCTTGCTTACCTCTTTCTCTTTTGCATTGTCTATGTCATTTACAAAAGCTATGGCTTTTGGAGCTTGACGTTTCAATGCATGTTCTTTGTCTCTATTTTGATTGCACGACAGAGTCGCATCAATCTATAGTGTTTGTTCTTCCTTATTTAATGCTTCCTAAAGCAATGTATTTTGTTTGGGAATAGATATAACATCCAATAGAGATACATTAGCAAGAGACTTCTTCAATTGTTCCACCATATTGATCATTTTGACTGGCTAGACCTTGGGCTTAAATAGTGATATCTCTCTCATATTTAGAGGAAAATGATCTGCCATGAATGAGCATGGAATCTTGTCCATATCCTTCGTAGGAAATGGTGGAGTTTGTGGTTGCTAAATAGGTCGGTTGATGACCAACAAGTTCTAATTCTATTGTGGTGATGGTTGTCATGGTTGAGGATGCGGTAGAGCTTGTTGCAGGTATTTTCCCATGAGCTTTATTTTGGATCTTGTGTTATAGTTTGATTGTACTTGTGGAGCACTATTCATTGGAGATCCATTCACGAATACCACATCTTCTTCCTCCATCCATGAAAACAATAGTTGATCAGATGCAATATCTAGTTCTCACTCCAAGGACATTCCTTGCATTTATGCTCTGAAGTGGGCATTTTCCATTTCAAAAGACTAATATTCATCCACATTTGGGAATGCACCCTTGTTTCTTTGTTCCACTACCTTCTGTTGCATATTCCCCTTGGAAAATTTTGGGGCATATGACTATCACTGCATGGGAAGCACCATATATTCTAATCTTCCACCATATTGTTCTGGTCTAGGATTAACTTCTTAGTCTTGCTATCCTTCACTGCCTAAAGTGGCATTGTGACCTGAACTATCTATCTTGCAGACACCTTTTGTTTACCTCCTCCTCTAGAGGGTCCTTGGTATGTTTTTTGTTGATAGCATGGCCTACTTCCACCATAGGTTTGAGTGTTCTACTTCAGAGGTGTTGCTTGCTATCGTTTGATGAGAACCAAATCATTAGTGAAAATCTACATAAGACTCTTCATTTCATTGATGTCCACTACTATATAAGAAGATCCCAACATGCTAGGTTGTACGGTGGAGTACACGTACATGGATTATGATGTAGTTGATGTTAGTTGTGTACCAAAAGTGCTTGGAGTATCTTCTTCTTGAGGACTACTATAGATTTCTACAAACATAGGCATGGGAGCTCATGGTGGAAGCTTGCCAAAATTGATCAAACTATTTTTCTGTGCACACAACCAACTCGTATGTGTCGAGTAAGATATCCCCTCCCATGGAGGATATCATCATCATGATGTCTAAATTGAAAGCCTTCAGGTAGAACATAAACGCCATCACAGCTAGAGGTCAGGCAGTCACATGGATTCTTTGCCAGGTTTTATTAAACCTGGTGTTGAAGTCTCTCATGGCCTCTTGCGGCACTCTTTTGATGGTGATTAGTTGATGTAGCAACAAAGAATGATCTCCCTTCTCTGAGAAGTTTTCAAACGACCTCTCTTCGATTTGATCCTAGGAGTGGATAGAACTAGATGCCAAATATCGATACCAATTTTGAGCCTTTCCTTTGAAACAGGTGGCTGGCAGCCTAAGAGCAATATTTTCCTCTGCTATGTTATGTACCCTACATACCTCCACTATATCTTGAAGGTGTTCAGAGGGGGTTTAGAAGTCTTCTCCAGAAAATATTCAACTAGACTTGAGGGAATTAGCAGGTATGGAAGGCCATACCTATGGGGGCGTAGGTGGTTGTAATGGACTACCACTGTCCCAGGTTATGAAATTTCTAGGAGTAGGGGCAGCTATATGAGCCATGGTGAAAATATTTGTATGAATCAGGTAAACTAGTATTCTGATTTGGAAAGTTTGGCCTCTAGGTGGAGTAGATAAGGCTCTAAACTCTAAGCTCTCACTCCTTACTCTATCACTCATTGCAAGTGATACATAACTTGTAAGTATTCTTCTCCTAGTTACCGAGGTGGGTAACTAGGAGTACTCAAAATGGCCTCTTGAGGATGCTCTCATTTGGAATCTGGGCATGAAAATTCCAGCTTCTTTTTGAGGCCTAATTTAAGAAATATTTTTAACTTCTAATCAGGAGTTCAATGAAATTTGGGTCCCACTGAGCATGCTAGAAGAAGAACTGTTGATCAGTAAAGCTTGTGCCTCTCCGATAGCCTTATGGGAAATTCAGTGAGTAGGGGAGTGATTTGTGCCTCACTGAATACCTTTAGGATTTTTATAGAAATTCAGCTCTTCTCTAAGTTTTGGAGAAAAGGGTAGAAGAAAATGTAAACATAAAACATAAAAATGGTGATGCACCAAAGGTTTTACAAAATTTTAAACCCAATCTTTCCTATGAATGATATTTTAGACATAGAATGTCACAACCCTTCAATTTTGGGAAGAGAACAAACATCAAAGGATAACTACAAGTATAGTGCAATCTTTCAAATCTCCCTACAAGAAGTGTTCATTAAGGTCTGATCAAACATAAATATTTCCAGGGCTAATAGAAAAAAATTTAGAAATTGCATAAAGTCTCCCTCTTCTTACAACATAATATAACAAAACAACAACCTTTTATAAAATAGAGAAGTTCACAGAAATAGTCCAATTTTCATAGGTTATTACCCTACTATATAAGCCCACAACATGGAAATAAACTACTTAAACTATTTGAATTCATCTTAATATAGTGTTTCATTTTGAATGCAAACATAAAGAAAGGACTTGATAAAGGCCATAACATGAATAGTCTCAAATATTTCTTCTAAATGGTTGGTGCTTGAATATTAAATGAACTTTAAAATAGAGGTCAAATGCTAATATGATAATATTTTGAGCATAAAAAATATAACATGCTAAATAAAAGTAGTTTTTCTAATTCTATTTCTGAAAATAGTTCTATAACTTCCAAAAACCAAAGAAACTTTTCCTGAGAAAAGGAAACTAAAACTTGGAACTTTTAGGAAAAAAATATTTTTTTTGTCTACCTCCCATTTATAGCTCAAAGAAGAGAAGACTTCCACCACATTCCAAAAGTAATTGCTTCCAGATGTTTGCATTTGATAGCTCATGATATGATCGTAGATCTTAAATTAGGTCATGACAATATTTTCTCATCAATTCTCAATTGCCGCATTAAATCCTTTTAGATATTTAGCAAATATTGTTATCTAAAAATGATTAGATCTTAGAAAATATCCTAGAAAGAGTCTAGTTGACCAATCATGTGGCTCAATGGCACCAATTCAAAGTTTCCATATTGAAAACCAAAAGGAACCTAGCAAGCTCTGACACACTCTAAAAGAGATCGCTTTATAAAAGCGCAAACTGCCTGCAGTGAAGAGATGATATCAAGCAGGTAGTTATTCTTAGACTTTGTGAAAATCATCCTTGAGAAAAAAATTTCCAAGCTGACATGTGTCTTGGCTCTCTCTTGATAGGAAGGTGATAAATTAAATTTGCACAACCAACACGTAGCACGTTGTGCATCTTTCCGAAAAACTTTAATTTGAGGGAAAACACATCTGAAGCCAAAAACATATAAAAGCCAAAAATAAAAAATGATTAAGGAAAAAATGCTTCATAAGTCCCATCACACATAATGTATGGGACCAAAAAATGAAAAGTGTTTAGAAATGTGTGAAAATTGCATCTAGGCCATAAAGACCTAATGGGACTCATTCACCCAAGGTGGTAAATGAGTCCCAAACACTAAATTTGGGCCACACAAGCAAGGAACACCTGGATTATGATTGGTCAATGATTGGTGTTAGGATTATCCTCAAAAAGATGAAATAAATAAGGCTTGTGGATGCAAAATAGGGCCAATTAAAGCATAGAAAAGCCTAGATAAATGTGAAAGTGTGTTACAAGACTTTACAACACTCCAAATAAGGATAGATTAAGGTTGATTTTCATTAAAATTATGTTTATTATGCTTAGTTAATTGATAAAACCCTAGAAAAGAGTGAAAGTGTGTTACAACACTTCACAACACTTTTGCAAGTCACCATTAAATTCCATTAATTCACAAGGGCCCAAGACCTAATGTGATTGTATTATCCACATTGTAACACTAAATCAAGGCGACATCATGCCAAAATCCATAAGAATGACCTAAATAAGTGTGAAAATATCAAGGGATACATTTTACTACACTTCACAAGCATCAGAGCATTTCAAAGCCATTCATAAGGCATTTCAAGGCATATTTCAAGTGTTTATTGTAGAAATTCAAAGATCATATAATCATTTCAATGGTTTGATGCATGCATTCGTGTTGTTGAGCTAAGAGGTGGATGTAGCATTGAATATCTACTTGCAGCTATTGCTCACATCATCCTAGATCTACAATTTTCATGGCCACTACATGATAGTTTGCAGATTTTTTTTACAAGACATCATCGAAGGTGATCTATCATTTACATATTTAATGTTTCATGCTTCATTTCCTTCATTTACTACCAAATCAACAAGTTTTCTACACCCATTCACTAACAAATCAACAAGTTTTCTACCATTGAGTGTGTGTTCACAAATTTATAGATTGAGGATCAAGTTGAGCAAGATTTGGAGAAAAATTGTCAAAGTTGCAAAGTTGCTAAAGTTTCCATTCAAAGTGCAAGATCATAGAAAGAGCTCTACAAAATTGCATATAGTCTTCTAGATAATAGGGAATTCAAGAGTGTAGACATTAAGGAACAAGATCCTAAAATCAATTTTCTGAATCCCTAAAAGGAACCATTCACCGATGAAGGTGAATGAGTCATCCATAGCTCAAAAACAAATTTCTTGCTAGGTACACAACTTTTTATGCTCTAGAAACATCCCCCATAGTTGCTATAATAGTTAGGTTGCATTTCTGGTTGTTATTAGGATCTTATTTTACATAATTTAAATTATACGTGCCATAGAAAAATAAGTGTTAGATCCTCCTATTCATGCATTTGGCTCTACCCTATTTTTCACCTATACAACTTTCAAGAAGGAATTAATGTTAAAAAAAATCATTTGTAGATGGGTAGCTAATAAACCTATTTGTTATTGGTGGCCCCCATCATCTAGTTAAGTTGTGTGATAAATTAAATTTTATGGAGGGGTGTTAAAATATATAAAATATATTTGATCACAAAGAGTCATGTCTCATGTAAGAGACACACCTATCCATTTATAATATCTATTTAAGGGTCTTTCGATCCATATTATTCAGAATAGATAAAATCTATTCAAGCTCTCCAATTTTAACATGTGTAAATATAGATCCATCTAAAGAGGGAATAGATTAAAAAGGAGAAGAAATGCATGGATATTTGGGAAAAAGAGAAGTGAGCCTGAGAGGTGAAGTAGGTTATGAAATTTATAGAAGAGGAAGAGAGACAAGTGGGAAAGGAAAGAAAAAGAGGAAGACGAGAAGCCTATTATAATGTGACCTATTATATAAATTTTAGATGTTTCTTACTCAATTTTTAATGTGCCTACACTTTTAATATTAATTCATTTTGTGTCTTGTACATGATAATTCATTTCAAATTATTAGGATAAACATACATTCACCTTTACATATATGATAAGGATATATATTAAAAAATATATATTAACATTTATATCATTCATTTCATCTCATGTGAAATCACTTCCATTTTATGATTCAAAATATGAATACAAATATACATCCACCTTTACATATATGATTGTGGACACTAAAATAGTAACCCTTCTACTTTTTATGTCTAAACCATAGATTTTTGGTACCAATGCACTACTCTAGCTCTTCTAGGATTTTTCACCTAAAAGGAGAGAGGTAGGGCTAGAAATGCTAAAGGTGTTCATTCAAATTATGTTATGTATGAGGTTATTATTCCTAAATTAAATGACCTAAATGCAATTGACTAATTTAAATGAATGATTATGAATGTCAAACTATGATTTAGGCTATGTTGGAAAACACAATGTGATATGCAAAATATGAACTAAGAATGAATAAAATGAAAAGAAAAAGAAAAAGGTTGAATCAAAGTACACCTAGGAAAGATTTGAGGAATTTGGAATGGTCTGAATTTTGTACAAAGTTACTGAAAAATCAACAGTGGGACTCATTCGCCCAGGGTGGCGAATTAGTCTTGCTACTAGTGAAAAACTGTTGAAAAGAAGTTTTTGACTGATGGGATCCAGAATCTGACAAAACCTAGATTTTTAGTCTTAAGGTGGGACTCATTCACCACTAGTGGTGAATTAGTCCTCTACCAAAATTTTGAGAAATCAAGAGACATCTCTGGAACACCAGATCTTGAAATGTCTACTTGTCGGGTTGTCGAAGTCAATTCTACAAGAAACAAACATAATACCTTCTCCAAGCTTGAAATATGATTTATTTTATTTGAAGCACCTAGTTTACTTGTTGAGAAATCTTCAATCACCTAAATTATTATTAAATCTACATACATAGGTCTGCAAACACACATGCAAGAGGGGAAAAATGGTTGAGGGTTAGCAAATAGGGGTTTTCCTTGGTCAAACACCACTTTGGTAATCAAACCCTTAATAAAATAATGTAATGCAAGAGAATGATGAAAAAATAAGATGTAAATTCTATCAACTTACCAAACCATTGTTGATGAAAATCTAAAGATATGTGAATGGATGCTCCAAAATGCCTTAATAGTGCTTTATTTCATGTTTTAAGATGATTGAATGCTTGAATGTGATATGAGATCAAATGCTTGAATGAATGGGGGTTGAAATGGATGTAAAACACTTATTTATACAATCTTGTGCCTTGGTAACCTATAAATACCTCATCACAAGCCAACATCAAGTGATTTTGAATAAAAACCCAAAAGGAAATTTTAAAATTTTTGAATTTGGAGTCAAGGGGGACTCATTCGCCATTGATGGTGAATGGGTGCCGTCTAGGACTTGAAAATGGGTGTTGGGAATTATCTTGTATTTAATGTTGTTTGTTGGGCTTACATTCAAAAATGCACTTAATTAAGGCTTATAAGGGCATAAAAGGGTCAAATAAAGCATAAGGAAGGTGTAAATAGTGAAATTGTGCCTAGAAAAGTATAAAATCTTGTTACAAGACTTTACAACACTTCAAAATAGGAATTGATTAATGATGAAAAGGTGATTTTTAGGTGAATTGTAATGAATAGAATCTAGAAGAGTGTAGAAATGTCTTACAACACTTCACAACACCTTCACAAGACATCATTATTTCAATTTTAGTACCTAAATATGCATGTTCAAGCCATGTTACAACATAAAATCAAAGAAAAATGGACCAAAAATCATGAAGCAAGGGCTAAAAGACCATGAAAATGGAAAGGGTTCATTTTTCTATGGTGCATTTATCCCCCACTTTAGTGAGAGGATGAACTTGCTTCAAACTCACACTAAAGTAGACACGAATATCGAAAGGAGGATTCAAATGTACTTATGTTAGAAAGATGGAATACAATGATCAAGAAGGATGATCAAGCCCCTAGGATGAAGATCACATGGAAAACTAAGCAGAAGAACAAAGGAACACACAAATGTTGAGAATCAAATGAAGCTTCGATTGTTTGTCTAACTAGTTGTGGATTAGATCTAGGCTAAAAGAGAATGTATACTCACTCTAGGGTGAAAAAACTCATGGTGGTTCGTCGGGTGAGAAGGCCCAAGTATACTCACTTTGGTGCCATGGAACTTTTGGTTGTTCATGGGGTGAGAAAGCCCAAAACGAGAGATACATATGCTAGTTGGTATGCACTTACAATAAAAAAGGTGGCTATGGGGAATGTCATGCTGCTAGATGGGCTTCCCGCTCAACCATATCAAAGTTATACCTCCTGATAACTTTAACAAGGCACGACAAGGAAAATGATGCTTCATGCTTCATGAGACAAGCAAAGCTTCATATGCTTAGAACTCATGAACAAAAAGGCAGGTACCACAGGCATGCAAGTTGCATTATGCAAGGTGGAAAAGATGTAAAATGCAAAAATGTAAAAATGAAAAAATGTAAAAAATGCAAAAGATGTTCAAAGTTGGCTTGTTAAGTTTACACAAGGTCAGTCACTTAGGGAACATTGTGTCTAATGTCTGCAAGAGATGACCAATCAAAGAATAGTAGATTCAAAACTTAGGGGATGCAGTGCATCACATCAGGCCACCAAGAGGAATGTAATATGCTAAAATAGATCAAACTTATGAAGGACATCACACCCAATGTCACCCACAAAGTGACTAACACATCATATAAACGACAAGGCTACACTAGGAACCAATAATGCAAATGAATTAATGGTAATGTATACCCTCCACTTTAAAGGAATTATGAAATGCCATTCTATGAGAAATTACTTTAAATTATTGAAGGAAAAATGAAAAAAAAAAGGAAAACAAGACATGAGAACCAACTTAGAAATCCCCTATGCCAAGTCACATGTTTTTGAGTAAGGCTGCATCATGTCAATGAAAAGTAAAAACAAATGAAAAGGAGGTTTCCCCTAGAAAATAACACACCAAATACATAAGGGATCTATGGATTTGGGGTAAGTATGTTCATTGCTGCAATGTTTTTTATAAAAGAGCTTGTAATTGTCATCATTCCCCAAAGCACATAAAACTTGAAGAATGCCACAAAGAGAACAAAAATGAAAGGAAAAAAAAGTCTGTTTTGGGTCAACAGGGAAGATACAATGCGATCTCAATGCTTTTCATCATCCCCAAAAGGAAAAATCAAGTGAAAAGAAAGAAAATGAAAAGTTCAACAAAAAAGAAAAACGTTTTGTGTCAATAGGAAGGAGACATTATGGTCTCAATTCCTTGTGTCATACCCAAAAGGAAAATAGGACTGATTGGACCAACATGGAAGAGACATAGGGCATCTCTACACTTTGCGTCATCCCCAAAAGGAAAACACAAAACAAAAGTGGAAAAGACAAGGACCTTTTGGGTCAAGGGTATGTGTAGGATCATCATGAAAAAAAATAGGCCCTTAAGTGGCAAAAATATTTTAAAAATTAGAGTTAGGCAACTTGACGTAAAATTTTGAATAAGTTATCTATATTATTTAAAAAATATGTAACAATAGAATTTATAGAAAATAGAATGTAGTTTCTAAAATACTAGGTTTGTTTACAAAAAAATCTATTCGGTGAAAATTTGAAATTTCAATGCAGTAGTACTTAAATTTCAGGGAAAAAATAACAAGTAGGTGTCTGTCTGACCACCTTAACTTGGTCAAAACTTCATGAAATTTAATTTTTCTTTTTTTAGTCCTATAGTATGCGAAGCATAGAATGTGATGCATATTTTGGATTCAAAAAGTGATACCATTTGAAAGCTATAGATGTTTTTCAATCAGTCTATCAAATGTGTCTTTAGTTGTAATTTGAATACAAAATGAATAATAATTACTTATTTAATTCAAAGTAAAGAATAATTTATATTGGTGGAAAGCTGAGAATATCCTTTAAAACCTTTTTCATTTCATCAATTTTGGGTAAAAAAATAGTCACCACATACCCATCATATTGCCACTTTTTGGCCCATCATGATCCTGTACATACCCTCAACATGGAAGAGACATAGGGCTTCTCAATGTTTTGCATCATCCCCAAAAGGAAAAAAAAAAAAACAAAAGTGAAAAAGACAAGGTATGACATATAGAAGAAGAGAGGTACAAATAGAAGAAGTGTACAATGAGAGAGAAAACATTGAATACATGATACGGGGGAACACGATATGAACATAAAATCAAACTGAAAGTAAAAGTGAAAGGAAAATAAATGTAAGAAGACTAGTAAGGAGAATGCAAGTCAACCATATAACAAGTCATCTACATCCCAATCATATTCAGTATAATGTGAGGGTTGTTGACTGTCCAAAGGAAGAATTGCAAGCGCCATACTAGGAGTTGTACTAGGTTCTTCACTTGGTGGAGAGGATTTATCATTTAAGCTCATGGTAGGTGAAAATAAAGCTTTTTTAAATAATTATGCACTTCTTCATCTATTTTGGTGATTTCCGCATCATCATCATCATCATCAAGATTGATGACAACAGGAGGACGAAGGGTGATTTCCAAGGAAGGGTGTATCAAAATTTGTGTCTATTGGATTGGTTCATTTTGTTGGGAATGTTGGATTGGACTATCTTGTGGCATGTTAGGAGTAGGAGGGTGGTCATCTATTACTTCTATCAAAGGCAGAGGTTGATTTTAAATTTTTTCTTCTATTTGAGACTGACAAGCAAGGAGATGATGACAACGACGCCTATGCTCCCTAGCACCATGGTTGCGTTTAATTTTATTTTGAATTTTTTGAGGTGTAAGAGCAGATTGAGTTATCATAGGTTCTTCTACTTCTCAAGGGTGAAGAACAAAATAAATTGAAGAGGATGGGTCAATCACTTTCTCTTTAGCTTTATACACTTGTTTTATGTGAGAAGGTATGACAGGATTGGTTTCATTTTCCCTGGGTCATTTAAACAATGGTGGAGAAGTGTCTAAGGGTGGTTGTTCATGAGGTTGTATGATTTTTTCAATGTCAGACTCAGGTTGAAGCATAGTTTCATCTATGATAGGAAGAGTGAAAGTTGATGGGGACATGTTGCAAAGAGACAATTCAACTATGCATTTGGCTTTAAACTTTTGATAGGTTATGAAAAAGAACTCCTGACAGGGGGTAATGAGTTCCATTGGTGTGGGCCAAAAGGCTTCTAAGGAAAAAATTACCTTTAGAAAATAATGGATGAAAGTCACTATGGTGTATGGTAAATATTTCATTATCATGTGGAAACTTTAAAAATTTGTGAACCACTGATGGGACCACTTTCATTGAGCAAAGACAAGGGTGGCCTAGCCACAAACGAAATTGATCCAATTGTGGAATAATTGAAAATGTTACCTCCAAATTTTTGGGTCCTATTTGTAAGGGGAGTACAATAATCGATCTGATCATAGGGAATGCAGCACTAGTATGTGTTTTAATCCATCCAGTTGGTTTATTATAGTCATCTTGATATAGATCATGTAATACTAGAAATTCTTCCATGATCAAATTCTCACCATAGGTGAGATCTATTAATATACCATTCATGGGCTTATCATATATTCTTTCAGCTATGTAAAGAGGACCATCAGGATGCTTTTGAGGTATATTTTTAGGAGAAAAAGTGATATCAAGATTTTTGTTGGTTGGGCCCTTACGAGGGATAACATCTATTGCACCCACAAGTTTATCCATAGGATTAACTTGGGTAACAGTTGGAGTTATATCATGTTCATTATTTTTATCAACATTCATGACTTGAGGGTTTGAAGATTCACTAGCCTTGACAAATGAAATATTGTGTTTAGGCATGGGATTGGTAAAGATTTGTAAATTTTGGTTAGGGGGTGCAACAGACTTATTACGTTGATCATTAATACCTGCAATGCAAAAATGACCCGAATCAATGAGGTCTTGCACTAAGTGTTTGGGACGCTTACATTGTTTGGTGTCATGGCTGTTTTGGCGATTAAAATTGCAATAATAATTAGGTTTAAAGGTGGGTGGTAAAGGTTTTGTGGTATCAAGTGGTTTAATAGTAGGAAATGTGATCATTTGTTGTTGGAGCAACTGGTTCATGGTATTATGAAGGGTATCAGGTAAGGGATTAAATTGTCTCTTTAAGTCCCCATAGGTATAAGGCATTTTTGTATTAACAACTACCACTAGACATGGAATAGGTGGATTTGGTTGCAGTTGAGGAGGTTGATTGAATTGTAAAAAGCCTCCATTTGGTTTGCAAAATTTTTGATTGTTTGTTTGATTGTTGTGTTTAGGATTTTCTACTTGGTTAGAAGTGGAATTGAATCACGACTTGAAACCAAATTAAGGTATTCACATAGGGTTGTGCATAAGTGCATGAACGAAGGGAATTTCATCATAGTTAATTTATCTTGAGGGTTTGTGTGTAAGTTTTCAATAAACATCTTTTGCAGATAGGAATTAGGAATTTTGACATCTACTTGAGCATACAATGACTAATAACATGAAATGAAATCAGCAACTTTCTCATCGGCATTTTTTCTACAACGAATTAGGTTAGCCATTGTCTTCTTAGGTGTCATATGAACTTGAAAATGACTTACGAATGCATCCACCAATTCATTGAATGATTGGATGAAATGATTGGGAAAGTTGGAAAACCACTCTAATGCAATGTCTTTCAAGGTCCTAGGAAAAAATTTGGCTAAGATTTTATCATCAAGGACAAAATCACTGCATAAAGTTGTATAAGCATTAACATGGTTGATAGTGTCTCCTTTACCTCCATATTTCTCAAATTGAGAGATTTCTATCCCTTGTGGCATTGGGGTTCATAAGATTTCTAAGGATAAGAGGCCACTATAGACATGATATGTGGGTGGAGCAGTTTGACCTTGGCTAATGGTGGAAATTTGTTGCATGGATGAAACGGTTGTAAGGTGTTGTGTGAGAATAGGGTCGGGGTAAGTGGTTTCGAGTGGAAGGAAAAATGATGATGGAGTGTATATGATGTTAGTGGAAGTGAAAGGAACACTAAGAGAGGTGAAGGTAGTGGAGGGGACTTGTGACACCACAAGAGAACTAGGAATGCTAGTTGGGGGTATGTGCAGGATCATCATGGAAAAAAAAATCCCTTAAGTGGCAAAACATTCAAAAAAATCAATGTTAGGCAAATTGACGTAAAAATTTGAATCAGTTATCTATATTATTTCAAAAATATGTAAGAATAGAATCTGTAGAAAATTGAATGTAGTTTCTAAACTACTAGATATATTTAAAAATAAATAAAATCTATTTGGTGAAGATTTGAAATTCCAATGCAGTAGTACTTAAATTTCAGGGAAAAAATAAGAAGTAGGTGTCTGTCTGACCACCCTAACCATCATAAAATGATAATATTTTTTTATAAGATTTTATATATAAGTAGAGGACTCATGTCCATATGTGATGCATATTTTTTTGTAATTTTTTTCCAAGTAAATAATTAATTATGAATTTTTTATTACAACTTTTAAAAAATATTAAAACTCGTATGTCTAACCGCCTTAACTTGGTCAAAACTTCATGAAATTTAATTTTTCTTTTTTTAATCCTATAGTATGTGAAGCATAGAATGTGACGCATGTTTTGGATTCAAAAAATGTGATACCGTTTGAAAGTTATAGATGTTTTTCAATCAGCTTATCGATCAAGATTTTAGTCATAATTCTAATAGAAAATAAATAATAATTATTTATTAAATTAAAATTAAAGCATAATTTATATTGATGGAAAGTTGAGAATCTCCTCTAAAAATCCCTTTCATTTCATCAATTTTGGGTAAAAAAAAGGTCATCAACCACATACCCTACAAATATCCATAATATTGCCACTTTTTGGCCCCTCATGATCTTGCACATACCCTTGGTATTGGGAAAGAAGGAGCCACATAACTAATGTGGTGCATAGTTGTGGTGACTTGTGGAGTGGTATAAGTTGGTATAAATGCTATGGTTGAAGGGGGGAACATAAGGTCCTCCTTGGCTTACAACAATGTTTGAGGGGGAAATGGAGGAGGCATGTTTATTGTAAATATCAACAATTTTCTTCATAACTTGTAAGTCGTCATCACTTTCAATTAAATGATGAAGGTTTTCTATTGTGGGTATGGTAGTGGTGGAAATTTTTTCAAGGAAAAAGTCTTTTTGTAAGTGTGCAAAATCCTCATGAATATTAATTAATTTTTCGTGTGGGATGGAGTTTTTTTGTGTGTCAAAATTCATGGGATGGAAAGGTGAAGGCATGGAAGTGGTATTGTCAATGCCTAATTCATCATTGTCCATACTAGGAGTAGGAGCTCTTGAGATCCCAAGGTCCACAATGAAAGTGTTATCATGGGAGGCCATGAGTCTAGAACTTTGTCTCACTAAAGTATTATCGATGGGGCACCAAACACTCATACAAGTACCACAAAAGATGGGGTGAATGTAAATGCAATGCAATCTAGGAGTTCTAAATGCAAATAACATAAATTATGCTAACTGTAACCAACAAGTAACTACAGAAAACAAAAATGTAGGAAAATGCCAAAAAAATGCTAGAAAATGCTATGTAAAAAGTGAAGGTGGACTGATTCGCCCACGATGGCGAATGAGTCCCAATATGATATTTTTTTGAGTTTTTAAAAAAATTTAATGTGATTCTAATGCTTTTTCAGAATTCAATAAAGGATGCAAATGTAGATGCTCAGCTTTTTCAATGATATGCAATTCAAAAATGAAATGTAAATGAATCTTTCACTAATGCAATTTGAGAAATCCTAGAACGCAAAAAAAAAACAATACCCTAATTGAATATTGATACAAATGTAATCTAGGTTGTAATATACAAATGAAAATAGAAATGAAAAGTGTTCAAAATGCAGGTTCACCAAAATGAACTATAGATTTTTGGCACCAATGCACTTCTCTAGCTCTTATAGGGTTTTTCACCTAAAAGGAGAGAGGTAGGGCCAAAAATGCTAAAGGGTTCATTCAAATTATGTTATATATGATGTTATTATGCCTAAATGAAATGACCTAAATGCAATTGTGTGATTTAAATGAATGATTATGAATGCAAAACTAAGATTTAGGCTATTTTGGAAAAAACAATGTGATATGCAAACAATGAACTAAGAATGAATAAAATGTAAAACAAAAAGAGAAAGGTCGAATTAGAGTGCACCTGGGAAAAATTTGAGGAATTATAAATTTTCTGAATGTTGTTTGATGTTACTAAAAATCAATAGTGGGACTCATTCACCTAGGGTGGAAAATTAGTCCTCCAACTGGTGAAAAACTATCAGAAACAAGTTTCTCACTGATGGGATCCAGAATCTAACGAAACCTAGATTTTCAGTCTTAAGGTGGGACTCATTCACCATTGGTGGCGAATCAATTCTCTACAATTTTTTTAAGAAATCAGGAGACGACTCTGCAACACCAGATCTTGAAATGTCTACTTGTTGGTTTTTCAAAGTCAATTCTGCAAGAAACAAACATAATACCTTGTCCAAGCTTGAAATATGATTGATTTGAGTTGAAGCACCTAGTTGACTTGTTGACCAATATTCAATCACCTAAATTCTTGTTAAATATGCATACATAGGTCTACAAACACACATGCACGAGGGTAAAAATGGTTGAGGGTTAGCAAATAGGGGTTTTCCTTGGTGAAACCCCACTTGGGTAATAAGAACCTTAATAAAATAATGAAATGAAAGAGAATGATAAAAAAATAACATGTAAATGCTATCAACTTACCAAACCCTTGTTGATGAAAATCTAGAGATATGTGAATGGATACTCCAAAATGCTTGAATAGTGCTTGATTTGATGTTGTAAGATGCTCGAATGCTTGAATGTGATATGAGATCAAATGCTTGAATGAATGGGGGTTGAAATGGATGTAAAAAAACTTATTTATACAATCTTGTGCCTTAGAAACCAGTTAATACCTCATCACAAGTTGACATCAAGTGATTTTGAATAAAAACCTCAAAAGAAGTTTTAAATTTTTTGAATTTGGAGCCAACAGGGACTCATTCACCACCCATGGCGAATGGGTCCCATTTAGGACCTTAAAATGGGTGTTTTATGAAATAAATTGCACAATAGAAGAATATGATATGAAATATGTTGCAAATACTTGATAATAACTAAGAATAACAAGCCACTTTGAGGGGGAAAATCTCCAAATATCTCTAATGAGAACACACTTCACAACTTGATGATGAAATAAGACCCATAGCCTCCTATATATACCTATTTATGCCTAGGATATCACCTAGGACAACTTAGAAACACCTATATAAGTCTTAGGCTGACATAAACAACTAAATAACAATATACTAATGATAATATGTCTTAATAGAGAGTTAAGATAGCCACAAGCCAACTATTCATAACCTGATGTACACTAATATTAAGGGCATACCATGCCCCCCTTCTTGAAAGAAGCATTGTCCTCAATGCTAATAAAGTTTGGATACTTTTGAATGAACTCCTCATCCTCCCATGTGGCATCTTCAACTAGTAAATTCTTCCATTGGATGAGATACTTAGTGAGAGTTCTATTCCTCAGCTTTTTTGTGCATGTTTGACGAATGCACTTTGGTTCCAAAATAATTCTACCTTCTTCATCAATCTCTAGTATTGTTGTTTGAGTGGGGAATATTATGCCCACTGACCTTCTTCAAACAGGAAACATGAAAAATTGGATGTATCTTTGTTATTGGTGGCAACACAAGCTTGTATGCAACACTACCGATCTTTTGCATGATTTGGTATGGACCATAATACCTTGGAGATAACTTATTATTCTTTTTTTGTTGCTTTAGTGAGATTTTCTTATAAGGCTTCAATCTCAAGAAGACCCAATCCCCAACTTCAAAACTTCTTTCACTACGATGTTGTTCTTCCTGTTGTTTCATTCGATTTTGTGCCATGGCTAAATTCTCCTTGAGTCTTGAAAGTACTTGTTGTTGATGAAGCAAGTGGTCTTCTACTACTTGAACTCTTGGGGACACCTTTATTGATGATGTGATGAAAGGAGGATGATATCCATAAAGTTCCAAAAATGGAGACATTTTTTATGAGCTATGAAAAGAAGTGTTATACCACCATTCTGCAAGTGGTAGCCAATCTACCCACTGAGACTATTTCTCTGAAGTGAAACAACATAGATATCCTTCCAAACACTTATTAACAATGCAGCTTTTGAATATTCTCCAAAAAATCTTTTGCCACTGCACTTGCTATAAAAGGATGTGATAATGAAATGAAATGTGCATAGTTAGTGAGGCAATCAACTACCACCATGATGACATTATGACCTTTATATTTGGGAAGACTTGTGATGAAGTCCATGGATACGTCTTCCCAACATTGGCTAGGAATAGATAAGGGTTGCAAGAGACTTGGTGTCTTAATTGTCTCCACTTTATGCCTTTGACAAACCAAACATTAAGCTACAAATTTTTGAACATCACCCTTTAGCCCCTCCCAATAAAAATCTTGCTTGACTCGATGATATGTCTTCAAAAATCCTAAATGACCACCCACTGGAGACCAATGCAACTCTATAAGAATCTTGTGTTTAAGAGTGGAATTCTTGCAGAGATACAAATGCTCATTATACCAAAGAGTATCTCCCTTCTAACAAAACTTATCTGAACTACTAGGATCACTTTTTAATTTTTTGATGAGATTACTTGTCGCAACATCATTTTTCCACTTTGCTTTGGCTTCCTCCACCCAATTTTCTTGTAATATTGAAAGGGCACACTATAAGGCTTCATCTTTCTCATCCTTCCTTGAAAGTGCATCTGGGACAATATTTTCTTTCATTTTATTATATACAATCTCAAAGTCATATCCTAACATCTTAGTGACCCATTTTTGTTGCTCTTCAGAAGAGAGTCTTTGTTCCAAAAAAATATTTTAGGCTATCATGATCTATCTTAAGCTTGAAGTGTCTACCGAATAGATAAGGCCTCCATTGTTTCACTGCATCGAGGATTGCTAATATTTCCTTCTCATAAATAGGTTTTAGTTGATTCTTACCTTTTAATTGACGAATCTCAAAAGCAATTGGTCCACCTTATTGCATGAGCACTGCTCCTATCCCATTTCCAGAAGCATCAGATTCCACAATGAATTCCTTGGTGAGGTTAGGAGAGGTAAGCACTGGAGTTGTACACATATCCTCCTTCAATCTCTCAAATGTTGTATTGGAAGACTCATTCCAATGAAAAGAATCCTTCTTCAATAGAGTGGTGAGAGGTGTTGCTATATGACCATAATTCTTCAAAAATATTCTATAGTACCCTATCAATCCCAAGAAACCCCTCAGTTTCTTAATTTTTTTTGGAATAGGCCATTCCATGATAGCCTTAATTTTGTTAGGTCCCAAATACTCCACCTCTGTAAGACCAAAAGAACACTTGGATGGCTTAGCATAGATTTTATGATCTTCAAGTATTTGTAATGCTTGGTCCACATGTTGCAAATTTTCTTCCCAAGTCTAGCTATAAATCAATATATCATCAAAGAATACTAACACAAACTTTCTCAAGAACTTCCTAAAAATGGAATTCATCAAACTTTGGAATGTACATGGTGCATTGGTAAGACCAAATGGCATCACCAAAAATTCATAATGACCCTCATGAGTCCGAAATGCTATCTTACAAATATCTTCCTCCTTAATCTGAATTTGGTGATAACCAGATCTAAGATCTAACTTGGTAAAATACATAGCTCCATTCAATTCATCTAGCAAATCATCAATGACTAGAATAGGAAACTTATCTTTAATGGTGTACATGTTGAGCACTCTATAATATGGACACATGCACCAAGTATCATCCTTCTTACATGTACCATCACCATAGGCAAGTAGTAATCACTTTGGCTATGCCTAATAATTCCTACCTCTACCATATCTTCAACAATTTTATCTATCTCACTCTTTTGTATGTGTGGATACATGTAAGGCCTGATGTTCGGTGGTTGGTTTCCTAGGACTAACTATATGGCATGATCATGATCCCTCTTAAGAGGAAGTCCTTTAGGGATATCTCCAAGAACAACTGAGTGAGGATCAATTATAGCTTGCAAATATGGATGAGTAGGAGCATTAGATTGAGAGACTTCTAATGAACATAGTTGGGCCAGAAATCCATCCATTCCTTTCTTAAGAAACTTTTTCATTTGATGAGAGCTTACCATTTGTGGGGATTTTTCCTTCAACCCCCTTAGCTCTACTAGCCTTCCTTCTGATTGAAATGTCATGAATAGTTCTTGGAAGTTCATCTCAATTGTTCCCAATGTAGTAAGCCATTGTACTCCCAAAACAATATTTGTTACACCCATGGATATCACATACATTGGGGTATCAAGTTGATAATCTCCCATGCATAATTTAATGCTATGAAACTTCCCTGAACAACTAACTATACCACCATATACAATCAAAACTTGAAACTTTGGAGCTAGATATATAAAACAATTTAGACGAGTAGCGAACTTTTTGTTGATGAAATTATGAGTACTACCTAAGTCGATCAACACTATTGCCTTCCTAATTTTTTAAGAACCCCACCACCTTGATAGTTTGTGGAGCACTGAAACCTGATAGTGCATGAAAAGAAATGATTGGTTGAGAATCATGTGATTCCTCATTTGACTCCCTTTCATCCTCTAGTATGGGTTCCTCCTCTTCTTCCTCACTTGGATTTTGAATATAGAACAATTCCTTTTCGCTACATTTATGTCCTCGACTGTATTTGCTATCACAATTGAAACAAAACCATTTTTATCTTTTCTCCTCAATTTTTTGTGGAGTCAACTTAGTAGGTTGTGTTGAATATCATTTCTCTCTTGTCACATTAGCCCCTTGCTTTTTAGGAATCAAATACTTCTCCTCTACCCTACGTGCTAAGATAAAAGACTCATTTATGGAGCTAGGGTTAAACATGCGTACCTCATGTTGAATGTGATCCTTGAGACTAGCCAAGAATAATTCATTCAATTTTTCCTTCGTGATTGTATACACTCTTAAGGATAGATTTTGGAATTGCTGAATATAGTCCTTAATTGATCCTGGTTGTTAAAGTTTAGCCAGCTAGCTGAAGAAGTTGTCTATCATGTTATTGCTATATTGTGCTTGGAGTTCCTCTGTAAAATTGACCATGAGACAGTAAGTCCCTTTTTCCTTCAATGATTACAAATCCAATGATACCAAATGAATTGATCTGGTTCTAGATATAGGGAAGCCATCGTGACCTTTTGTCCATTTGGGATTTGGTATACTTCAAAAAAATTCTCCATTGGGTTTATCCATGTTAGAGGATCCTTGCCATAGAACTTGCACATATCCACCTTTGGAAAGAAATTCCTAGATCCCATAGGAGTACTAAAGCTTGTGTCAATGGTAGCTGACCTAGAATTTTCACCTTGGTCGGTTGAGTACTCCTTTCTTGGTTCAGCCATGTAGGTTCTTAACATGTTTCACATGTCTGATATATCTCCTCTTAGGTCACACATATCCATCTTAATTGAGGAAATTTCTTCCTTGACCTTATTTATTTCCTCATTAGAAGTAATATCCTCTATTGTTAGCCCATCCTTGTCAGGAGTCTTCCCTAGAGTGACAACATTCTTTTTGCCCCTTGTTGCAGGCCCCGTCATGATAGAAACCACTAATTTGAAATAAATAACACAAATGAAACTTAAATTCTCTAAAATTTTCTCTATAATCTCCTTGAGTATGTCTTCAAAAACCCAATAAAAATTAGACTCCAATTTGACAAGATGTGTGAGATATGCAAATTCCAAAAAAATAGTGTCTAAACACTAATTCTACAATAATTTGCTTAATTATGCTCCAATTATTCTTAAATATGTACTGTAGCTTCTTCAATATGTTCTTCAAAAACCCTCTAAAAATCAGAAAAAAATTCACCAAAATCAGAAAGATATTCTCTTCCCAAAATCGCCTCCAAAATTGAGAAAAACCTTGCCTCTACGGTGCCAAGATCATGCTCTAATACCACTTGTTATGTAATAACTTGCACAATAGAAGAATATGATATGAAATATGCTGCAAATTATTGATAATAACTTAGAATAGCAAGCCACTTCAAGAGGGAAAACCTCCAAATATCTCTAATGAGAACACACTTCACAACTTGATGATGAAATAAGACTCACAACCTCCTATATATACCTATTTATGCTTAGGATATCACCTAGGCTGACTTAGACACAGCTATATAAGTATTAGGCCAACCTAAACAACTAAATAACAATATACTAATGATAATATGACTTAATAGAGAGTTAAGATAGCCACAAGCCGACTATTCATAACTTGATGTACACTAATATTAAGGGCGTAGCAGGGTGTCAGGAATTATCTTGTATTTAATATTGTTTGTTAGGCTTACATTGAAAAATGCACTTAATTAAGGCTTATAAGGGAATAAAAGGGTCAAATAAATCATAAGAAAAGTGTAATTGTGAAATTTTTCCTAGAAAAGTTTGAAATCTTGTTACAAGACTTTGTAACACTTCAAAATAAGATTTGATTAATGATCAAAAGGTGATTTTTAGGTGAATTGCAATGAATAGAGTCTAGAAGAGTGTAGAAATTTCTTACAACACTTCACAACACCTTCACAAGATGTCATTATTTGAATTTTAGTACCTAAATATGCATGTTGAAGCCATGTTATGACATAAAATTAGAGCAAAGTAGACCAAACATCATGAAGCAAGGCCTAAAAGACCATGAAAATGGCAAGGGTCCATTTTTCTATGGTGCACTATCTCGTTTGGGTCCTCCTTGTAATTTTGGCTTAATTGTGCCTTGGTTTAATGTTGTAATGTGGATAACACATTCACATTAGGTCTTGGGCCCTAGTGAACTAAAATAATTCAAGTGGTACCTTACTTAAGAGTTGTAAAGTGTTGTAACACACTTTCACACTTTTCTAGGGTATTATTAATATAATTCACTTAAATAGCCTCTTTTTATCATTTACACAGCTTTATTTCAAAGTATTGTAAAGTGTTGTAACAAAATTTCACACTTTTCTAGGCTTCTCATCTATAATTTGACCTTTCTTATGCTTGAATTGGCCCCATTTTACACTTACAGGCCTTACTTAAGTATATGTGAGCATTTTTTCCTTAGTCATTTTCATTTTTGATTGGTGTAAATGTCTTAAGTTTTGGATGCACTTGTGCTCGAGGAGAATTGTCAGAAAGGTGTGCAATGTGCCACATGTTGGCTGCACAACTTTCATCTCTCTTCTTCCTTTTGAGACAAAATTTTAGGATACATGTTGACTCATCGGGAATTTTCTTGTGAGCTATATTCATGAGCTCAGAAGTTTCCACCTAGTTGAAACATGACCTATTCATCGCTAGTAGATTGTGTCTCCTATGGAGTAATATGTTTCGAGAGTTTCTTGGAGCTACCTGTCCTTTTCCTCTTCTTGATTTTTGTCATGAAGTTTTTAGTTGGTGCCTCAAGATGATGTGATCAGTCAACTAGACCTCTTGCCAGGCTGTTATTTCTAGTATTTGATCATATACAAGCCTTTATCTTTGCTAAAATATCTAAAGGACATTAATGAAACAACTTAGTTCTAATTAATGAGCAAAGATCGTTGCAACCTAACCAAGGATGTATGATCAGATTGCAAGCTATCGAGTATCAACATCTGGAAGTAATTACTTCTATGTTGAGGTGGTTTCTTCTTCTTTTGGAGGAAATATAAGGAGGTTGATGACACAATGAGGGGTTGGATTTCCAAGTTACAACTTTTCATTACTAAGAAAAGTTTCTTTTGTTTTCTTAGGGTTTTTAGAATTATTTTTAGAAGCGAGTTGCAGAACTACTTTATTTTAGCATGTTATATCTATTAAGGTTTAAACTATTTTCAAATTGGCATCTGACCTCTATTTGAAAGTTCATTTGATATTTAAAACCACAAACTATTGAGGAGAATTTTTTGAGACTGTGCATGTATGGCCTTTTTCAAGATTTCTTTCTTTATACTATCGTTCTGAATGAAACATTGTGTCTTGCAAGCTATATCTAGATAGTTTAAGTAGTGGATTTCTATGTTGTATGATTGTGTGATAGAGTAGTAGCTTAGGAAAACTAGACTGTGTCATTGGACTTTTCTATTTTTCTAAAAGTTTTTATTTTATTGTACTATCTTGTATTAGGAGGAAGTGTTCATGTGATTTTGAAAATATTATTCTATTAATCATAAGAAATCTTTATGTTTGATCAGACCTTAATAAAAAATACCTATGGAAAGATTTGAAATTATGGATTGTGCTTGAAGTTAGCATTTGTTGTTCGTTCTCTTTCCAACAATGAACGGTTGTGGCATTCTATGTCTATTTATATCACTCATAGGAATGATTTGGGTTTGAAATGTTGTAAAAGATTTGGTGCATTTCATTTTATGTTTTATGTTTACATTTCCTTCTCCCCTTATCTTAAAATCCCAAAGAAGAGTTGACTTTCTATAAAAATTCATGAGGTATTTAGTGAGATGCAATTTTTCCCCCACTCGGTAAATTTCCCATAAGACTTTTGAAGAGGCACCAAATTTGATGATCAACAGTTCTTTTTTTGGCATACCCCATGGGATAAGAAGTTTTCTGAACACCTAATTAGAAGTCAGAAATATTTATTGAATCAGGCTAAGGAAACTAGAATTTTCATGCCTAGAGTCCAAACAAGAGCATCTTTGAGAGGTCTCTTCTAGTATTTTGAGTTACCTTCCTCGAACCCTAGGAGGAGAAGACTTACAAGTTTTGTATCACCTGTAAGTAGCAATAGAGTAAAAAGTAAGAGCCCAATATCTAGAGCTTTATCTACTCCACCTGGAGGCTTAAACTTCGAAATTAGAATACACATTTATCTAATTCATAGGAATCTCTTCTCTATGGCTTACGTAACTCCCCATGTTCCTAGAAATTTCATAGAATGGGATAGTGGTAGTCAACTACAATCACCCACACCCCCCGACGTATGGCCTGCCACACCTATTAATGCCCTCAAGGCCATTCCAAGGTTCTCTGGAGAATACTTCAAAATCCCTTCCAAAAACCTTTAAGATATAGCAGAGGTATGTAGGGTACATAACATATCAAAGGAGAATATTGAATTAAAACTGCTAGCTACCTCTTTCAAAGGAAAATCCAAAGATTGGTATAGATCTTTGGTTTTGGGTTCTATCATCTCTTGGGACCAACTTGGAGGACACCTATTCAAATTCTTTCAGAGAAAGGAGACCGCTCCTCATTGTTGCAACAATTGATTACTATCAAAAGAGCTTCGCATGAGGCCATGAGTGACTTTAACACCAAATTCCATAAGACCTGGCAAAGGATCCCCATGACTGCTCGACCTCAGGCTGCCATGGAATTCATGTTCTATCTGAAGGCCTTCAACCTAGATATCGTAGTCATGATAACCTCTATTGGAGGGGACATTTTTACCGATGCATATGAGATGGTGGTGCATGTGGAAAATAGTCCAATCAATGTCGGAAAGCTTCCACCATGACCATCGATGCCATTTTTTTTAGAAACCTTTGATGGTTCGAAGGGAGAAGCCATTTCAAACACTCTCACGGCTCAATTAACGTTGGTCGCCCTACAATCTATGAATGTGCATCCCACTACTCAAGAAAGCATGTTAAGCTTTTCCTCAATGGCGACAGATATCAACGACATGAAGGATCTAATGCGAACTTTCTCTAACGAGTTGGTCATTATCAAATGAAAGCAAGTGATGCCTTTGAAGCATACCACACAAGTCTATGGTGGAGGAAAATTGTCCTATCAATAGAATTCATATCAAGGATTCTCCAAAGGAGGAGGTCAACAGATGACGTATGCGAACCAGATAGTTTTGGTCATCATACCATTATAGATAATCAAAGATAGCTCAAATAAAGAGCTAGTCTCAGGCCAAAACAATTTGGTGGAAGACAAAAATGTTTGGTGCTTCCCATGTAGTGCTAGTCATATGCCTTGAAATTTACCAAGGGGGAATATGCAACAAAGAGTAGCAGAACAAATAAGTAAGGGTACGCCCTCAAATGCAGACAAATACAAATCATTTGAAATGGAGAATGCTCATTTTAGAGAAAAGGTGCAAGGGATGTTCCTAGAGTAGGAGCTAGATATAACACCCAACAAAGCTCTATTCACATGGCTTGAAGAGGAAGACGTTGTGTTCACAGATTAAACTTCAATGACTGGTGCTCAACAAGTGTAGTTGGATTGCAACATAAGATCAAAAAGAAGGCTCATGAGAGAGTACGTGCAACAATGTTTGCCACATCCTCTGCCACATCAACCATCTTTGTAGGAAAAGTTAGCTTCATTTCCCATCATCCAGCCTTTTCCAAAACCACAAAATACATCATTGGTGGAGGTTGAGATGACTAAAACACAAAGCCCAGTCACATTGGAATGATTTCTTCTGAAAATGAGAGAAATACCACCGTTTAAATCCAAGGCTCAAACAATCAGGAGGCTTAATGTTGTGGAGCAATTCAATAAGGTGCCTTCCCATGTATCATTATGAGATCTCATATCAATTCTTGAACAAAAGATGTTTCTTCAAGAAGCATTAAAAGAAGAACAAAGCATATGGACAGATGCAACTCAACTAGGTAATCAAGGTGGAGATAACACATTTGTGCTACCCCCTCAGGCTCCAAAAGAAAAAACTTATACAAATGATGTAGGCGACACAAAAGAGAAAGAGGTAATTAGAACAAATCCCACACCTTTCTTTTTAACACTTATAGTAGGAGATAAATTGCTGCATAATAATATGATTGATTCGGGGGCTAACACCACTATTATACCAAAACAAGTGGTGGATGCTTTGAAGCTTAAGTATGAAAGCCTCTTAAAAAAGAAATCATGCAACTGGACGGGAAGATGGTTCCAACTATTGGTCAGATAAAGGACTTGTCTCTAACTCTTTTCTCTTGCCCAAGCCAAATAGTTACACAAGAAGTAGTAGTGATAGACATTCCACCAGTCTTTAGAATGTGTCTATCAAGAGATTTCACCACCAAGCTTGGCAGGTACCTAGTACTTGCCTGGTCCCACCTGATATTGAGAACCAAGCACGAGGCAAAGATGAACATCCTATCTGAATCCTTGCATCCTAAACATATTGTGGATGACGTAAACCTATGCTTTGGGGATGCATATACCTCTATCCCTCAACAAGAGAGATACTATGTGGAAATGCTCTAGGAAGAAGAGGATACAAGTGGGAAGATTCTTGGAGAAGAGGTGTCGCTTGACTAATTCATCAATTCTAATCCATTTGGAAACTTCCATGTGATAGGGCTAGGCACCTATGTAATTTTCAATGGTGATCAAGATTTTTTGAAATTTATCAAGGATTGGGATGAATCTGATGACCTGGATGATTATCGATTATGGACCTTATAATTGGATGGTGCCAAATGCATAGCTAGTTTTGGAGCGGGTGTCTAGTTAGTGTCTCCAATAGGATTAGAGACATGCAGGTCCTACCATTTTTAGTTCTTATGCTCCAACAAAGGTGTCAAATATGAAGCTCTAGTTTGTAGGTTGTTTCTAGTAGAACAGGTAGGCGTGAAGAGGATACAATATTTTGGAGATTCAAAACTAGTGGTAAGCCAGATCCATAGACAAGCAACTAGAAAAAATAGAAAGATAAAACCTTATGCACTGTTAGGTCTCAAAAATGCAAGTTTGAACCACGAGAGGGTGCCAAGCTCCCACAATGTTTCAGGGTAACAGACAAGGAAAAATGATCTAAACCTTCTCCTCTTAAGGTACTGCTAGACCTAGGTGGGTATACCTATTTGAATAAAGCAAAGTTGACCTATGTTCATTTCCTAAAGAAATTTACCCACACAGGCAAGTGGGAGTGGATAAATGAGTTTTATTTTGGTATAAATTGTATAAGAAATATCAAGGAAAAAATAAAATGTGTTCATATGTAAAAAAGAATGAAACTAAACAATGAAATAGAAGATACTAGTACCTTATTGGGTGTACGGAGTCAAATAAAAATCTGAAATGAGTATGAGTAACTTCTTTCTGGAAGAAACTCAAATTGTTTGGCATACAATTTTAAGTTTATAACTGGTATAAACATGCAAGGATGTGACTACTGAGTTCTTCTTAATGATCCAAATGAGATTTCCTAATTACTATGACTGACTAAAAGGACTTAATCTTTCCTTGAAAGAACCAATTAATCCAATCATACAAATACAACAAGTGTGCACTGATAAATTGAAAAATATCCTTGATATATTAGTTTAAACAACTAGAAAACATCAACCTTGGAGACAACTTTAGCAATACTTTTAATTAACACAACAACTAAAACCAGAAAAATGTAATCACATCAGATAAATTTAGTTGAAATATCCATTGTTTTAGACATGCATCATAGTCTCAAAAATATCAACATTTTGTATCCTACTGTATTTTTATTCGATCTCTGCTTCTCGTTTCTCTGTTGTCAAAAATTTGGTTTTATATATCAGCATCACGAACGGTTGCGTCCATTCGTATTCAAAACTCGGTGATCAATTATATTCGGGATTTTACCAACATCCATCATACACCTGCTATGATGTCCTGCCACTTCCCCAACACTGCAAGTCTCTCTGACTATCAACAGATCATATATCGTGAGGTAGTCCTGCAGTTACACCGATGTTACAAGTCTTTTCGACATTCAATAGATCATGTCGTTATGGTGTCATACAGTCAACCGATGTCTTGAGTCTCCCCAATGCTCTATGCTTTCAGTCTTGAGTATCATTGTGACTTTAGGGGATGGAAAAACATTCCTCTGACTACTCAAGTCTTATCGAGATGTTTCCTTCAGTTTGCTTTCTGATCGCTGAGACTTAACAATTTCTTGCCAATGGAACTTCATTCAGCATGAGCTTCCTATCTCTCTTCAATGATGCCAGTCTCGCCAATGATCAAACGTATTACCAAGGCTATACAATCCTATCACTGTGACATAGGGGGTCGGAAAGACTTCCTAACTTCATCCTGATGACACCGACGGAACCCACCTTTGCTTTATCAGTAAGACAAACTAAATGCTCTGGGACATTACACCGATAGCTCCTATCTCACCGATAGTCAATTTATGTTTCGATCAGTAAGACAGAAATGAAATCGATATGACTTATTATGATGACCACTGTCATGCCGATAGGATCCTTTGGTCACTGAGACTGCGAACTGCATCATGCCGATATGAATCCTTAGATGAAATCATATCGGTATAACATTCCTGATCTCTTGCTGATAGATTGCAAAAGACACACGTTAGTATAAAACACTTCATGGATCGGTGAGACCTATATCATCTCATGCCGATATGATTTATACATTTAAATACTTAGGATTATATGAATTCTATGGGACCAAATGAAAAAATATGGGCAAAAATGTTATGTAAAATGGACTCATGAGCTTATGGCATGGACTTCTTAGGAAACTTATGGGTATAGATAGCCATAAAATTTTCAAAATTTTATAGTTCTAATAGTGGCTCCATCTGGGAATGAATGATTGTGAGATCATTGCAAGGATCTAGATATCTGGGTGATCAGATCAAACTCTCAAGTTTATGGACCAGTGAGCAAGATGAAATGAATGGAAATAGAGATGAACATGACCCTATACTACTGTACATGGAAATATTTATTTTAAATGAAGGAATTTTAGGATTTTCCATGTACTAGAAATTCTTGTTCCTTTTGTTTCCTAGACTATTGTGCATGGAAGAGAAATTTTTGAGAGGATTGTCAAAAAATTTCCATGCACTAGCAACCCTTAATCCTCTGTATTCCTTTGGCAACAAAATCAAACTTCATTTCAATAAATGATGGCTTAAGGCCACCCAAAAGAAAGGCCCATACTTTCCTCTGTCATAAATTTTATTCTGATTTGAACTCAGTGAACTTCTCTTGAAAGTATTCATGTCATCCTCCTTGCTACTCTTGCTGACATAAACATACTTGCAACTCTTTCCCCCATTCCCATCTAGGTCTTGCATCATGAAATGATATCCCTACTGATTTGAAAACTGGAAACATTCTTTATTCATCATATAACTGAGATTAATCTACATAGGCAATTTGTAATCATAATGCAACCAAGGAATACAAATTTCATGTACATGAGGAGGGAAAAAATCATGATCATCTGTGTCACTTATCTCAAAATTTGAATGCTTCTCATACAAATCTAAATGCTCTGTCGTATCAACACTATTTGAGATAAATAAATCTGAAACATTTTGCACATCTTCTATATCACCTTTTGACACTGAAATATGATTCATATCCTCAATATCATGCATATATGAACCAATCAAGGCTAGAATCCTATCATCCTTGGTATGCAAATAAATGTCTTCTCCACATGAGTTAGAAATTTCTAAATCACATACCTCTTCTTGAATGGATATATATTTTTGATCAACTTCAAAGGTTTCTCCATCATTTTGAGAAATGCACATGGAGTCACATGAATCATCACACAAAGAACTTTCACTGTAAAAAAAAATGTAGGTTGGACACAAGACTTATGAGTGAACACGTTTCTTCTTCCATATCTTCCATTATTTCTCCCTCTTCTTGATCTCCGTAAGAGCTGAAAATATCTCCTTGTTGTAGATCATGATTGACATGATTGTCCTCAAACTCTTCTTCATTGTGGCACGATACATCCTCATTGTGGAGTGGATTCAAAAACATAGAGAAATCATTCTCTTTATTATCAACTATGTCCCTATAGTTTTCAGTTGCAGCTAGAGGTGTTATTTGTTCACTGTTAAATAGACCCACATTTTCCATTGCTTCTTCTTCTTGATCACCAAGAGAACTACAAGAATCACCCTGTTGTAAGTCAAAATCCATAGATTCATCTTCACCATCTAAATATTAATTGGATCCCTCATAACATGTACTTCCTTCCTTATCACAATCTGCTATGCAAGAGAGTTCTCTTGTATCTTCATCTTCATCATGTAGGGTATCATATGAATCATTCTGACTTGCACATGTCTCATCTTCTATTGGATGCATTGTTTGATCAATTTCTCTATACTCGTTAGAAATACAACTATTGGATTCAACATTGATAGTGTTCTCATACCTTATCCTCTCCATTGCATCAATAAATTTATTCACTCGATCAAAGGCATGTTGTATTGATGATTCTAGCCAATAAGTTGATTCAGGTTTCCAAACTCTTATGAACTATGCAATAAAAAGGGGTCTTGTACACTTAAAATTAGGAGGTAATTGGATACAGATATTTATCATCCTGTTTTATAGAGAACTTTTATCTTCTCCTTCATGACTCCTTATGTTAAGAAACACATCAAAGGGGTAAATTCCACATTTTTATTTTGCGATGGAATCTTGGCTTTGATTATGTACATACTCATCTTCTTCCACCTCAAGCTGTTGATTTGGATATACATTTCATTGCAAGTTTTGATTGACACCTTCATGTGGTCTGGAATTGTGTTGATCATATTGATAGTCTTGATAGCTTACTAGCCTTTGTCTAGGAGGGACTGGATAAGAAATTACTTGCTTCAATGGCTGTGGTGAGTAAATGCTCTACTGTGCATGATATGCATCACCTCCATTGTGAAGATTTCCAATTGTATTATCAAGCAATTGTGGGGTCCAATGCCTGTTTGCACTTGTGTATTCATTCTTATTGCAGAATTCTCTTGATTGTAACAGTTGTTTCAATTGTAGTGTTTCTTTATCCAATTGCAGCCATTGCTTTTTCAATTCTTTAATTTCTCTTATCAACTGCTGCCTTCTAAAATATTATTTTGTTCCATACAAAAGTTTTCTATCCATTCTTCATCAATTTTTTACCAGAGTCGCTACCTACTTTTCAAAAAGTAGGAAAATGATTCTTTTAAAATTATTTTTTTATTTTCCCCAGTGGAATCACTTTTTCTGAAACTTCAAATCTTTCAAATTATGAATCTTTCTGCAATGACTCTATATTATAGTCTTCAACTGGATATCCTTCAATAACTTCCACACCAGAGTCACCAATTTGTTAGCTCTCAAAAACGTAGGTTTGAACCACGAGAGGTTTCCAAGCTCCCACAATGTTTTAGGGTAACAGACAAGGCCAAATGATTTGAACCTTCTCCTCTTTAGGTGTTTTTAGACCTAGGTGGGTATACGTATTTGAATAAAGTAGAGTTGACCTCTATTCATTTCCTAAAGTAATTTACCCACACATGCAAGTGGGAGTGGATAAATGAGTTTTGTTTTGGTATAAATTGTATAAGAAATATCAAGGAAAAAATAAAATGTGTTCATATGTAAAAATGAATGAAACTAAACAATGAAAAAGTAGAGACTAGTGCCTTATTGGGTGTATAGAGTCACCTTAAAATATGAATGAGTAACTTCTTTCAGGAAGAAACTCAAATTGTTTGGCATACATTTTTAAGTTTATAACTGGTATAAACATGCAAGGATGTGACTACTGAGTTCTTCTTAATGATCCAAATGAGATTTCATAATTACTATGACTAACTAAAATGACTTAATCTTTCCTTGAAAGAACCAATTAATCCAATCATACAAATACAACAAGTGTGCACCGATAAACTAAAAAATATCCTTGATATATCAGTTTAAACAACTAGAAAACATCAACCTTGGAGACAACTTCAATAATACTTTTAATTAACACAACAACTGAAACTAGAAAAATGTCATCACATCAAATAAATTCAATTGAAATCTCCATTGTTTTAGACATGCATCATAGTCTCAAAAATATCAAAATTTTGTATCCTACTGTATTTTTATGCGATCTCTGCTTCTCATTTCTTTGCTGTCAAAAATGGGTTTTATATATCAGCATCGCGAAGGGTCGTGTACATTCGTATTCAAAACTTGACGATAAATTGTATTCGAGATTTTACCAAAATCCATCAGACACCCACTATGATGTCCTGCCACTTCCCCAACACTACAAGTCTCTCTAACTATCAACAGATCATATATCGCTAGGTAGTCTTGCAGTTACACCGATATTACAATTCTTTCTGACATTCAATAGATCATGTGTCGCTATGGTGTCATACAGTCACATCGACATCTGGAGTCTCCCCAATGATTTGTGCCTTTAGTCTTGAGTATCATTGTGACTTTAGGGGGAACAAAACATTCCTATGACTACTCAAGTCTTACTAAGATGTTTCCCTCAGTTTGTTTTCTGATCGCTGAGACTTAACAATTTCTTGTCGATGGAACTTCATTCGGCATGAGCTTCCTATCTCTCTCTGATGATTCCAGTCTCTTTGATGATCAAACATATCACCAAGGTTGTACAATCCTATTGCTGTGACATAGGGGGTCGGCAAGACTCCTTGACTTCATCCTGATGACACTGATGGAACCCACCTTTGCTTTATCGATAAGACCAACTGAATGCTCTAGGCCGTTACACTAACAACTCCTATCTCGCCGACAGTCAATTTATGCTTCGATGGGTAAGACACAAATGAACTAAATATGACTTATTTTGAAGACCACTGTCATGCCGATAAGATCCTATGGTCGCTAAGACTGCAAACTACATCATGCCGATACGAATCCTCAGATGAAATCATATTGGTATAACATTCCCGATCTCTTGCCGATAGACTGCAAAAGACACACATTAGTATAAAATGCTTCATGGATCGGTGAGACCTGTATCATCTCATGTCGATATGATTTATACATTGAAATACTCAGGGTTAGATGAATTCTATGGGACCAAATAACAAAATATGGGAAAAAATGTTATGCAAAACAGATTCATGAGCTTATGGCATGGACTTCTTAGGAAACTTATGTCTATAGACAGCCATAAAATTTTCAAAATTTTACAATTCTAACATGCACATAGAATATGGGATCTCATCGAGAGTTTTATCATCAATAGGATTGTATTATCGATCGGATGGTTCTATCAGTCCACAATTTGAACTAGATTTTGACCTGATGAAGCAGAGTGTAGTGAAAATAATTGTTCGACCCGCAATTCCTGATAATTATAAAATCAACTAGTTCTGGGTAACGACATTCAAATAGCTTCTGACTATCCACCACCAGAGATGGACTTTTCTGAAGATGTAAGGAATGGAAAACAAAGAATTTTTGAGGATTCAGAGGGTTATGAAGAACTTGACATCAGAAGCAATAGAAAAATGAAGGTCGAGAGTGGAGTTCCTCGCAGGGAGAAGAGAAGGCTGAAGGATCTATTCTTCAAGTATGATCTGAGAAGCTACGACCCAGAAATACTTTAGCGTATCATTGATTTGGTGACAAGATCAAAGCCTAACTGACAAAAACAAGGGTTATTCAACCAAAGGTTGAGCCCCCGATGGCGCAGGAGCTCACCAAGTGGGTCAAATCAAAGATCATATGCCCTATGCCACCAATGGAGCTGATTTTACAGACCATAACCAGATCAGGGACGTTCTCCTTGTTAGATAATTCTTCAAAATTCAATCAAGTCTATGTGAAGGAGTTCAACCAACGTAGGATGACATTTACCACTAAGTGGGGAATGTTTGTATATTCAAAGATGTCTTTCAAACTCTCTAATGTTAATACAACTTTTCAACAGGCAATAAGCATTTCTTTAGAAGGTTTGACCAACTAGACTTTCTTTATAGATCTAGGTGACCTGATAGTCTTTTCCAGATCAAAAGGTGATCATTTTAACCATCTAGAAAAGGTTTTCTAGAAATACCAATATTTTGGGACTTCTTTAAATCTAAAAGGATTTTCCTTTGAAGTGCCTTGAATAAACCTTCATGGATTCCTAGTATCAAAGGAGGGAACAACCATAAATCTTGAAAAGGTCTGAGCAACAAAGTGGCTGCAATCTTTTCTGGGGAAGATTGATTTTGTCATTAGATTCATATTAGATATCACGAGCACTACACAACTAATCACCCCAATTCTTAAAGATAAACTACCTTTTGAGTGGACTTCCCAGGGCACAACAACTTATAATGAACTAGAGATGTCCCTCTCTAAAACCTCGATGCTAGTTAGCCCTTATTTTTTCAAAAGCTTTTTGCTCTATCAGAAAGGTGGGCGACATAATATAGTTCTTATGCTTACATAGAAGAATGATGGATACAGTGAAGAGGATCATATTGTATTCCATTCAAGGACCTTGAAATGTTTTGAATCTATTATGCTAGGATACATCACAAAAGGAAAATTTGTCAATTTCCTTGGAAAGTTAATAGCCAGGTTTGGTTGGCTCAAAATTGTTATATTTGATAATTTCCTAGTTGTTGTAGAATCAGAAACATCATATTTTTCTATTAGATGTAGGGTTTTCCTAAAGATTTCATCAAGTTATTACCCACAAGGGAATGGGTTAGCAAGATCAACCAACAAAAACCTAATTAGGTTAAACAAGTGCATTGGGTCAAAACAACAAAAGGATTGGTATAAATATCTATGAGCTGCTCTATGGGTGGACCAAATTACTCCCAATCATATTTTAAAGATCTCCCCTTATGAGTTGGTGTACGCAAAAAAGATAGCAATATCCATTTCCATAGAAATTCCTACTTCACAACTACTGAAAGTCTTGGAGATTGAGAAAAATGGTGGAATGGAAGTACAGCTAGCATAACTCCTCAAACTAGAGAAAGATAGAGAAAAGGATCATGGAGCCATGATAAATTTCTAGTAGACAACCAAGCAAGGGTTTGAAAAAGGACTTCTAACCCAAAATTCAAAGAAGGGAGCTTAGTGCCAAAGTATGATGAGCGTACTACAAAACCAGCGAAACACATGAAATTTGAAGCACTAATGAAAGGACCTTTCTGAATCTATGCATGCAAAGGAAAGAATGTGTATGAACTTGAAGATATGGAATGCAATGTTTTGGATATACCAATGAATGGTATTTATCTAAATATTTTCCATTAAAATGCATAGTTCTTTGAAAATTTTAACAGTTATGTACCATATGTAAAATTTTGTAAATATTTCAAAAATTTGATAATAAAGCAATAGCCAAAGGAACTAAAGAAACAGAAAATGTCGTATTATATTATTCATTAAGAATTTACATATAATTTATAGGATGAGGCTTAGAATTAAACATTAGGTTCTCTCGAGAAAAACCAAGGAGTAATGAGTAAAAAGAAGCAAAATGGAGGTAATGAGTAAAAAGCAGTAAAGTCAAGCCTCCAACTGTTGTGTCGAAGGAAAGGGCTCACCATCAGGTTCTTCTTCTTCTTCTTCTTTCTTCTTCTTCTTCTTATTTTTTAGTGTCTTTATCTATTAAGATGCCAAAAGAGGGTGAACACATAGCACACGTGGACCACACAATGTAGACCTAGGGTCTACTCTCCACAAATCTGCACTAGAAAGTTGAAGTGCTTCTTCCAAGTGATCCTTGGAACCCACTCTACCCCATATTGCCACAATAGAAAAGTGGCCACAGGTTGAGAAGATAAGTAATGCATCTCAATGCCCATGGTGTGAAAATCAGTCAGGAAGGGCATTCAGGGTACATCTATCCCATAATACACAAGCCTGTAGAGGTCCATTGCATTCGGAATACCAATGCTAGGGATGGACACTCACGCTATCTCACCAATCCCCTCCATCAATGAAGTGTCAAACATATTCTGGTACAACTCAATTATCATAGGCTTGGACACATTCAATTTCAATAGTGAGGCCATGAACAAGGAAAGCACATTGCAGTTGCTTCGAAGTTGGTTCTCGTTGGTAATGAATTTTGCACTGACTACCCACTTGAACACTACCATGATGATGGGGTTATATTTCTTCACTAGGCTCTTGATTCAGTCACTAGTAACCTCTCCTATGAAGTAGTGTTGTTGTCTCCATTGAAGGAGCTTAATAGGGGTACCAAGGCCAATAAACATTTGGATAAAGTAGCGAATTACAGTGGAATGTGAATAAGTAGAGGGCCATCTAACTTAAGAGACTCTATGTTCAAATGAATGTTGAAAAAGGTGGCATAGCTATATATAGAAAAGGTGAATCATCAAACCCAACCATTGGAATTTCTATTTCTTAACAGACAATAATGGGAAGTTTTTAGATAGAACAAAGAAAGGTAGATAAATCATACAAAGTATAAGATGGAATGCTTTGAGAAATAAATTTGGGCATTGGGAGTAAATGCTCTCTTACGCCAATTGTTGACATGTGTCCTTCACCATCATTAGCGCTAGCCTACTTAATAATGACAAAAGACATGGATTAACATGCTAAAACTATGACAAATTAAAGGTCACATATTTTTAGGGGTACCTTGCATCACCTCAGCATGTTTCGTATGATGAAAAGCACACTTTTTAATGCAATAAATTTATTTGTGAAAGAGGTGGCAAGGAGAATGTACTAATTTCATTCTCATGGAATTCTCAACATTCCCAAGGGATATAGATCTTATGTTCACACATATTTCCCTAGTGTCATCATTCAATGGACCAGCAGTAATGGCGTAGTCTTAACTACATGCACGGGTAAGAGAATTAATTACACTCAAAATTAGTTTTCTTTAAAGAAGTAAAAGGAAAGTGGCTGAGCAAATATCCTTGCAAATTTCTTGTACAATCATGATGGAAGCATCTACCTTCGGTAGGCAAGCTGTAGTTTCAAAACGAAGGTTTAGTTATGCTGATATTTTGGGTGCTACTCATTTGCTAGTGCCTCAGCACTAGAAGAATGACCATTTGAGTGCTATAGAAAGGTCCAATGTAATAAGCACATTCAAAGAGAGGTTGTGCAAGACATTACTGACAATTTTTTTGACCCTCAGTTGTCTACCAACCCTAAAAACCATAGGGAAGCTGCATTTTAGAGGATGCTGGAACACAAACCATCAGAGGAATTTGCATTTTGGCTCTGGAATAGTGGTTTACCATAGTTTATACTGCCTATTGTGCATCCGTACCTAGAGCTATTTGATGCATGTGTAAAATTTTTTAATGAAAATACAGAGGCCATTGTGAGTTTTGGGATCAAGATTACCATTTCTACCAAAGTTATATGAGATATGCTATGTTTCCCTGTGAGCTGGGGTGCGGAGCTTTTTGATGAAGAGAAGATGGATCCCCTAGGGGAAGACATGTTCAGGCAAAATTTTTTTTATGAGGATGACACAAAGGAAAGGATGCAAAGAGGACAAATTCATTGGCCCCTTTCACGTAAGAAATTCAAGAAGGATACATAGTCTATATTCTCAATGTTGGCCTGGGTTTTTAATCTTGACGATGATGAGGAGGTCAACCCTTTCAATTTTTCCCTAGGCCTTACACTCAAAAGGAAAAAGGTTTTGAGGTATTATGATTTCGCTAAGATAATAGCTGGGAACATCAGAGAACAGTTGAAGAATTACCATACTGAGTCCAAATTCAGGTATTCTTCTATTTTGGTTCATTTTCTTTACACCAAAATTTTTAGTGGTTGGGAGGGAATGCACCAGTGTCTAGACTAGATGAAAAGGGTTGTCTCCAGTATGTTTTTGTATGTACCCCTATGCTTTCAAAGAAATGAGATTATTACTGATTTGCAGATAATTTTCTAAGGCCAGTACTCTAGGATTTTTTGCCTAGCCCCATTGGTTGTTTCTCTAAGGAGGTTGTAGGATGGATAGAGAATCCACCTATCCCATTGATTTTTTTCTTGGGTGAGGATTTCAGATTTTTTAGGTTTCATGGTTTTCCTAGGGAATTTTTTTCAACTCCCAAGATTTGTAACTGACAGTGTCTTTGTGTTGGAGGCATGCCACCAAGTATCTCTCGTCGATAGGGTTTATGGCACTGGAAGGAAAAAAACAAAGATTTATGATCTTCCTCTCATGATTGCTAAGAGATGGGTAATACTGACTAAGCATAAGGCTAAGGAAAATATCACAAATTTACTAGTGGCTTTGGGTTTGGTCCTCATTTGCGACAAGTGGGATTATAACCCAAATAGGATTTTCAGTTTAAGACATGAGGTTAGGGAATATTTACAAAGAAGAAGGAACCTAGGTTGAGAAAGCCCAAAGGTATACATTGACCTAGCTCACATTCCAAAAGAGTGGCCAAAATGGTTAAGTTTCTATGAGCCGTAGGAAGAATATCAAAAGAATTTTCCGATGGGCAAGTCTCTTAATACACAATTGAAGAAAAGAGGTTGGTCAGAAAGAAAGAATGACTTCTAGAGGTTTCTATAGGAGATGAGATGTCCAGGTGGCCCATTCAACAACTTTCCTCTCGATGATGAATTTGAGGATTTATATGACAAGGATGTTGATTCTGACAACAATCTTGAGACGAGTCATGAAATCAATGAAGAAAGGGTTCAACCTTAGGCTTCTAGGCCACAAGAATCTGACAGCTAGAGAGATTCGAGGCAAAGGGGTTCACAATCTCTGTCTACCTCCAGTACCCAAAATAAAGGGAAAATGACTTGACGGTCTCCAAGATCATCCGCCGCAGCCATTGAAGGTCAAGTTTTGGGAGACTTTGCAGCTAGAGGATTAGAACATACTAGTTCTGGTCATATGAAATGAAGAAGGATCCAAGATCTAGGTGCTTCTAATGTGCCGATCCAACAAGAAGAAGTGGAGTCCATCCTACAAAATGTTTCATCCACCACAACTCAAGTAAGTTTTGCTCCCCATCTTCTTCCTATTTCCACATCCTTGTTCAATGCCTTACCTCCTCTCATGGAAAGGAATCCTCCATCCTTGACCCTTGAACTAATAATTTTGAATGTGCACCCTCCTATTTTAAATGAATTCGTTGAGACTATCTCGCGCACTAAAGGAACATCAAGGGCCCCTATTGGATCTGCTAAAGCCATCACTTTTCCTATTACTCTCAAGCCATCCACTAATGGGAAGGTTCCTCTCCATCATCCTATGTTCATTTTTATCCCTACTAGTTTTTCCCCTACTCAATTTGGCATTCCACCCTTTTCCATGATCACGCTGTCTTTTGCATCCCTCGTGCTCACACATCTGAAGTTTTCCCTACCATCACCCTGTTTGGGCTTCCCCCTACTACTTCCATCATAATATAGAGTGTGAATGTCCCTCAGACCCTTCAGGGCCATTTTGATGCTACCAGATAGGCCTAAAAGGCCAGAAAGAAAAAAATATTGTTAAAAAATGTTGAGAAGCCCACTACTAAGAAGATCAGAGTCTATTTCAATGAGTGAAACTCTTTTCTTATTACCACCATGAATCTGCTCATATCAAAACCTAAAGGAAAAATGAAGATAGAAGATTATGACATCCATGTCGTGGGTCTAGACTTGAGTGAAACTCACCCGCGTGATAAAGTGGTCCTAGTCAAAGCCACACAGAAGTTGGTATATGTTGACTATGAGAGGTTGAACAAGAAATTAAAAAGTGCGAGGTGGAGTTGAAAAATGTGAAAGAAACAATAAACATACTATAAAATTAGATCCAAGCTAGAGAATCTGAAGTGACCCATGTGAGGAAAACTCAAGGTTAGCAAGGAGATGCATCTAAATTGCTTGCAGATGTTTGAAGTGAGCAATTAGTGAGCGATTTTAGCTTCGCGCTGAAATTGAAAATTTAAAAAAGAGAACTAAATGATGTCCGATCCTGAAACTCCTATCATATTCGGAGGATCTAGGTAGAAGAAAAAGAGTCAAGACAAGAAGTCAGAAGATTGAGTTCTGAATTAGAAAATACTCTTCTAGAAAAAGGAAAAATGGAAGAAAATACAAGGGCAAGAGAGGCTTGATTTAACCAAGATTTGGCCACTCTTTGAGGGTTTGGACACCTTCCTATAATGAAGAGGCTAATAGCTATGCATTGGGAGCAGATCATAGCTAGTTTTGTTGTTCTGGGACCCATCTTATAGTCTCTAAGGGATGGTTGGGAACTAAATTCCAAGGTCGGGCTGATGGCTGATCAATTCATGAAAAAAATTTCATCTCGAGTGGCGGATTCCCAAAGTTTCATCTCCAAATTGTGTATTTCCACTGACCAAACCCTGGAAAGAGTAGGGATTCCCGATCGACAGATCACATCCATCAAATATAATGAGATTATCAATTGTCATAGGGTTGTGACAAAATGTAAAGAGTGTTAGATAGTGTTGAATAAAGAGGTCATTAAAATCAAGGACTACAACATCTTGGTTAGTTTCAGTTTTCCTCCCCTTCTTTCACCAGATGAAGATGCACTAATGATGGAGTAGATTGATGATGCAATCTAACATAAGATCCAAGCTTGAGTGGAACTTCCAAGCTCAAGTGAAATCTGACATAAGATCCAGACCTTAGTGGATCTATCCTCTTTCTTGACTCTATTATCACTTGGGTGCGGTCTCTTCCAGATGGGGCTACATCTCTGTTAAGGAAATTTTCGATCTCAAGCAATCATATAGGTAGATCCAGACCCTTGTCCTACCAACTGATGTGAATTGGGAGGCTTAGCATGACACTCTCATCAAACTTAAGGACCAACCAGAGGCCTAGGTTCATATCTCCGCAAAGTGAAGACCCTTGTGGGTTTCTAGAACTGTGAAGCATTTTTTCCTCAATCATTTTATTTTTTTGGCTAGTGTAATTTTTTTCAGTTTTAGGTGCACCTGTGCTCGAGGAGAATTGTTGGAAAGGTGCGCAATGCACCATGTGGTGGATGTGTGGTTCATCTCTTATCTTCCTTTTGAGAGAAACTTCAGGATACGTGTTGACTCGTCGGGAATTTTCTTGGGAGCTATATTCAGGAGCTCGGAAGTTTTTTCCTATTTGACACATCACCTCTTTTTTTGTGGGAAAATTGTGTCTCCTATGGAGTAATATTTTCTAGAGTTTGTTGGAGTTATCTTTCCTTTTTCTTTTCTTGATTTTCATGATGAATTTTTTAGTCAGTGCCTTAAGATGATGTGATTGGTCAACTAGATCTCTTGCTAGGTTGTTATTTCTAGGATTTGATTGTCTACGATCCTTTATCTTTGCTAAAATATCTAAAGGAAATTAATGCAACAGCTAAGAATTAATGAGCAAAGATTGTTGTAACCTAACCAAGGATCTATGATAAGATTGTAAGCTATCGAGTATCAACATTTGGCAGTAATTACTTTTGTGTTGAGGTGGTGTTTTCTTCTTTTGGTGGCTATATAAGGAGGTCGATGACACAATGAGGGGTTGGATTTTCAAGTTATAGTTTCTTTGCTAAGGAAAATTTCTTTTGTTTTCTTAGGGTTTTTAGAATTATTTTCAAAAGCAAGTTGTAGAACTACTTTACTCTAGCATGTTATATCTGTTAAGGTTTAAACTATTGTCAAATTGGCATCTGACCTTTGTTTCAAAGTTCATTTGATATTTAAAAGATGAACTATTGAGGATAATTTTTTGAGACTGTGAATGTATGGCCTTTTTCAAGCTTTCTTTCTTTATACTATTGTTCTGAATGAAACACTATGTCTTGCAAGATATATATAGATAGTTTAAGTAGTAGATTTCTATGTTGTATGCTTGTGTGATATAGTAGTAGGTTCGGAAAACTAGACTATGTAATTGGACTTTTCTATTTTTCTGAAAGTTGTTATTTTATTGTACTATGTTATATTAGGACGAAGAGTTCATGTGATTTCTAAAATATTTTTCTATCAATCATAAGAAATCAGTATATTTGATTAGACCTTAATGAACACTGCCTACAGAAATATTTGAAAGTCTGCATTGTACTTGATGTTAGCCTTTGTTGTTCATTCTCTTTCCAACAATGAAGAGTTGTGGCATTCTGTGTCTACTTATATCACTCATAGGAATGATTTAGGTTTAAAATGTTGTAAAATCTTTGTCGCATCACCTTTTATGTTTTATGTTTACATTTCCTTCTCCCCTTATCTCAAAACCCCAAAGAAGAGTCAAATTTCTATAAAAATATCGAAGGTATTTAGTGAGATGCAATTTGTCCCCCACTCGTTGAATTTCCTATAAGACTATTAGAGAGGCACAAGATTTGATGATCAACAGTATATTTTTTAAAATAATCTTGATAAACATCATTTAATACATTTAATTTCTAAAAACCACATAAAATGGCTAAGTGTGACCCATTCACCATTGGGGGAAAATGAGTCCCTCTAGACACCAAAAAAGTAACCCTTCTATTTTTTTTGTCTCGTTTGTTAGAAAACCAGGAATCAGTTGCTAGACCAATATACTTCCACAAGAGAAATAATGGCGAGAATGCTTGCTATCAATATGCAAGATTGGTTCATGATTGAATTGAATACAAATGTACAAGATAAGGCTTGCTTATAAAAGGCAACCATGCACAACCCTAAACCTAACTTGAGCTACAAGTTAGCTCAATTAGATAAGGATAAGAAAATACAACCTAGCACTTAATTAAAAGCCTAAGTAAACTTATGAAGATGTAATTAAATAGTTAATTACACCAACACCCCCCATAAGTGCAACTTAGGGAGAAGCAAATAAAGCATGCACCTAAAACTAAGATGAATGCAAGAAAGCATGAATGGGTCTCGACAACAAGGCCTGATCAGGTACCCAAGTATAGATGCAAATGAAATGAAATCTCTCATAAAGCAAAGAAAAGGGGAAAACCTAGTGGGAAGAAAACCCCTCTCCAAAAGAGAGAAAACAAGAAAAACAAGCATGACGAATGTAAACATGATATATGGAGGACTCAATGATACCCCCCAAGGACTACATCCATCATGAATATACAATAAATTACCCCCCCATAAGAGGGAAGTAATGAGATAAGATATCCCCCCCATGTTGTATGATCTCCTGCAAGTATGGTTAATGTTTGAAGACAAAACAAAATCCAATGCCTACAAACAATGTTTCTCCCCTTAGGGAGAAGATACACCAAGTACAACTGTACGAATGATTCCCATTCTGGATAGGAAGTAGGAAGAGGAATCCATATGTATGAAGATTTCATCTCTAAAATCTGCTCATGTGTTGCCAAGTTCTTGGATGATGAAGATGATGCCACAATCCGATCAGGTACATGCCCAATCACAACAAACTGTGACAAACCAGGAACAAGTGGAAACTAATCTTGAACAAACTCCATAGACAAACATGAAGTGATAATAGTGGACCCATGACTATCATCAAATAGGAGAGATAGACTCTCAAATTGGTCCTCCAAATCTGAAATGTGAGACTCCACAAACAAAGAAGCAATGTCTGTCAAATAGGAATCCCAATCAGGAAGACTATCAGATACCTGTTGCAATGAATCAATGGTAGTACACAATGACTCATCAACAGAAGATGAAGAATCTAGAACCTCTAAAGCATCTACAATCTCGTCCAAAGGATCACAAGCATGGGTTATCAACTCTGAAGAATGAACAAGCACATGTGAGTTGGAAAGAGGAGCTTCAAGAGATGGAGAAGAATCAGGGTCTCCATATACCTCTCTAATGTGAGTCCAAAGAGCATGAGGACATTCGAAGTGAATAAGTGTCTCCAAGATGTCATCATTTACATTTTTGAAAATAACTCTAAAGACTCTAGCCCTAAAGCCTTTCCAAATGCAATACTCAATAGTCGTGCTAGGACGAGGAACTTTATCAAACAAATAGGGCAATAGATTTCTCTCACCAAGATGAGTGAGAATTAAATTGCTCCATTGCCTATAGTTCCCATTCTCCAAAATAATTAAAAAACCCATTTACAAACTCTATGGGGCTGAATGACGGTTGGCTTTTCCCTCTTTATATGGAAATAAATAAGTTTTATAGAAAACTTTTAAAAAATCTCCAAAAACCCGTTAGCTTTTTCAAAAAATCAATAAAAGATTTTTTTTAAAAAAACTTGCCCTCTTTTGAAAAAAACTAACCAAAAATAGGGAAAAAATGGCATGCAACAAATTTTTCAAAAAATCAGGCAATATGTATGCCGATTGGGAATAGTACCCGTAGACCATTAAAAAGCCAAGTGATGTGATCAATGTGTACACTTAAGAATTCAGATCGAACGAAAAGACTTTTATGAGTGAATGCACCTAAAAGATGGTATGCTGACTGGTACCATCAATGGAATGGATGCCCACAAAAGCTTTACTACCCGGGCCAATGTGACCTATGATAACCAACTATCAAAGCCAAAATGATGGGCCACAGTCTCGGTGATCGAACGACAAATAGGAGAACGACTTGCAAGTGATGGTGTATGAGATCTATAGATTGACAACCGATGATAGATGTGATCTGACCACTAGATAATCCCTTAATTTGAATGCCAATATGATAAGTAGAGCTGGATCAGACACTGATCTATGAAGAATAGTACCGGCACCTAGTCGAAGGAGTAAATGCTCCACAGAATTTGTAGTGATGGAATATGATGGAGATATATAATGCATACACCACGACTTGATGTCTGACGACTGACCAAACTATACCCTTGTACGCCGATGAGGGTGTGTATCACCAATGAAATATCTCCATACCTAACATACAGCTAATGAATGGAGCCAACGGAAAAAAAAAATGTTGGACCAGTGACCTCCAAAGAATTTTTGTACCTTTCGATGTCAATGATTTGATGTGGCCCGCTGGAGAAAGAGTATAGCAACTAGATCCGCTGAATATTCTAAAGCTTGATCGCCAATAATAGTGGAGTATGCTTGATCGGATCTAGCAATATTGGTATGCCAATGGAGACAAGACTTGTTAATGTACCCGGTGAAGGACAAGCTATAGATCTCAGCCAATGAAATATTGAATCCGACCAATTTATGTGACATGCGCTAATCAAAACTTTTTATAAACCCCACAAAAAAAATATTTGCACAATATTTTCCCAATTAATTGAAAATATATTTTTCCCCAAAATTTTACAGATAACAAATATGCAGAAAATATTTTTGAAAAATATTTTTTTTTGGCGAAAATTGAGAAAATCGTACCGCATAGGGGCTATTCCAGCAAAAAAAATTTCCTCAAAAACAACTTTACCCAAAATGGATGAATTACAATCTAAATTCATCTACGGAGCCTTCTGATCTCAACCGTGAGGTTATTGAAACCCCAATCTACACCCAGCAAAAAAATTCAAGCCAAAAAATAAAACCCTCAGTCCAAGGAGTTTGCAACCCTGGAAGCTCTGATACCATGTTAGTAAACCAAGATCACCTGCATGCAAGATGGATACCTATCACATGCAAACGATATGAAGAACCAAAGAAGATGTTCTCTGAACCTCAAAGTGTAAAATGCATTAAGAGAATCAATGATTACAAAAGAGATCAATCCTTATGAAGGAGATCAAGAAACCCTAAAAGGGAAACCCTAAATGAAACCCTAGTGTGCACACTTAATAATTAATAATTAATTAATTATTAATGTGCCTAAGTTTAGCTTAAGTAATAAAGAGGAATAAGTAACTTAATTAATTAATCAATATGATATAATTAATTAAGCATAATAACTTATTACTCTAATAGTGGGGGCTAAATGTGGACACTAGAAAAGTAACCCTTCTACTTTTTTGATCTTGTTTGGGTCCTCCTTGTCACTTTTGGCTTAATTGTACCTTGATTTAATGTTGTAATGTGGATAACACATTCACATTAGGCCTTGGGCCCTTGTGAACTAAAATAATTCAAGTGGTACCTTACTTAAGTGTTGTGAAGTGTTGTAACAATCTTTCACACTTTTCTAGGGTCTTATTAATATATTTTACTTAAATAATCTCTTTTTATCACTTACCAAGGCTTATTTCAAAATTTTATAGAGTGTTGTAACAAAATTTCACTCTTTTCTAGGCTTTTCATCAATAGTTTGACCCTTTTTTATGCTTTAATTGGCCTCATTTTATACTTACATGCCTTAAGTTTATTTTTGAAAATAATCCTGATAAACATCATTTAATACATCTAATTTCTGACATCCACTTAAAATTCCTAAGTGGGACCCATTTGCCACTAAGGGAGAATGAGTCCCCTTTGGCACAAAAATCAAAATAATTTCAAATTTATGGTGGGTTATTATTTTCTAAGACCTAAGGTCAGCCTATGATGTCATATTTTCTAGAAATATTACATAATTAAGTATAAATATAGGGTTTTCCCTCTCATTTCACCTCCATTCATTCACTCGATCATTCCATCAATTAATCAATCATTCACTTAAGCATCCTAAGCATTTGAAGCATTCTCAAGTATACATCCATTGGATCTTTTACTTGCATGTCATTAGATTTATACTTCAAGGGTTTGGTGAGATGTAGCATTACTTTAGTTCACTCATCATTGTCTTTTCATATTTCATTTTATTTTCAAGGTTTTGATTACCAACAAGGGGTTTGACCAAGGAAAACCCCTATTCACTAACCCTCAACAATTTTCCCCCCTCTTCGCATGTGTTTTCCAAGTCTAGTGTGAATATTTTTCAAAGGGAAAGGTTGGAAAGGTTGTCAAAAAAATTTCAAAGCCATTCAAAGTTGTCAAAGCCCTAAAAGAAGCTTGGAGAACACCTACAGGTCAAATTTTGTAGTTTCAGATTCAGAAACCTGTCAGGAGCAGAAGTGCAGACCAGAAGCTATAGATTCCACTTTTGATTTTTTCCAAAATTTGGAAGTGGACTGATATGCCATAAGTGGTGTATGAGTCCCACTGCCAAGACCAAAACAAAGACTTTGTAATTCTGAGTACCCAGTTGTCTGAAACTTGTTCCAATAAAATCTTCCCAAAATAGGACTAAGTTTCCCAGCTTGGTGTATGAGTCCTAGTTGGCTTCAACAATGAATTTTTTAGAATTCAAGAGCTCCTCTTCATCCCTTTCTAATTTCCAAGTGCACACCTTTAATTTCATAATTTTTTGTTATAGTTTGTTTGTACTTCTAGGTCATTTTGCATATCACAGCATGTTTTCAAACACTTTGCATTTTTAGAGTCTTGCATTAGTAGTCAATCTTCTTTATCAACTTCTAGCCTTAAGGACATTCCCCTTTGACAAATTTTAATTTCCTTTGCATTGGAATCTCAAGGTTTTGTTCTTGAGTGTGAACATTGTGAAATCATATTCCTCTTCCTCCATTCCCCTCATTAGTGTGGATAAAGGATTTTGTGCACTCCATTTCCATTTTCCACAGTCCCCTTTGGCATAAAAATCAAAATAATTTCAAATTTCTAGCAGTTTATTATTTTATAAGATCTAAGGTTGGCCTATGATGTGGTATTTGTAGGAAATATTGTATAATCAAGTATAAATATAATTTTTTAAAATCATTTCACCCCTCCTAATTTTGTAATCAAGTGATCTAGCATTCAAGTATTTTTTCTACAAGAGAATTCAATCACTTTGGATCCATTACTTGCATGTCTTCAGAGTTCTACTTCAAGGGTTTGTTGAGTTAGCATTGCATGTTGTTCATTCATCATTCTCTTTCCATATTTCATTTCATTTCATTTTCAAGGGTTTAATTACCAAACCGAGGTTTGACTAGGGAAAACCCCTATTCACTAATCCTCAACAAATTTTATTTCTCTTTACATGTGTTTTGTAGGTCTAGTTTACAGATTTGTTAAAGAGAAAGATTGGAAAAGTTGTCAAAAAATTGTTAGTCATTCAAAGTTGTCAAAAACCTACAAGAATCTTGGGGAACACCTCCAAGTCAAATTTTGTAGTTTCAGATCAAGAAACCTATCAAGAGCAGAAGTGTAGACTGGGAGCTATAGATTCCACTTTTTAATTTCTTTAAATCCCAAAACTGGACTAAGTTGCCCAACTTGGTGTATGAGTTCCAATTGGCTTCAACAGTGACTTATGTAGGATTCTAGAGCTCCATTCCATCCTTCTCCAATTTCCAAGTGCACACTATAAATATCACAAGCTTTTGTTATAGTTTGTTTGAATTTCTAGGTCATTTTGCATATCACAACATGTTTTCAAACACTTTGCATTTTCTTAGTTTTTCATTAATAGTCAATCTCTTTTATCAATTTCAAGCCTTAAGGAAAATCCCCTTTGATAGATTTTAATCTCTTTTGCATTGGAATCTCAAGTATTTGTTCTTGAGTGTGAACATTGCGAAATCAAATTCCTCTTCCTTCATTCCCCTTTTCTAGTGTGGATAACGGAAGTTGTGCACTCCATTTCCATTCTACACAATGATAAATAAATATATCAAAATATATATTTTAACATTTATATCATTCATTTCATCTCAAGTGAAATAATTCCATTTTTCATGAATTTCATTTTAGCACACATTTACCTTTTGAAAACATTTTGTTTTCACACTTTATCTATTTCACTTAACTATTTCACAAAAAAGGAAAAAATCTCATGAATGATACATAATAGCCCCTTTTTTGAATTATTTCTTTGTTTTCAATTTTATGAATATTTCTTCCTTTATTTCTATGTGAATGATGCTTTTCTCACTCACTTAATTTTATTCTTTATTTTATATTTGAAATATTTTTACTCACTCATCCTTCACTTTTGAAATATTAAAATGATTTAGTATTTTATTTTAACATTAATTCCTTAATTCACATTGATCTTTCAAATTATAATAATCAAATCTTAAATTTGATGGTCAACTCTACCTATCAAACAATCTTTTTATGTTGGCTATTAGTTTAAAGGTGCCCTTAAAATATTATGACACACCTTAGTATAAATAAAATCATATATAGACCAAATATCTATATTACCATTAGTTCATACTTAGTTGAAAGATAATCCTAAAGATTAAGGTTCTCTCACTAATCAAGAGCATATTGATGATGTCGTTTAGAAAAATGTCTAATGATCGACATCCCCCTATATTATCGCCACTTTAGTTTTTTATTGATGTGTGGGTTTGGCCCTTGTATTTATGTTAATCTTTGTTTCACATTGTCTCATTTAAATTTTAAAGGAGTTTTTTTTACCACTCAATTTTTTCTTCGAATTATGTGTTTTCTTTTTTTTACTTAAGTTCTCATTCATCGCTTTGCTTATCGCTCATCATAGACAATTTTGTGAATGCTTGAATTATATTAGTGATACATGATGAAAAATTTTCCTTTCTATCATGCATCATGGATTGGTTATTGATATTGAGTTCTATATTAGCAATTTGTGATAACCCTTTGAGCTCTTTAAATTTTCTTCTATCGTTCATCGTGGATTGGTTGTAAAATTTGAGTTCCAAAGTTGCAATGAGCAATGAGGTCTTTTTTTCTTAATGTTTCATTGCTGATTTGAAGTGTTATTATGGGAAATGTTTCTTGTGCCTTTGATTTTGAAGTAGGTACACATGGATTGATCTTGTTTCATCACCACTTTTCTCCCATCCCTGATATGAGTTGGATGTTAAAACGTGAATCAATGATGCCAGATGGGCGAAAAATATAATCAAAGGAGGTCCTTCATCCAATGACGGAGATCTTATCGCATGGATTTTCACATTGCTAATAGGACTCATGAAATAAGAAATATATAAATGATGAGGGTATGTGCAGAATCATCATGGAAAAATAGGCCCTTAAGTGGCAAAAAGTTTAGAAAAATTAGAGTTAGGCAAATTGACGTAAAAATTTGAACAATTTATCTATATTATTTCAAAAATATGTAAGAATGGAATCTGTAGCAAATTGACCGTAGTTTCTAAGCTACTAGGATTATTTAAAAAATAATAATCTATTTGGTGAAAATTTGAAATTTCAATGCAGTAGTACTTAAATTTTAGGGGAAAAATAAGAAGTAGGTGTCTGTCTGACCACCCTTACCACAATAAAATGATAATATTTTTTTATAAGATTTTAGATTTAAGTAGAGGACTCATTTCTCAATGTGATGCATATTTTTTTGTAATTTGTTTCTAAGTAAATAATTAATTATGATTTTTTTATTACAACTTTTAAAAAATATAAAAACTCGTATGTTTGACCACCTTAACTTGGACAAAACTTCATGAAATTCATTTTTTTTTTTTAATCCTATAGTATGGAAAGCATAGAATGTGACACATGTTTCAGATTCAAAAAATGTGATATTGTTTGAAAGCTATAGATGTTTTTCAATTAGCCTATCAATCAAGACTTTAGTTGTAATTCAAATAGAAAATGAATAATAATTATTTATTAAATTTAAAGTAAAGCATAATTTATATTGGTGGAAATCTAAGAATATCCTTTAAAAACCCTTTTCATTTCATCAATTTTGGGTTAAAAAAAGTCGTCAGCCACATACCCTACACGTACACATGAAATTGCCACTTTTTGGCCCATCATTATACTGCACATACCCATGAGCGATGGTCTCCAAACAAGAGGTGACTAAGGAAAATAAGAGGCAATGTTGGAGCATCTTGAGGGCATCATTTAAAGGAAAAAGGAAAGTTGTGAGGTGAAAGGAGAGCCACTGATATGGTTTTAAAATAAGATGATCAATGACAAGTGTTTAAACTCAAACGACTAGGTGTCATCTCACTCACGCGAGATTTGTATCAAACATTAATGGTGATACACTCCATTCTCTAGCCATAAAGAAGTTAGTTGGCTCATTTTCCCCACATTTGAAATTGCTCAAGAGAAAAGAAGTTAATCAAAGTTCAAGGAGATAGCTTGAGGAGCTCTAGGAAAGAGTTGTAGAGGCCTTAGTAGTGAATTTTCACTCGAGTAAGCAAATAATCCCATCTTTTCCTACCAATTACATTGAATTTAGATAGTCTTGAAAATAGTAAGAAGTATGCAGTCTTTAAGTGCTTATGGTTTGCTAGGGTTTCTGTATTATGTATTTTCAAATGGTTTTGTAAGAATTGCATAAGGTCTAGGTTTTAATTCTGCAATTTGTTTCTTGAGAATACAAACTAGTAGCTCACTTTCCATAAATTGAAATTTGCAAACCCTATCCCTGTCATTCTATGAAAAATGAGTGAACTCAATCCCATTGAGTCTAGAATATATTAGATAATAAAATTGAGAGGGGGGATGAACCAATTGTCATAGATTATAACCCTAAATTCAATTACAATAACTAACACATAAATTGATTAAGTGATTAACCATCAAATAAAAATTCTTAAGCACAATAACACCATATTTACATGGAAAATCCAATGAGGGAAAAACTACAGTGAGGATTAACTCACACTATAAAGAATATCAAAACTAATTACAAAAGGCTCACTACCTAAGATAAAGCTCACTGCCTAAAATAAGGCTCACTACTTAAAATAAGGACACTGTTCAGACTCACTATCCATAGGGCTACAACCTAGAGGGTTCACTACCACAGAGATAAAAAGAAGAAAAATAAGACTTGCTAGAGAGAGACAACAATCCCAATACAATGAATATTCCACCTCAATCACTTATCAACTTGCATGAATGATAGAGATAGCCTTTTGCTCACTACATCTGGAAACTCAACGTTTAAGCTCCACACTAATCAACCACACACTTAGGTCACACACATTAATAATAGCATCAAATTCATGTCTTCTCTTTCGCGTATCTTCCTTCTTTTCTTATATGAAATTTTCATCACTAGCACATTTTGTATTTATACTATCTCCAACCTTGAAAAGATACAAAGTCAGCCATCTAATTTCAAATTCTAATTAGGTCAGCACCAAAACATCCTAGGGTGGAATTAGAAATGAGGGAGAATAAGACACACACTTCAATGGGACCCATAATAGATCCAACATGCTTCATCAACTTCAAAAGTAGTGCTTGACACACAGTTAGTCATACTAGTGTAAAACACAAATAAATTAAGCTCGATACTTCCAAATGCCAAAACAAACTTCAATAGAACCAAGGAAACATAACTCTTGAACCACAAACCATGAAACTTCATCAAAGAGAAATTCAGACCAGAAACAAATATCCTAGACCTCAAACAAAACACAACATTTAACATAGTTCACAAGCACCATAACCAATAACCTTCTTTTAGTACAATTTTCTCAATATGCTCATCTTATACAATCAACAACAACTAGTAGAAAACTAGTTGATAGGTTGACATCAATGACAACACTTAATTCTTCTTCCATTCTTGCAACAATATCCCCCATTTTCATTGATGTCAAAACATGATGTGAAAAACCATCAAAGACACCATACATGTTCTAAAACTACTTCTTGAGATTTTTCCTTTCTTCTTCCCCCCTTTTAGAAATATCATCTTCCTCATTACCTGCTTTCTCCTATTAACTTTCTTTTCCTTTTTACATGCTCTCTCTCCTTTCTTTATCTTTTTTTTTCCACATGATTTCTCTTCCCCTTTGAAATCAATGGAAAAGCTAAAAGACATGTCGATTGAAACTTCCTTTTACATGAAAATAAAATACTCATGATGACAACACTTAGAAAATCTGTGTGCTCCCCCTGAGGGTAGCCACCAACAAACATTAGTCAAAAAGATAGAATCATGAATTCACCAGATCGATGCATCTCCAAATGCATCTTAGTTTGTAAAAGGAGGGGCAACAACCCCTAGATTATCCTAGAGATACTCAAAAGTATCTTTAGGAAGAGCCTTTGTAAATATATCTACAATCTGATCCTTTGTCAAAACATACTCAAGCTTGAATTCATTATCCAAGACCTTCTCTCTTAAGAAATGATACCTGATAGATATATCCTTTGTTCTTGAGTGCATCATAGGATTCTTTGAAATGTTGATTGCACTTGTGTTATCATAGAAGATAGGAATATGATCATCATGTAGCACTGTGATATTTTTCAATGTCTTTTTCATCCATAAAACTTGTGTACAACATGATGCAGCAGTAGTATACTCAGATTCAATAGTAAAAAAAGAGATTGAATATTTATTTTTACTCAACCATGCCACCAATCTACATCCAAGAAAGAATGCACCACCACTTGTACTCTTTCTATCATCTATACTTCCATCCCAATCTACATCTGTATAAGAACTAAGTGTAAAATTAGTATCTTTAGGATACCATAATCCATAATCCATAGTTCCTTTCAAATATCTAAATATTCTCAAGATAACTATAGTAACATGTGTTTCCTTCAGATCTTTTTCAAATCTAGTTACAAGACAAACCACATGCATAATATCTAGTCTAGTAGCATTCAAATACAGTAGTCCACCAATCATAGATCTATACTTGCTCCGGTCAGTCTTAGGTAAATCATCATCTTTTCCCAACTTGCATCTAGTCACCATAGGAGTTCTTACCAGTTTGGAACCATCCATCCCAAAAAATTTCAACATTTGTCACATACTTAGATGTGAAATGAAAATTCCTTTCTCTATTTGATTAATCTATAGCCCAAGAAAGAAATTCATCTCGCCAAACATGGAAATTTCAAATTCTTTTTTGCATTTCTTCCACAAACATCTTGCACATCTTTTCATTTCCTACAGAGATAATGTCATCAACATATACAACTACAAGCAAGATTTTGTTATTTTCAATCTTGAAATACAAATTTATGTTTGTCGTACCCTTGTTAAATTATTACTGATTCAAGTACTTATCTAACCTTACATACCAGGCTCTAGGAGCTTGCTTCAGTAAATATAAAGCTTTCTTCAATCTGCACACCATATCTAGTTGATCTGTTAACTAAAATCCTTCCACTTGTTCCATGTAGACCTCTCCATCTAGTTCACCATTAAAAAATGCTAACTTCACATCCATCTGATAGACTTTGAAATCTTTATAAGAAACTAATGCCAAGAAAATCCTTATAGCTTTCATTTTTGCTACAAGGGAAAAAGTCTCCTAAAAAAATATACCTTCTACTTGTAAGTAGCCTTTACACACAATCCTTGCTTTGTTTCTGACAACTTTCTTATTCTCATTCGGCTTGTTTCTGAATACCCATTTTGATCTAATGATATTTTTATCTTCTAGTCTTGGGATGAATTCCCAAGTTTGATTCTTTTCAATCTGTAAAAGTTATTATTTCATTGCTTCCTTCCAATTTTCATCCTTACGGGATTCACTTACTGACTTCGGCTCAATTTTAGAGAATAAGCACAAATTTACTTCAGCAACAACTTTGCTTCTAGTCAACAAACCTTTTGTTTTGTCTCTAATAATTTGACTTTTTGAATGATTCCTCTATACATATTTTAGTGTTCTAGGGGACATTACCAGAGCATCATTTTCTCTTTCATTCTACTCTTTTTTCTCATCTCTATCCTGTTCTTTCAAAACTTCTTATGTTCTCACATAGTCATGTTCATAAGACATATATCCATCAATATTAATAGGATTCTTCATTGTTTCATCAACCCTCACATTCGAGCTCTCCATAATCTTCCTCAATATTTTTTTGAAACATATGTATTCCTTTCTTTTAGTAGAGTAACCAAGAAATATTCCTTCATCACTTCTTGCATCAAAATTTCCCATTGTTTCCTTATCTCTTCTGATATAGAATTTGCTTTTGAATACCTTGAAATATTTAACTATTAAAATTCTTCCATGCCATAGCTCATAGGGAGTCTTTGTACAATTTTCTCTTTCTTGAACTCGATTCAATACATACACAATAGTGTGAATAGATTATTTCCAGTAAACTTCTAGTAATTCAACTCCAGTGATCATTGACCTAGCAACTTCTTGAATTGTTCTATTTTTCCTTTCAACAACTCCATTCTGCTGAGAAGTTCTTGGAGTAGATAGTTGTCTCTTTATTACATTCACTTAATAAAACATATTAAACTAATGGGAGGTGAATTGTCCACCTCTGTCATATCTCAGACATTTTATCTTCAAATTCACTTAATTTTCAACCATAGCCTTGAATGCCTTGAATCTATCTAATGCTTCTAATTTTTCTCTAAAAAATATAACCCAAGTATATCTAAAATAATCATCAATTAAAAGCATAAATTACCTTTCACCAAGTAGAATTTGCACTCTCATGGGACCAGAAAGATTTGTATGAACCAAATCTAGCAATGGGTATGTGCAGGATCATCATGGAAAAAACAAGCCCTTAAGTGGCAATGAAAATTCAAAAAAATCAAAGTTAGACAACTTGACATAAAAATTTGAATAAGTTATCCATATTTTTTCAAAAATATGTAAGAATAGAATATTTGCAAATTTGAATGTAGTTTCTAAAATACTAGGTTTATTTTTATTTGTTTTTAAATCTATTTGGTTAAAATTTGAAATTTCAATGTAGTAGAACTTAAATTTTAGGGAAAAAATAGGTAGGTTTTTGTCTAACCTCCATAACCACAATAAAATGATAATATTTTTTTATAAGATTTTAGATATAAGTAGAGGACTCATGTTCGAATGTGATGCATATTTTTTTGTAATTTTTTTCCAAGTAAATTATTAATTATGAAATCTTTATTACAACTTTTAGAAAATATAAAAACTTGTATGTCTGACCACCTCAACTTGATCAAAACTTCATGAAATTCATTTTTTTATAACCCTATACCCTTAACCCTAAAACTTTAACCCTTAAACCCTAAACCCTTAACCCTTAATCCCTAAACCCTTAAACCCTCTACCCTCTACCATTAATCCTATACCCTAAACCCTTAACCCTTTAACCCTCCCTTTATCTCTCTCCCACTCCCTCCCTCGCTCTATCTCTCAAGACTACCTCTATCTCTCTCTCAAGTCTCCCTCTCTCTCTCTCTACCCTAAACCCTTAACCCTTAAAACTTAAACCCTAAAACATTAATCCCTCAACTCTAATCCCTCCACCCTATATCATCAACCCTCTACCCTCAACCCTCTCTCTCTCCCCCTCTTCCCCTCTTCCCCTCTCCCTTCCCCCTACTAATTATCTCTCTCCCCCTCTTTCTATCTCTCTCTCCCTTTCTCTCTCTCTCTCTATCTCTCCCTTTCCCTCTATCTCGCTTCCCCCTCATAATTCTCTCTCTCCCCCTCTTTTTCTTGCTCTCTCCCTCCTCTCTATCTCTCTCCCTTTCCCTCACTCCCCCTCTTTGTCTCTCCCTTTACCTCTACCATTTATTTGACAAAATATTCTGAAAAAGGTTTTGATCCACTCTATTCTCTTGATTTCCTAGCTTAACACATGAGAAAATCAAGCTAGGGCTAGATAAAAAAATCCATGAAATGTACTTGCTCAGCCCTGAAACAAAAAAAATATGATAAAACACCCCACAAAGCATCACTCCACTAGTTTTCAAAACATTCCAATGTGGAATGATGAGATTTTACATTTTTACTAATCTCAACCCTTGAAAATGAGGGTTTCAGACCACCCGATAGAAAAATACTTAGAACTAATTCAATTTCTAATGAAATCAAGCCAAATGAGAATCAAATGAAAGATAATAAATAGATATAACTAATCCCAATTATTTTCTAGTGTAAAGCTTTTGTACAGAACCATACTGAGCTCGACAGGTTCTGAAAACATACAAATTTTGTAGAAAAATAAAGCAAACTTCTATTATTCACTTCAAAATAATTCAATATTCATGCCTCAAATTAGTCAAAGGATTTTCAACATATTTCCCACCATATTACATTAGTTACAAGAAATAATTAGAGTGGGAGAGCATTAATGCTCCTCTAACATGCAAAGTTGACAAGTTGTACAAAGCAACTTCAATACTATTTTTAGCATCTTTTCAAAAACTAACCCCATAAGACCTTTATTACAATATTTTTGTTCTCATAGACCTTATTAAAAACACACAATAAAACTAAAACTCAAAATTTGACTCACTAATGGTGCAGGAGCACCTTACTTATTTCTATGAATTTTCTCTAGTTGCTACATGAAGAGTTGGGTCTTGGTGATGGATTCTGAGTTGTTTAGGTGTTTTGTGTCTAAATAAGGTCATTGAAGGCCATTTTTTATGTAATTGGAAACTTTGGGCTCTTTTGAGACCATATTGTAAAAGTTGTAAATCTTGTTGGAAAAGTTGTCAAGATAGGTTGAATGTCATTTTTTCAATGTTTGGTTATGTTTTTGGATTCAATAAGGTCTAAGTAGACCATATCTAATGTTTTAGGAATCTAGGAGAGTCAAATTGCAAAGTAATGCAAAATGAGCAAAAATATTGTTAATAAAATATGTAAAAAGTGCAATTTTGTACTCCAACGAGCATAAGGAGTTTGAAATTTTTTTGAAGTTGGTTGTGGGATGGTAGTGGGTGTCTCTCATGTTTAAAAGGTCATCTTATGTTTGAGTTTGAGGTTGGAGAAACCAACTTTGAAAGAAAATCAATAAAATCTTGTTATCTCCATGCAAATTTATGTGTTTTTCCAAAATTCTTGAAGTTTCTTGGTACTGTGCAGTTCCATACAGTGTGGTTGTGCTTTCTTTTTAATGGAAGCTAGTGGGTAGAAGAGTTAACTTCTTCACAAACTTGGTTTGAAGTAATTTCATTCATTTTTGTGCATTTAAGAGGCATTTTATTGGAGGTCGGTCTATGAGCCCTGTTACAAGGGTTTGAGTGCATTTAAAATGGAGTTTTAAACCTTCCACCCACTGTATGATGTTGTAACTCATTTGATAGGCTTAGTTAGGATACATAAACATGTTTTCATTGTTTCTTGTTTAGGGGAGGTCAGGACTATGATTTTTGGTGATAACAGAGATGGCATTTGGGGTGTTTCGACATGAAAAAGTGAGGTTAGAGAGGGTAAAGTGGGAATTGTTTGAGGGTAGTCACTTTTATTGTTCTTTTAAGCTTTTTCAGGGTTCTTCAAGGGTTTTGGAGTTGGTGGTAAAGTTTGGGGAAGTCTGCAAGTAGGTTTTTCAATAAACCCTTGCCAAATTTGAGCAATTTGAGGGTTTCGTGGAATAGGGTCTTAGAGGGCGAGTTCTAGAGGATAAATCAGAAAATTTGAGGTTTTCTCATATTTTGAGTGCTTCCCCAACAAGTTTTAGGGTCTTTGAAGTGTTCCAAGGGTGGTTGCTTTGGAAATTTGGCCTATTTGGCTAGGTTGAGCAGCGTAGTTTGCACGATTTGTTAAAGTTGTTCCAAAGGAGTCCTATGTGAGTTGGAATTATGTTGAAGGGGACTAAAATGGGTGTCTAGAATGATGATTATTTGTAGGAGTTGTTAAAGAGATTTGAGAGTTAAGTTGAAAAAATTGGAGTTGCTGACCTACAAGATTGTCTAGGTGAAAGATTGGAAAATAAGTCCAGATTGAGTTTGTAAAAAGAAAGATGGTTAGGAATCCCTTGTATTGTGAAAGTGAGTGGTTTTACATCCTTGGTTGTATCAAATAACCATCATCTAGATCTCTATTTCCAAGGTGCTCTTGCACTATTTTCCAAGCATCCATATAGCTTGTTTGAAAGCACCTATTTTAGGATTTTAGCCATAGCAGCAAGATAGTGAACTATTTGATAAAATGCTTTGGTAGACGTATGAAAAATGTGGTAGCATATACAAGGTAGTTAATTGTTTGAAAAAATGCCTCAAAAAAACATGGTCTCATGGTGATGGAATGCCATGCAAATCTATAGCAATTTTCTTGTCATGGCATTCCATCACCATGAGACCACATTTCTTTGAGGAATTTTTTTTAAATAGTTCATTGCCTTTTCTATGCTATTTCTTACTATTATGCTTTGATATATTCTTTCCAAGCATCCATAGCTTGTTAGAAAGCACTTGTTTTATGCTTTTAGCCATAGAAGCAAGGAAATGAAATGTTTGATAGAATGCTTTGATAGACATGTATAAAAATGTGGTAGCATAGACAAGGCACTGAACTATTTGAAAAAATGCCTCAATGAAATGAGGTCTCATGGTGATGGAATGCCATGAAAATCAATAAGGCAACTTAAACTGTTTAAAAAAATGCCTCAAAAAAATGAGGTCTCATGGTGATGGAATGCCATTAGAATCAAAATTTATTTTGATTGTCACAGAATTCCATCACCATGAGACCTCATTTCTTTGAAGCATTTTTTCAATCAATTCATTTCCCTATCTATGCTATTGCTTACTATTATGCTTTGATAGAATTTTTACAAGCATCCATAACTCATATTTAAGCACTTGTTTTAGGCTTTTAGCCATAGCAACAAGCTAGTGAAGTATTTGATAAAAAGCTTTGGTAGACATGCATGAAAAATGTGGTAGCATAGACAAGACAGCGAACTATTTGAAATAATTCCTTAAAGAAATGTGGTCTCATAGAATTCCTTGACAAGCAAATTCAATTGATAGCTGCTCCTAGTTATTAGTTATGCAATGTGAAGTAATTGTGTAGCTTCTTAGGTTGACTTTGTAAAAACTATAGTGTAATTGAAGTTTTTTCATCTATTAGCATCTAGTTGTTAGTTATGCAATGTGAAGTAATGCTTTGAGTTTGAAAGATGTACAATGCAATGTAATCAGTGATATGAATATAAACAACATAATATAACCATTATTTTTTATGGTATTGTACATTGATATTTAACCTTTTCTCAAGATTAAATTTTTGAAGAGTTTAATCATGCAAATGAGGAACAAATTATTTCAATTGTCAACTTCTATATATCAAATTATCCAATAATCAAGTGTATGTTTATATACAAAAATAGCATCAATACCAACTCAAACAAAGTTTTACAAAATGTGGCATAAGCCATCTTGATATCTATTCAAAATTTACATGCCAAAATGTCTATCTCATCCTAAACTACTAGTGGATCATCAAAATGGAGCCTCTTTGAAGAACTCTATCTCTGAAGGTAGTTGCACAAAAAAAATTCAAAGCACAATTGAGATTAGTTAAACTATATAATTTAAAATTGAATAATTAACATCAAAATCAATATACATTAAATTATAACAAGAACTCTAAAATTGAAATCTTGATTTCCTCAAATATACGTCTCTTCAAAGGGTTAGGAGTCCTAGAATATTCCCCTCTCAAAGAACGAATCAAACCAAAATTTGAAATTTCAATCTATATATGTGAACAAAAACATAAAATTGATACAAGCTAGCATACAATTGTCGGTAATAGGAACATATTTACCAAACAAAAAATAAAATAAACACATACATCTTTAGGCATCTCTTTTTATTTATCTCCTTCAGGTGTTTAGACACCTCCTCCTTGAGGTGTTTCAAAACCTACTCATTGAGGTGTTCCAATACATACTCCTTCAAGTGTTGTGACACTTGTCAAAAAGTATGTATAGCTCATAACCAACTATACATAAAAATGACAAGTACATATGAAACTACCAATCTATGTCGATGTATGTATAATCAATATAAGATCTTTAAAATATTAATTCAATCGAATTTGAGTTTAATAACCTTTCCCTTATCTAACATTGTACGTCCATAGTCTGGACAACACTGCACCTCGCTTGCACTAGGTGTTTCCTAAAAGAGGAAAATAATATAAACATATAAGTTAATATATAATTTCATTAATGATAATTCAAATGACAAGCAACTATATAATAAAAAAATGTAAACGAGTGAGTGCAAAAATATATACTATGTGCATGTTGAGGCCAAATGTGGTGCAAGATCACCAACACATTTTGGTGTCAATAATAGGAGTTCAAAAGGTTTAGAAGGTCATTTTAATGTGATTTCATCTTTGTTCCATGAAGACATTGGAAAGTGTGTGAAAACTTGAAAAATTGTCAAAATTGTCAAAGATGTCAAATTGGGTAAATGAAGGGATTTTGTTGTTTTGAGTCTAGAAGTATTAATAAGAGTTAAATAAGGTCTAAATTACCATATTTCAGGTGTCTAAAGGTATTTAGAGACTTAAAAGTTCAATAATGGAAAAAATGCAAAATATTGCAAATGTTGTCAAAATTGTGTTGATTTGCAAAATTAGTCATTTAAAGGGTGATTAGGTGAAAGTTGGTTGTTTTGGAGGTGGTTATGGCTTGTAAATGTTATAAGAAGCCTTATAAGGCTAGAATCAAGGTTGATGGAGGTGTAAAAACTCACACAACAAGAATACCACATTTTTTGGGTGCATTTTATGTGTTTTTCCACTATTTTCCAGAATTCTTTACTGCTGTATGGATTTGTACAGTCTCATAATGCTCTAAAAAATTCATTGAACATGTGTATATGTGTTTAACTTTTTTTTTTTTTTTTTTTTGAAGTTCTCATTGATTGTTTTGTGAGAGAAATTGAAAATTTGCTGCAAGTACCTTGTTTTCCTTGCATTAAGGGCTTTGAAGGCAAAAAAATGAGATTTTGACCAATCCACCCACTATTTTCTCCTATAACTCGGTGGATTGGTTCAAAATGTATTATATTAGATGTTACAATTGGTGTTTCATCAAAATAAATCATTTTTGTGGTGAATGTGTGATGCCCTAGGGCTAAAAATGCAAATTTTCCTTGAAAAGTGATGGCTTTGAAGTGTTTTTCAATTAATTATTGATGGAGTTGAGTTTGTAAGAATTTAAAATGTCAATTCAGACCCTATGAAAGGTGTTTTAACCATTTATTTGTTTATCCAAGTCTGGGAATGAAGATTTTAACAAAACCCTTGTTTTTGCATTAGAAAATGAGGTTTTTTGAGTTGGGAGTGTTTCTGGCCATATAGGTGCAAAAAAATTGTTGATTTTGTGGTTTTGGGCCATTTTCTTTTCTTTTCCAAGGTTTCAAGGTGATTGGATAATTTTGAAGGGTACTTCCTTTGTTAAATTGACCTATTTTCCTTATTTTTCCCATGGTGAGTGTATTGGAAGTCTAAACTGGTCCAAAGGAGTTATATCTGATATTGAAGTATATTGTGTAAGTCCTTAATGGGTGTCTAAATCCATTATTTATTTGGTGAGTCTTTTGCGAAATTTGGGTGAAAAGTCGCTTGAAGCTGTTTGGCTGTGTTGGTGGAAAGAATGCATCTAACAAGTGGATTTTTGAAGTTCTTTTGATTTGCTTTGAAATTTGGGTTGACCATATTTTGTTTGTCATTTCAAGTTTATTTCCACCTTGGGTCTGCATCAAAATGAAATGGCCCTAAGGGTGCTATCAGTCACCTATGTAAGCTCCTCCTCAAACATCAACTGTTAAATAGACCATGTAAATAAATATTAGTACTTGATACTATCTCTGATTAATATTCTTTTAAAAACAAATGAAAGTTATGAATTTACAACTTAAATCTGACCTGTGTAACTATTCCCATGTCCACCTCTCTAGTAGGAGAGGACTTTGTAGGGTGCACTCCACTCCACTGCGTCTGACCTCCTATAATGTCCACATCATGGAGGTCATAATCAAAAGTGTCCAAGGGATGCTTAGCGGGTTGTATAAGAGGACCCAATCATATCTGGTGGGATATAGTGCAAGTATGTGGCACACAAATATATGAACCTAAGGAGGATGATGCAGCAACACTTGATCCATCACCAACATCACCAACATGTGGCTGAGCTACTATAGCAGTATGGGAAGCCAAAATATCACTCAAAGATTGAATAGCCTGAATAGTCTATCTGGATACATCCTTAATAATATCTGGATGATCTACTGGAGGTGGCTGAGGAAGGGGAGGAGGGGGAACATATGGGCCTTGGAATACTCTAACTGCCCTTGGTCTATCATAGGGCATACCTCCACTGATGCACTAGAAGGGTTTAATGTCAAAGTAATTGACATGATGCCCTATCAAAACCTCAATGTATAATTTTTTAATAAATTAAAATGGTATATCACTATTCTTGTTGGGTGGTTTATCAAAAACCATCCACCAATGATCCCAAAAGTTACCTACAATGTCATTATCCGTGCACCATTTTATAGAAAATTTTGGTTTATTAATATTAATTGGCAAATCGCTGTAGGGGTTAACAAATAAAGAGGCTATTTGGGCTTTTTTTATTTGGAGATCTTTCAAATCTTCATAAGATAATCCACAAGAGTAATATTAACTCATGGTTTCTCACCATGAAAGGATGGCATTATGCTGGATGGAGAGGGTTTCTATATTTTTAATTATTTCCTTCAATGTGTTTCTCATCTAGGATAATTGAGGGATTACCTTATAAACATCACAAATGCCCCTCAATTGCTCCAATTTTTCACCAATTAAGTCTTCAATTGATGGGCACAGAGGTGGTGGAGAGTTTGGAATTTGTGTGTTTCCATTCTCATCCATAATACTTGATTGAAGTTAAAAGCTAATTAATCTAATTGAAATTACACAATATAAAATAAATTATTCTAAAAAACCCCTAGTTTTTAAAAAAAATCCATAAAAAACCCTACTTTTTAAGAAAAATCCATAGAAAACTCTAGTTTTTAATAAAAATCCATAAACAACACTAGTTTTTAATAAAAATACATTAAAAACACTAGTTTTTAATAAAAATCCATAAAAAACTAGTTAAAATTATACAAAACTAATAGAAAAATCAATTAAAACAAAAATAAAACCAAAAACTTATCTTGCAAATTAGATATCAGCTCGAATCGGATATCAAATTGCCCTAGGTCGTGCTCACTATGTTTTCAGCAATTTAAAATGATTGCAAATGATTTTAAATGGTTGTTTATACCTATTTATACCCAACCCAAATCGGATTGGATATCCAATTTGAGATTCTTTGCTTTGGGCATTGCTTTGGAGCAATGTACTGACATCCAACCCAAAAAAAAGTCAACTCAGGATTTTTCACCTTTTTTGGTGGATGTAGACCACAACTTTTTTCACATCACCACTTTTTGGCCCATCATGATCCTGCACATACCCCAGTCCAATAGTAGATTGTTCTCTTAATCTATAATGATTTCTTGTCTACTTCCCAAACTAGCAATTCATGTAGATCGCATTTATAGGTTTTGTAATTCTTGGTATATCTGTCATGGCTTGAACAATACTAATCCTTTCCAAGTTATCAAAATTCATGTGACACATTCTCCTATGCCATAACAAATTTTCATTTATCTGAGTCATAAAACATCGTTCATCAACACCTTTAACACAATAAATATTCCCTTTAGATTTGTTTCCTATAGCAATCAATGTTCCAGATACTTCCCAGATCTCACACTTCTCATCCTTAATGACAAGATCATATCCGTTTCTACACATTTGACCAATGCCCAATAGATTAAGCCTTAAACCCTTAACATAGTAGACATTTTCAATATGATACTTTCCATCAAAACTTATTGATCCTATCCCATGTTGGTAAGAGACAATACAAAAGTTATTTGGTGTTGTCACTGATGGAAACCCTAGTCAGTGATTTGATCCACATGTCAATATTTGATCATACTGGTAGTCAGATCAAAGTTTTGTGGTTAACTTTCAAGCAAGAACAAAGCATCCGACAAAATTGTGTTCATTGATTCATATGCAATTTTTTGTTATCTTTTTGAATTGTGGATCTCAAGAAAGATAGTTTGGTGTATAATCAATGTCATCCTTGAATCTTAGAGCCTTGTATCGATCCGTGTGCAACTTAGAAAATCCAATTAATTTATTTTTTGTTTAACAATGCAAGAAGGATGACTAAGTGAATATAGAATGTTGTGGATATTTGAGGAGTAATTGTTTAAGTTATTTTGTGTTTGAGCATGTTGATTTAGGTCCTCACTATGTTGTGGCTGAATTTGGTTGGTTCGCATTAAAAATTATTTGTGGATTGATCCAATAGTTTGTAAATGTTTTTTGTTTTATTGAAGCTAACATGTAGTGAATTAAATCCTTAGTAGAAGATATATATAAGAGATTGTTTATATCATTTTGATATATGTGCAAAGTGTGTTGATGTATGTTGTGAAAGTGAGAAGGATTGTAGAGTGATTATGTAGAGTTTCACTTGTGCATAAAAGGATTTATGATGCGAGTTAAAGAAGAGAGAGCAGAAGAGTAGAATCAGACAAAAGGTCAAGAAAGTGATTAATGTGCTTAACTTGAACTATTCTCAAACATTTGTAGATGTTATTTCATAGTTCACCACTCTAGTTGTCTTTTGAAATTGATTGTAAGGAAGTGATCTTTTCTATTTTTGAGTAGTGAGCTCTAGGTAGTGTGTCTAAATGAAAGTGCATTCCCATTTTGTAAACATCTTTTTTAGTATACTAAGATAATATTGTGGATTGATCTCCACCATGGTTTTTCCCCTAACAGGGTTTCCACATAAAAAATATTTGTGTTATGGTGTTGTGGTTGTTTGCTTTATTTTCATGCATATTTATTTTGTTTGAATGTTATAAGTGCTTTAAATATCAGATTAATAAAGTTAAAAATTGTAGAACACTGATTCACCCCCCCTCTCAGTGTTCCTTGATTCCAACAATTGGTATCAGAGCCTAGTTCCTCAAAAGAAGTTTAAAAGCTTGGGGAAGATTAGGGAAAGTGATTCAATGGATTCAAGCAGTCTTCAACAACTTTTTTTGGTGGCCCTAGATAATCTTGATCAATCCAAATCGAAAGTTTGGGAATTGCAGGCAAGCCTCATGAATTTTGAGAAATTCATTCAATCATTGAAAGATAAAATCAATGAGTCAAGGGAGAAGAGAAGAAACTCTATGATCAAATCAAGTAGAAAGAGAGTAAGAACATTGAAGATGAACACCTGAGTCAAGCCTTGAAGGAAAAGATAGAGGAATGTGAAAAGCTTACCAGAGAAAATGTTGTCCTAAAGCACATGAGATGGAATCTATTGTGATGAGGATGACCAAGGAGATTGAAGATAGAAAGAAGAGTGAAGAGAAGCTTACTCATTCCTTGAAAGAAAAATCTAAAGAATGCAATCGAATTACTGATGGATTCAATTAGTTGGAGCTTGAATAGGAACAATCCAAAAAAAATGAAGAAGAGCTTGAAAAGAAAATTGTTGATCTTAGAGATGAACTTGCTACTAAAAATGAATTCAAGGAGAAATTCAAGATTAGCTTAGCCAAGATTGATGAACTGATTAAAATTCAGAGTATTGAAGGTGACAAGCGAGGTCTTGGATATGAGAAAGAAGAAAGCTCTGGATCTGAACAAAGGAGATTTAGGAAAGGAAATTAGATGAAAAAAGCTAGAAGGTATTCGGTAAGACAACTTAATGCTCAAATGTTCAATGGTTATTATTTTTGTTGCAATAAATTTGGTCATATGGCTACTCAATGTAGAAGTAGAATGAATCCAAGTGGTCCATCATTCTCAGGTCAGTGCTTTAATTGTAATAAGTATGGTCATAAGTCAAACAAATGCAAACATATGATGTACAACTTTGATAGAGATGTCAGATGTTATAAATGCAATATATTTGGCCATATTGCTAACCAATGTAGATCAAGAGAAAATCAATGGAATAATTAGTCTAGTCAAAGAAATGTGGTGTGCTACAATTGCAACAAATCTAGTCACATTGCTAGATTTTGTAGAAGTAGAAAGGGTCTGGTAAATCAAGGGAAAAGTAAAAGTTACTACAGATGAGACAAGGAAGTAAATGAAGAAGAGTCGCTCTAATGCAGGAAATGTTTCCACACAAAAAATTGATTCTGGTAATTCCTCAGGGAATTAGTTTTAGGCCTCTAGCATAGGTGGAGTTCTCAAGAAAATATTATAAACCTCCTACCGATAGTTGGTACCGGGATATGGATGAGTGCAGTGATTGCATTGATGATCTATAGATGCTAGTAAAATATTTGGAGAGAGTATTTATGCAGATTTGAAGGTTCAAAAAAGAGTTATCTTTCACAGAGTATGGAAACAAGGTATCTAGATGAGTTACGACATCATAATTTATTATGACAAAAAGTTAGGTGTGCAAATGATAAAAGGTTATTTGTATTCTTCATTTGTCACTTTGCACCTTAAGAAGAATTTTGGAGAGATGTGAAGTGAAGTTTGGGAAAGATTCAAGTGTGAAGGTGATTCGGTGATCAAACCCTAATCTGGAGAAAAGGCATTTATCGGGAAAACTTGTGAACTTGTGAATTTGTGAAAATGGCTGCTTCATTGGTAGTTGATATCAAGGATAGACCCTATCTGAAATTCAAGTGGCATCCTTTCAAATCTATTGAGATAGAGCCCTAAGGTGCATTTTTGTCTGTTCCATATGACATCTTGTATATTGAATACATTAGGGCATACATTCATGCAAATACTGAGGAGTTACGAAGCTCATAGTTGTTGAATTTGTATACAAATCATATAGTTGGAGAATATTTCAAGGTAAATATTGAGTTCAAAACCTTAGAGGAGAAAAAATTCAAGCAGATTGTAATATTTTCCATGTTTGAAGATAATGAGTGGTTCCGATACATTTTGAGCCAAGTTCATACTGAATTTATGTGGTTGATTCAACCTTTTAAGATTACAAAAGAAGCCATAAGCATTGTTACTAGTTTAAATTCCTTCGGTGGGTTGCCGATCTTGAAGTCTATGAAGAATCAAACAGTTACTGCTACAACTATTTCAATGTTTGATAAAAGAGCTATGAAAATTGATGATATTATTGAATTGGATGTTAGATTTGCATATATGGTCACTGGTTACAAGATCTTTCATTCCAACTGGGATAATTTTGTATCTGGTATAACTATTTATGTAGCATATCAGATGGTGAAGGAGAATGCAAAGTATGATCTATGTGAGATACTCTAGAGTCAACTTATTGAGAATCTTGGTAAGATCAAGAAAGATAAGAATAATTCCTTTAAGTATGGTAATCTATTGTTGTGTATGTTCTTCTATTTCATGAATGAAGTTTCGGGAGTTGGAAAAGTATAATGGCAAGCTAATAAACTGGTAGATGCTCAAATTAGAGATATGTTGCATAGAGTTAGTGATAGTCAGACAAAAAAAACTGTTATTTGGGGATATTTCAAGAGTTTTTAGAGTGAGATGCAAGCAAGAGAAATAATTCCTAAGTCTAATGTGGAGAAGTACAAGGACACTATCGGCTTTATGGTTGACATTGATCAATGCTTGATGGAAGCTGCAGATCCTAGAATGGTCTCAATTATGTCAATGGGCTATGAAGTTGAGGAGAACATCTTGGAACTATATGCACAAAATTTGTTGAGTAAACCTTGGTATCTGACAGAAGAGAGATTGGAACCTCTGAAGAAAAATATATGCAAGTACATGAGTAGTTGAAGAAACCTATGATAATCTAGAGAGTAAGAAAAGAAGTGGAAGCCTTTACAGAAAGCATGGGTACATATGTAGAAGCTATGAGAGAAGCTAGAAGAAAGAGAGAACAAGTTGAAGAAGAGCCTATTAGAACTAAATTTGCTAGTCCGACAACATCCTCTGCCTGATCTAGATCAACAAGGAGCTCTACACCCTTATCCAATTCTATAGTGAAATCAAGCTCTGTGAAAGCTCAAGTGAAGACATATGGTAGAGAAGGATAAAAGAAAAAGAGTTTATGTTGCAGTTGAGGAAGATGAGGAAACATAATCTGATGAAGAAGTGAGAGAAATTAAACATTAGGGAACAAAGGCAATAATAGTCTCTAATGAAAAGCCCTCTGGTGAAGAAGAGAAAGCAAAGAAGAATATGAAAACTGAAAAACTAGGTATGTCTATAAAGGAAGTTGAGAGAGGCATAGTCAAGGATGGTAATCTTAAGCCACTATGTGAATGGTATGCTACCTTTGATAGTACTGGTCAAAGAATTCTTGAAGAAGCAACAATAAAGTATTTGAATACTTTCATTTTTTCTCTCATTGAGATCATGTCTGAGTTGCCTAAGGGACTGTATGAAGTTTTGGAAATGAGGAGAGTGAATGCAAAACCTACAAATGAGCAGTTGAGAGAGTGTATCTTGCAGATTTATGTTCGGTGATGTCTATTGAGGAAATGAAGACAATTCTGAATGGTGCTAAGAAGGATTTCAAGAGAAAAATAAGAGTAAACAAGCTTATGATTGGTTGGACTGAAGAGGTAGCAAAAGAAACTGAAAGAATTCTAAAGGAAGTTTTGTTAAAGAACATAATCAATGTCATTTCTTAAGAAGGTCATCATGAAGAGATTGTATTTGGTCCAGCAATAGAAGAATGAAAAGAAAATGTAGTTGAGGACACTCAGATTCCTTTTGATATGCATGATACAAAAGTTCATATTGATTAGATTAAACTGTGGTCTTAAATTACTCTTGAAAGGGGTTTGATTTAATCTTTTAGAAATGGTTTCCTCAGTTCATCCTAAAGTGTCAATTCGGGAATGTAGGCTTTTGAACCGTGTTATGGCAATATGCCGAAGGGCTGCAATTAGTAAACCAAGGGTTGATGGATGCAATATAGGATTGAAAACTACAATTGAAAACACATTCTTTAATATGAAATTCAAAAGAAATCTTTGAAAATAAATGAAATCCTTTCTTTAAATGATGGTTTACCCATTTTAACCAATCTATCTATTTCTGATCTAATGCAAACTCAATATATTATGACATATAGATATTAATGATAGCCTTTTCAATAGTAAAAGAAACAACACAATTGTCAGAGATGTATCAAATAAGTGCAAGTGACAAGAAGTTTAATTGCGATAGGAGGTTGAAGTGCGAGAGGAAGATGAAGTGTGACAGGACGATGGAATATGTAAGTAGAGCAATGAAATGTGAATGGATTGCAATAGGAGCTTTACAAAATGAATTACAATATGAAAGACACAATAGTGAACCTACAATCAGGACACACCCCTTGCTCCTCAAGTCATAGCTACTTTCCAAAGAGAATTCATTGCAATTCAAATTAATCACACAGGCTGCAATATTAATGATCCTTAACTTTGAACAGAGATTAAACTAAGTCATAGTACTTCTAAAAACATACATTCGATAGAAATGAAATTGCATGACACAAAATATCTAAGCTAATAAACCAAAAAATAATCTCACCAAGCTTTCCAGGAGGGGGCCCTTCCTCTAGTCCATAGGGTGAGTAGGTAAAATGAACTACTCTAACTCAATCCGCACACGATTTCATCAAATACTCGTAAACACAAGATATAATTGGTCTGCTTAATTCTGTATATTATCTATCATTGATTACCTTTAGATCATGCACATATGCTTATCAGTTTGGTAAGTATCAAAATAAATCAAAATGATAAAGCAGTAGTTTGTTATTCCCATTGGCCAACAAACATATTAAACATAGTCTTTGGTTTGGTCATAGGCCACAAAACCGTAATAGTCTCGAAACAACTAGCTTGAAAATAGAGTATAGAGACAAAAAAAAGTAATCTTCTAGCATGCTTAATCCATGCATGCCTCCTGAGTCTTGTCCACATGGTCAGTTCCTTACATGAAGTTCTTGTAGAAAAATTAGTCAAAGCACATTATTACCTTGAAGGATTAAGCATTTAGGAAATATTCCTTCATCTTTAGAAATACATCGAACATCTATTATTTTTTTGATAATTAAATGGCCAAAAGGGACCTAGGGATAAGGAAATGGAAATGAAATAGAAGAAAAAGGCCATAAAAGATTGAACATATTTTACACCCAACATTTCCCCCTAGCTTTAAGACTTTGCATGTCCTCAGGCAAACAATGAATACAAACTAGGCATGAATTATGTATGTATAGTGGCTACATCCAGGCTGCATTGTGGACCCTTTGTTTCAACCTTTTCCCTCTGTTGTGCGCTTGCTACATCAAGTCCCTCAAGTTGTTCCTTCAGTTGTTGATTTTCGTGTTGAAGTTGAAAGATAATTTGGCATACTTGGTTGAAAGGAATGAGTGGTTGGGCATCATTCTCTGTCAGGGCTTTTGAAACATCTTCATTAGTAGTAAATTCTTGCTCCTACTGGGGTGGAGTAGGAAATTTTGTAGAATTCACATTGTCTAGGGCATCTTCAGAATCATGAGGACTTTTACCTGTTTCACAAAAGAAAGAGTAATCATTAACCTTTGGGCTTTCCCCACTGATTCCCTCTTGAATTTCCTTAGAGTGTTCCTCCCCTTCTAGGATATGCTCAACATGACTCACATTATCATCCAAGTTTTGTTCACTAGATGGGACTTCCTCATGAAGGACATCTCCACCTTCCTTATATGCCCTTTTTATGGTGATTTGAATGGTTTCATTCTCCCGAACTTTCTCACAAGCAGGGTGATTTTCATCTTCAATTATATCTTTTACAGTGTGTAGGCCAGAGACCTCTTCATTAGGGCACACATTTAGTTGCTCAGAGGGTTTTGTATTCTCAGGAGGAGGATTTTCCTTCTAGCTTAGCACTGCTCATTGCTTCATTTTTTGTCATCTTTGGTATCTGAGTTCTCTAGTGAATTTCCCTTTTTTCTTTATTAGGGGGTTTAGTAGTTATAACCTTTATTGTGACATAGTGAGTTTCTTTTGCAATCTTGTCTAACCGCTCTTTTGGTTCTTCCAATGGGAGGTGTAGATTTATCTGATTGTGGAGTAGAAGTAGTAGGAATGTTTTTCTGCTTTTTAGAGGGTTTATCAGTAGAGGTTTCTTTTGATTTTTTCTTCCTAGAGGATTTTCCATCTAGGGTTTCAATTTTTTACCTTGGAGGGCTTTCGGCAGGTTCTATAATTGCATAATTCACAAAGGAATCCCATTCAAGATGGGGTTTTGTAGGGTGGAGGCCATGTATAATGATGAGCTTAATTAAGCCATGGTGGGAAAGAAAATTTACATGACCCTTTTCAAAATAGTCTACATGAAAATTTTAAAGACTAATGTAGATAATAGGGAACATTAACAAGAACAACATTGCGTAAATGTAACATAAGATGGAAATGGTGGGCATGAGCATATGCATATCATCCTTCACAAGTAATATATTGTATCAATAATTTTGCTACCTCATCCTATGGAGCAGGAAGAGACTCTCGTGTGTTGCCTTGGCCTTGCACAAATCATGAAGACTCCCCTCATTGTAGGAATTCCTTGTGGTGAAGCTTGAGATCTGTAACCCTAGATGAGGAATTAGGAAAGAAAAAATCTCTGGTCTAGGGAAGTCTAGTCACTACTGCAACTGTATGTACTATTACAAGAAAATCCAAACCCCTTAGAGTGACACTATTCTTGCGAAACCCTACAATGAATTATGTGGCCACCACTTGAACAAAGCCAAAAAGTTGGTTAAAGTATGTTGTCTAGGAAGCATGCTGAAAACTATTATATGCCTCTATACTAGCAATCAATTTTTTCATGGAGAATGGTTCATGCCTTTTGTGGTCACCTCCCATTAGGTTGAGTTGTGGTAGGAGCTTCAAAAATGGAAATAGCTACAAAAATTACTAGGATAGCTAAATGTTTGACAAAGGTTATTGATGGTAAGTAATAGGTAATAATAGGGGTAATTTCCATGTGAAGTGGCGCGTGATAGGTAAGGTTCGACCAGCTCAACAAATGATGGTTAAAGAGCTCGTACCCCCAGCTTAATGGTGAACCATCCCAATGTCACCAAATAATTACAAAAAAATTGAAAAACATTTAATATACTTAAAAAGATAAAAGAATACTTCCCTAATACCACAAAGGATGAGGTGAATGACTATAAATGTGACAGTAGAGGAATGACAACATACAAAATGAGTCGAAGATGATGTCAAGGCAACCCGAGAGAGATCCACAATAATGAAAAGATTAAAAATGGGAAGATCAACAATGAGAAGATCGATAGTCGAAAGATAGGAGGAAGGAAACCAATGGGAAAGAAAAGATAGGAGTAAAAATGGCCATGTGGAGAAGTTGACAAGTAACGGCAAGATTGTGGGACCCATGTGGTTAAACCATTATGTGGAAACATGCAGAGCTCGACAATAGAAACCAGAAAAAGTTCCTACCACCAAACCGAGGCGGCACAAAAGGGTCCCTAAGTAGAGACAACGATAGGAACCGTAAGAAGCTCTTGTCACACTAGAGACAAGAGAGGTTGCTGACTGTGTGTTTTTTCTATTTTTTTTATCGACAATAGACCACTGGTGACTCGATTTTCAGTCTATCATCACCTAGAGGTGTCGATAACCCAATTTTCACCTCTAAGTTATTTAAGTAGGTAGCGTTTGCTGAAAACTAGTTTTCAAACCCCAATTGGCCAACAATGCTCGAAGGTTTTCACTGCTAGATCTTTTCTTTTTATATGGGTATGTGTAGGATCATCATGGAAAAAATAGGCCCTTAAGTGGCAAAACATTCAGAAGAATCAGAGTTATGCAACTTAACATAAAAATTTGAATAAGTTATCTATATTATTTCAAAAATATGTAAGAATAGAATCTGTAGCAAATTGTGTGTAGTTTCTAAACTACTAGGTTTATTTAATATATATATATATATATTTGGTGAAATTTTGAAATTTCAATGGAGTAGTACTTAAATTTCAAGGAAAAAATAAGAAGTAGGTATCTGTCTGACCACCCTAACCACAATAAAATGACAATATTTTTTTATAAGATTTTAGATATAAGTAGAGGACTCATGTCTCGATGTGATGCATATTTTTCCAAGTAAATAATTAATTATGAATTTTTTATTACAACTTTTATAAAATATAAAAAAATCATACGTCTAACCACCTTAACTTGGTCAAAACTTCATGAAATTCAATTTTTTTTTCTTAATCCTATAGTATGCAAATCATAGAATTTGGTGCATGTTTTGGATTCAAAAAATGTGATACCGTTTGAAAGCTATAGATGTTTTTCAATCATCCTATCAATCAGGACTTTAGTCATAATTCAAATAGAAAATGAATAATAATTACTTATTAAATTCAAAGTAAAGCATAATTTATTTTAGTGGAAAGTTGAGAATCTCCTTTAAAAACCCTTTTTGTTTCATGAATTTTGGGTAAAAAAAATTCATCAGCCACATACCCATCATATTGCCACTTTTTGGCCCATCATGATCCTACACATACCCATTTATATAATATAAATATATATATATACCTATTTTTATTGCTCAATATCGAGGAAGGCCAAAAGGAACAACAGTAAGTTCCTTTGCCACATCTAAAAAGAAAGCTTATTTGGAAAGAGGCTTTTTGTACAGTTTGAGGCCGTGACCACTGACAAGGAAAGTTCTTCTTTCAGATTCCACTGTACAAAGATGAACAATGCCATTGGCATATACTATCTCAATCTCGTAGGGTCCCAGCCACTGTGTGTAAAAAATTCCTTTGAAGACTTGGAAGTGAGAGTTGTACAAGAGTCCCCAATCCCTAGGTTGGAATGACCATTGTCAGATGTTATGATCGTGCCATAAAGGACGTTGTTTCTAAACTACCTCAGTGTGGAAGAATTATTCTTGGCACAATTCATCTATGGAATGTAGTTGATCAATGCATGCCTTTTGTGCATCAAAAAGACTCATACCCAATTGTAGAGCAATCCAAAGAGTTTTGATCTCAAACTCAATGGGAAGAATTGCCTTCTTACAATAGACAAGTTCGTAAGGGGTCAGACCAGTGGTGGTCTTCCACATTGTTCGATAGGCCCAAATAGCTTCAGGTCCAGTCGCGTAGCCCAATCACACTTATGAAGAGAATTATCTTAGTAAGAATATTCTCAATCTCTCTATTGGTGACTTCTACCTACCCATTGGCTTGAGGGTGATAGGGTGTAGACATACGATGGAAAATTCCATACTCACGAACCAAGGAAAAAATTATCTTAGATGTGAATTGTGGTCCCTGATCTGTGGTTATCTCTCATAGCACACCAAACCTTGTGAAAATCTCAAAGTACAAGAAATCTACTACTTTTGTATCTCTGGCATGCTTCAGAGCTACCACTTCAACCCACTTTGTTACATAATTGGTACATACAAGGATGTATTCCTTATTGCTTGATGGCAGGTTGATTGGGCCAACAAAATCAAGGCCCCACTTCTCAAATGGCTCTATGGACAACTGTGGGTGTAAGGGAATCTCGTCAGAGTGTGTGGGTCATCCCATACACTAACACTTGTTGCAATGATGAACATAGCGTTTACAATCCTTATGGATTGTAGACCAATAATAGCCTGCAGTGAGAATCTTTTGAGTAGTCCTCTAAGCAACAAAGTGTCCTCTACATGGTTCTATGTGGCATGCACAAAGTATATCAAAGACATCATCTTCAGGTACACAACACCCCTTGAAATTGTCGATGCCAGTGTGGAAGAGCAATCCGTTGATCCATGTGTACTGTCCACTGAGTCCAACTAGCTTACGTCATTCCCTCGGAGAGAAATGTGGTGTGAACTTGCATGTAACCAGATAGTTTGCAATATCAGCGAACCATGGGCTCTTTGTTGATATAGCAAATAGATGTTCATCTAGAAATACATCATCAATTGGAGTAGGTTCATTGTCTAGCTATTGTAATTTGGATAAAAGTTTGCAACCACATTTTCTTGACTAGGCTTATAAAGTATAGTTATATAAAATTCTTGGAGTAAAAGCAACCATCTAATAACTCTACTAGTTATCATAGGTTTATTCATTAAAAACCAAATTTTTGAATGATCTATGTGGAAAAATACTTTATATCTAGTAATAGCTCCAAGCATAGCTCCAATCGAACAATCTAAGGCATTAGTGTGAATATGAAAGGGTAGTTCCTAGTTTGGACCTCTAAGGGCCGGTGTGGTTACAAGTTTTGTCTTTATGGCCTCAAAGGTTTCTTGATACTCAAGTGTCCAAGAGAATGCAATGTCTTTAGCTAATAAGGAAAAAAAGGGAGAGGCAATCTTGCTGAAATTTTGGATAAATCTTTGGTAATATCCTGCATGACTAAGAAAACTACGAACATCTTTTTGGCTAGAAGGTGTAGGCAAGTCTTGAATAATTTGGATCTTTTTAGGATCCACTTGGATACCTTTAGAGGAGATGTAATGGCCAAGCACTATCCCTTCGGTCATAAGCATATGGAACTTTTCATGACTTAATGACAAATCGGTATCTATACAATGCCTAAGTACCTTTTCTAAGTGTTTTTTTAGCCTCTCCATAAGTATTACCATGGAAAGTAAAATAATCCATATACACCTCAACAAAATCACTGACAAGATCTACAGAAATTCTCAAAACTGATCTTTGAAAAGTGGCAGGGGAATTACATAGACTAAATGGCAAGACACTATAGGAAAAGGTACCCCAAGGGAAAGTGAAGGTGGTATTTTCCTGATCTTCTGGTGCTATGTGAATCAGGTTGCAACCGTTAAACCCATCTAGAAAACAGAAAAACTTCTGACCTGCAAGAGTGTCCAATACTTGATCAATAAATGGTAATGGAAAATGATCTTTCTTGGTATATTTATTTAATGCTCTATAATCAACACAAATTCTCCATTTACCATTTTTCTTAGGAATCACAACTAAAGAAGAAACCCACTGACTATCTAAAATAGGATATAAAAACCTGACAATTAACAGTTTTTGTAACTCCTCAACTATTTCACACAAGGTAGGGTTGAGCCGACGTTGTGGTTTCCTAATTAGACAACTACCTTCTTCAATGTAAATACAATGGGTGCAGGTGTCAGGATGAATTCCATGCATGTCTTGGTATTCCTAGATGAATGCATCTTTATTTGTTCTAAGCATGGCAATAAGATCTTGGATTTGTTTAGGGGTTAACTATAGATTAATGTTAAGTGTGCGATTAGGAAAAATATCCATAGCTTCTGATTGTGTAGGTGAGTCAATGGCTAAGACTTGGGAGGTGGATGGCATATCATTTGAATTTGTAGAAGATAAGAATGAACCATACAAGCAATTATGGGGCAACAACTGATGCAATGTGATAAAGTGTTGAATAGAACATGGACTACCCACCAATGGAAAGTTCCCAAAAGGAAATTGAGTAGTTATACCTAAATGGAGGACCATGCTTTCAAAAATTTCATTAAATGTATACCTGTTCTAAAGGAAATTAACAAGAACATTATCCTCATTAGGTTCCTCCATATCTAAGGATTTATCAATTGTTAGAATTGACAATGACTCATCTAAGTCACTATCAATCCAAACTGGGTCCTACATCTCCAACAAAGGTTGTGTTAATAGGTATAGAGTCAGTTGTTTCTTGTGATCGCCTTTAGAAATGACCATGTTCCCTAACCGACAGTTGATAAATGCATTTGCGACTACTAACCAAGGTCGCCCCAAGATCAGGGGGTACCCTCCCAGCTTAATTTTTTGCTACAAAATCACAAAGTCAGTTGGGTATTCCCATGAATCAGTAGAAAGGATTACATCTTCAATCACAACTTTGGGCTTGACCAAAGATCAATTTTCTATTTGAAGAACTGTAGGAGTAGGTCTAAGCCATTCTAATTATAGTATTTCCTTTGTTTCATTTCTCATAACATTAATTGCAGCACCCAAGTCCACAAGGGTATTAGGAATGCTTACTTTACCGATAGATATCTTAATGGCAAGACTCCCTATATTTGTGTACTTTGGAATGGTTATGTTCCCAAACATAAGATATGCTAACTGTCTAATAACTTTGATAGTCTTTGGGTCTTGCTTCTTCTTCTGCTTCTGAGTACATAGATCATGGATTGTTTTTGTATAGACCTAGATGTACTTGATGGCCTGCAACAAAGGAATCTTGATGTTAACATTGCAAAACTCATTAAAAAAATAAAATTCAGTTCGAGAGTCCTCCCTTTGTGTTGGTTTAGACTAAAATCGTTTGGGAAAGGGAGGTTCTTTGGCTAGCTTTGTTTCTGACTCCTCGTTGATTTCTGTGATGGTGGGCCCTTGAAGATAACTAAACTCCATCTAGCTCTAATGTATTTATAGGATAGGTGGGGTAACCTATTGCCTCATTCTTATACATAGGTTGGGTTACCTTATTGTTGGGATTTGGATTTGGTTAGGCTAGCATTGATGTAGGTCTTGGTGGTTGTGTTGGATGGTTTGTTGGATTGATGGGATGAACGACCGATTATGGTAAGGCCAGAAGAAGTTGTTGTAAATGTTGGTATGGGTTGATCATAGGAGGAGGTGGAAATTGTGATTGTGATGAAAATGGTTTTTGTTGGTATGGTGATGGTAGTGGCGATTGTGGCCTCCATCCCTGTTGCTATGGTTGTGAAGTATACTGAGATTGTTGCCAACCCCCATACCATCGCAGTTGATAAGAATTGGGTTGACTAGGTCTAGGGGAAATATAATCATTCATCATGTTAGGGTGCATTACTCAGAGTAGAAAGGGTCACCTAGGGGCCATGCAATAGATGGGTTCCTCAGAATATTCCATTTTAGGCACACCTACAAGAAGAGGCCTCAAGGTAGAACTTCTACTAACTTCTTCTAAGGATGGGATGTTTGCCCTATTATAAGGGAAATCTTCACTACCATGCTTCTTCCTACATATAGGACAAAATACTGCTAAGGCCTTTTCTACCTCCTCTTTCTTTCTATGGGTATACAATGTATCTATTTGTTTACCCATGTGACTCAATAAATCAGTTTTAAGGTCTTCGAGTAAATTACCTATCTCACGCTTGGTGATACCTATTGAATTTCCCATAAAATGAAGTTTTCCTAGATAGTTCATTCCCCAGGGTTGAGACCTAGAATAGTTCCTGCAAATATCACAGATATCATCAAAGTCCATCTTAGAAATATTCCCTTTACCTGTTAAATTTAATGCTTCCATGATATCATCTCTTATGCCTCTAAGAAACAATATTTTAATGGTATCATCATTTAGCCCTTGTTGATGAGATCATTGAAGACTGAACATAAAGCATTCAAGATAATCTTCCACGGACTCATCTTCCTTTTGTGATATACAAAAGAGTTCGTTCCAACTTTCCTTAGTTTTATAGTATTCCTGGTACTTATCCAAGAACAAATCCCTCGTGGCATTCCATGTCCTAATGTTCCTGAGGTTCATTTCATAAACCAATGTAGGGTTGCATCCTTCAATGTGGATAGGAATAGTTTGATCTTCTGCACATCATTTTGATAATCATAGCTATTGCATAACACATCAAATTCAAACAAAAACATGTCAGGAACCTCAGTAGAAAGGCCACAAAAAATAGGTAAAGTTGAATGAGGAATATTCTTCATAGGGGCATCTTGCTCGAGGTATATGATAGGAAATTCAAAAGTAACTAAATTATTATTGGCCAACGCCCTATTACCATTGTTGTTGTTGTCGTTTTTGTTGTTACTATTATTAAATTGGGATCCATGACATCTAATGCCCAAGGAGTAAAATAGGTTCTAAATGGCTCGTGGGTTTCTTCTGAGAATGTACCAACTTTAGCCCAGTAAAACTCTTGGAAAAAAAATTCAACCTTTTTTCATAATATCTCAGAAGATCTTGGATGAGTATTTGCAGGTGTATGAACAATAGTGGTCTCAATAGCACACTTCTCAAGATTAGGTTCAGGTAATTCTAATGATTGCAACTTAGTTTTTAATTTCTCCTAAGTTCAGCTACCTCCTTCAATGGGTGATTTTGACTTATCTTGTGATTCTTTGAGTTGTGGACCCTTAATGGATGGTGTTGGTTTATTTTTGGGTTTTTCGAGTTGTGAACTACTTCCCTTTTCTTTTCTAATGAATCTTCCTCTACTATCCCTATTACAATTCATGCATCTAAATAACTTATGAAAAAGAAAACTAAGGGCAGTTGTCCAAACAAGGTCGACTATCATGTGGAATTTCCCTTTATCGCAATGCTCCTAGCTTAGTTTACTAGAAATGAAGGCCTTTAACACTGTTCCCTAGCAATAACGCCAAAATTATTGGATTAAACTGTAGTCTTAAATTACTCTTGAAATAGGTTTGATTTAATCTTTTAGAAATGGTTTCCTCAATTCATCCTAAAGTGTCAATCCGGGAATGTAGGCTTTTGAACCATGTTGTGGCAATATGCTGAAGGGCTGTAATTAGTAAACCAAGGGTTAATGGATGCAATCTAGGATTGAAAACTAGAATTGTAAACACATTCTTTAATTTGAAATTCAAAAGCACACTTTGAAAATAAATGAAATCCTTTCTTTAAATGATTGTTTATCCATTTTAACCAGTCTATCCATTTATGATCTAATGCAAACTCAATATATTATGACATACAGATATTAACGAGAACCTATTCAATAGTAAAAGAAAGAACCTAATTGCCAAAGATGTATTAAATAAGTGCAGGTGACAGGAATTTTAATTGTGACAAGTGGTTGAAGTGTGATAGGAAGATGAAGTGCGACAGGAGGATGAAATACAACAATAAAGTGATGAAACGTGAATGGAGTGTGACAGAAGCTTTACAAAATGAATTACAATATGAAAGACACAACAGTGAACCTACAATCGGGACACACCCCTTGCTCCTCAAGTCATAGTTACTTTTGAAAGAGAATTCATTGCAATTCGAATTAATCACATAGGCTGCAATATTAATGATCCTTAACTTTGAACAAAGATTAAACTAAGTCAAAATACTTCTAAAAACATACATTTGATAGAAATGAAATTGCACAACAAACAAAATATCTAAGCTAATAAACCACAAAATAATCTCACCAAGATTTCTAGGAGGGGGCCCTTCCTCTAGTCCACAGGGTGAGTAGATAAAACAAACTACTCTAACTCAATCTGCATGTGATTTCATCAAATATTCATAAACATAAGATATAATTTGTCTACTTAAGTCTGTATATTATTTATCATTGATTACCTTTAGATCATACATATATACTCATTAGTTTGGCTAGTATCAAAGCAAATCAAAATGATAAAGCAGTAGTTTGTTATGGCCACTAGCCAACAAACATATTCAACATAGTCTTTGGTTTGGCCATAGGCCACAAAACCATAATAGTCTCAAAACAACAGGCTTGAAAATAGAGTATAGAGACAAAAACAAGTAATCTTCCAGCATGCTTAATCCATGCATGCCTCTTGAATCTTGTCCATATGGTCAGTTCCTTACATGAAGTTTCTGAAGCAAAATTAGTTGAAACACATTATTACCTCGAATGATTTTAGCACTTAGGAAACATTCCTTCAACTTTAGAAACATATCAAACATTTTTTATTTTTATAATAATTAAATGGAAAAAAGAGACCTAGGGATAAGGAAAAGGAAATGAAATAAAAGGAAAAGGCCATAAAATATTGAACATATTTTACACCCACACCTGTGGAGACTGAAGCTCTTGAAGTTGTGATAGTTGAAAAAGCTAAGATTCCTAAAGACAAGCAAGAATTTGTAGTTGAGGAAACAATGATTGATGAAAAGAAGGTTGAAGTAAAGGAAGTTCCTATGGAAGCAAGAGACACTACAGAGGCAGTGAAGAAATTTTTCGAAGTGCAACAAGAAGAGTTTGACCTTGAATTGGGTGAAGGTCCTATTAATTTGGCTACTTCTTCTTCGATTCAGAAATTGAAAGTTGCATCATTTGCTCAGGCGAAGGCTAGGCAAGAATTGTTGAAGTATCACATTCAGGATAGTGAGCTATTGAGTCTTGCATCTGACATCTTGGAGAGAATAATGCCTTCTCATGTTAAGGATCCATCCAGTTCTCCCTCCGGTGAGCTGAGTAAGCTTATTAATTTTGTAAGTACTCATTTTGAGTCCCTTGAGAAGTCAGTTGAGGACAAAGTACAAAAGGAATTTGATGATAACAGGTTCAATAGGGTAAAGTGCATGATTTCTAATGATAAATCATTGTTAGCCACCTGTGTAAAGAATATTCAAGGTGCTTTGTTTGAAGGAGGAAGGTTCTATAAGTCATGTTTATCTTTGTCTAAATTTATTGAGGACAATGAGAAGAAGATTAAGGATCATGAGAAATAGTTAGCTAATATTTCTGAAGCCTTTGATCCTTTAATTGATTCTATTGGAAAGAAAGAAGGTCAAGTTATATCCCTACTTGATAAGTTAAAGAGTTTGAATCATGATAATGATAGAATTGTGGAAAGAGAATGTGAGCTTAGAGGCCTAATTGGTCCGAAGATGGAAACAAAGTTGAGTGCATTGAACGAAGCTAAAGAAGCTTTGGTGGTTAGTGATCCAACAAACCTTGAATCAACAGAAATGAAATCTTATATATTATGTGGTCAAATGGCTATCTTGGAGATTCTCAAAAAGAGTTGGGACACTAGTTTGAGCTTATTGAAGACCAATTTTGTAGATATATTAAAGTTTGTGTAAGTTGTAAAAACAAGTTTGTACATATGCAGTTTGAAGTTTTTGTTTGATTTTTGGTATACGAATTCCTGCCTTTGCCATTGATGTCAAAGGGGGAGAATGGGACAGTGAAAAATTCCTTAATCGTCTTAGGGGGAGTTGTGTTTTTGGAGTTTTGAAGGTTGGCAGTGTATTCATGTTGGTACTGATCTGACACTTAGTCATTTTTCACTAAGTGTTGCCATCAATGCCAAAGGGGGAGATTGTTGGCAAGAGACACTACACAAGTTATCTGGTTTTGTAATTAATGGTAACCCTAGTCAGTGATTGGATCAACACATCAGTATTTGATCATACCAAAATTTAGATCAAAGTTTTTTGATTAACTATCAAGCAAGAACAAAGCATCCGATAGAATTGTGTTCATCAATTCATTTGCAATTCTCTATTATCTTTTTGAATTGTGGATCTCAAGGAAGATAGTTTGGTTTATAATCTATGTTATCCTTGAATCTGATAGCCTCGTATCAATCCGTGTGTAAGTTATAAGATCCGGTTAATCAATTTTATGTTTAACAGTGCAAGAAGGTTGACTAAGTGAATATAGCATGTTGTGGATATTCGATGAGTAATTGTTTAAGTGTTTTTATGTTCGAGCATGTTGATTTACATCCTCACTATGTTGTGGCCAACTTTGGTTGACTAAGTGAATATAGCATGTGTGTGATTTTTTATATCATTTTGATATATGTACAAAGTGTGTATATGTGTGTTGTGAAATTCAGAAGGATTGTAGAGTGATTATGCACAATTTCACTTGTGCATAAAAGGATTTGTGATGTGAGTGAAAGCAGCCAAAGAAGAGCAGAATCAGACAGAAGGTCAAGAAAGCGATTAATGTGCTTAACCAAAACTATTCTCAGGAATTTGTAGATGTTATTTCATAGTTCACCACTCCACTTGTCTTTTTACATTGATCATAAGGAAGTGATCCTTTTTGTTTTTGAACATTGAGCTCTAGGCAGTGTGCTTGAATGCAAGTGCATTCCCATTTTATAAACATCTTTTTGAGTATACTCAAATAATATTGTGGATTGACCTCCACCGTGGTTTTTCCCTTATCAGGGTTTCCACATAAAAAATCCTTGTGTTATGGTGTTGTGGTTGCTTGGTTTATGTTCATGCATATTTCTTTTGGTTGAATGTTATATGTCCTTTAAAGATCAGATTAATAAAGCTAAAAATTGTAGAAAACTGATTCACTCCCCCTCTTAGTGTTCCTTGATTCCAACATTCCACAGATTTTAGCACCATTATCATCTCCAGACATAACAAGACCTCCATCATATTTTTCAAGTTTCACAAACTTACTCTTGCAACAAGTCATGTGATGTGAAAAACCACTATTAACAACCCAAATTTTTTTCCTATTTAGCATGTAGGGCAGAGATAAATGTACCTTCATTTCTCTCCTTCTCTTTCTCTTTCTCCTTCTTCAGAGGAATTTCCTTTGACTTTCTTTCTGAATTAGTAGAAGCAGGTTAATCTTTAATCACCAAGAACAAGCATTCATTTTCATCTAGATCTTCATATTCTGAATCTTCATCTAAAATACTAGCCTTCCCATTAACATAGTAAGCTCTGTTAATATTTTTTCCTTTCCTTTCTTTCTCATATCTTTGTTTATTATTTTTAGCTCTTTCTAGACACTTTGTAGCATTATGACTGATTTCTCCACAGCTAAAGCATTGAAAGGGAAATTTTCCTCCATACTTACTAGATCCTTTTCTCAATCTTCTTACAAAGTTAGCCTCAATTTCTTCAAAGTTCTTATCTTCAATTTTTGTAGCTTTAAAAGTAGTTTCTTTTTTTCCTACACTTCTTAGATTTGGCTTCCTCATTTCATAGGATTTCAAAAACCCTAACAACAAATCCTTAGTACAAGTCTTGTAATCTATAGTTTACTCAATGCTGTTGATGGTGTCTTTTGCACAGAAACAACTTAGACAAGATACAAATATCCTATCTCTCTTGAAAGGTAAATCTCTATCAGCAATCCTCAAGAGATAACCCCAAGGTCTCTAATGTTAGGTCTTGATAATGCAAACACAACTCAGTGATAAATGTGAAAATTTTGGTAATCACAAAGGGACCTTACAAACAAATACTTGATCTTCAAACTTATCAGATTTTTCAATATATTGGTACTTGAAATTCTAAATCTAACCCATATGATAAAATAAATAGCAAAATATAAGGGTTTAAGAGAGATCATAAGATTAAAACTATTCCAAAGACCAACAATGAAAATGATAAAATACTTGAAATGGACCAATCCCTCAAAACTAATTATTGCTTAACCAAAATTTTATCTGCAATCTTACAGAAATAGTGCAATCTTCTGAGGAATTAAATATTTTTAGATTATGAAACATTCATTCAAGCCAACCCTATTTTGCAATTGAAATGAATAAAACAGCCACAATTGAAATAAGCACAACAAATATAAGGTCCAGGATAACTTTACACAAAAACTCACAATCAACCAATTGCTAAAAGTATGGAACAAGGATTGCTACAAACACTTCAAACATCAAACCATAAACATGAATGAATCATATCTAACTCTAAATCGAACATATATCCAATGTTTTCCAAGAAATCTCAAAAGATATAATAGCAAGAAACATGCAAGATAAATCAACACAAGAAAGATCACCAAGGCACAATGTCTTTACTTATATTGAATCACCCAAATGTTGCAACAATTCCAGTATTTTATATTACAACACTTGCTTCAAAATAAACTAACTCCTAGCTCTATCTCTTGCTCTATTACTTAGATTGCTCCAAAATCTAACTATCTAGCCCTTAAAAATGAGGAAAAATTCCCTATTTATAGAAATTCTATGCTATGTTGTCCCAAATAGGGTTACAAAGATGGACGACCATAAAATAGGTCAGCCTAGAAAGTTTTTAGAATAAAACAATATTTTTTCATTTTTCATTTAATGCTTGAGACATTTTCTAGGTCAGCCTGGGTTCTCCAATGTAGCTTGGTCCAATGCATATAGAAGATGAAAGGAGAGACAATGGGAAGCACAAATCTCAATGCACTTATTCATTAACCAACCTCTTGTCTTTATCTTGACCCAATTTATCCTGCACCCTAAGAAATATTTTCTCTAAGTCAGCTAGTGGTGGAGTGATCAACACTATAAATCTCCTCTCAATTGATTTAATATCCTCCCTTGATTCTTTGATGACCTTGTCCCACTCTACCTTGAGATCTTGAAATTTCTCCATGACAACAATATAGGTGGCTGCATCATCCAAATGGTGGGTGGTGAAAGACCATCATCAATTGGAGCATAAACATCATGCCACCATTTTCTTAATTTTTCCAGGTTCAGGTGTTTTGGTGCAAATTTCTTCCTCCCAATCATTACCTAATATAATGATATACATTTATTATAAATTCCATTCAATGTATTTCCCACCTGTTGACCCTATTTATGGATTTTATTTAGAATTCTCTATCTAATTTGTAGGGTTTCATACCACTCCCAAGGCTCCAAAAATTTTGAGGAAGGAAAGATTCCCTCACTTATTAATCTCTCCTCAGTATAACCCAGAATTGTTATTGTTTTATGTAGGAGGACGTCGACATCAATTTTATCTTGTCCCAACAAATTCTGCAGCCACTCAAATGACATATGTGCGTCTCCACAAGTTGAAAAAAATTCCTTAATCATGTTATCTCCTCTAATCCCTACTCCTTGCAGCCATTCATATGTAGCCTGTGTAGAAATCTTCATCTTTTCAAGCTCATTGATGGCCTCCTTAGGCAACAATCCCTCAGGGGTTATTCCCTCACTTCCCATTGCTTGCAAGGGTTTCATTAGATGTTGCACATACCTATATACATAATTCAACTGCTTTTGTAACTTCTCCTTTTCCTTTGTCTCTTTATCCAACCTTCTCAAAATAGCCTGGGAAGACTCCTGAAACTCCACCTTTTCTTGATTTTAGCTGATAGCTCCCAGGTTCATTGTTTGAATGTTGTAATCTTGATGATTTACCTCATCCTTATTCTTATTTGCTGTAAGAGTGGAAATATGAATCACCCTATTATGTGATTCATCCCTGGAGACTCTGGAAATAATTATAGCCTTCTTTTTTGTTTTACCTTTTCCAATGTTGTCCAGTAAATCATCCTAGTTCAGAGGAGTGTCATCTATAGTTATTTGTTTTCTTTTCAATTCCTCATTGAGGCAACTAGGAGTAGAAGTATCTGATTGTTTTTCACCTTGTTTATCCTTCTCTTGTTGACTAGTGGAAGAGTCAAAACTTGAACCATGCCCCACATGAACTTCTTCAACTTTATCCTCCTTTTCTGTATCATTCTCCTTATCTTCCTCTAGATTCTAATTCTTTTCTTTGTCATGCACCTCTGTCACTTCATGAACTAGAGAGGGAGTTTTCTCATGCACCTACTCTTTTTCTAGGGGTTTCTCACCTATACCCTTGACTGGTGAATCTTCATATGACACCAAGGAAGATTGTAGAATCCTATCAATCTCTACCTTTGCATTGTGAAGATCCCCATCCTTGAATTCATTTGTGTCTTCACCTGATGGATATCTTCAACAGTTGCATCTATTGGTTCTTTTTCTTCATCATGTAATTCCCGAGTAGAAGGAGAGGCAGAAGTATCCTTTTGCTATTGTGTAACAAGGGGAATCATGGGAGCACCTTGTTTTACCAAACCTATCTTAGGGGATGGAATTCTCGATCTTCGGGTATAAACCTATGTTTTATCTCTAGAACTCTCAACATTTACCAACTCTAGTCCTATCTCATCCTCTCCCTTTGGAGGCTCATTTTTCTTCCTTGATGTTCTTGTTACTCTTCTCCTTTTGAGCATAGGGGAATCACCCTTGTTTCCTTCTTCATGTTCCTCTTCTTGAGAAAATTTCTTCTCCTTGGAAGCAGTCTTTCTCTTCTTTGCCATAAGATTTCTTTTCTTTTCTTCTTCGGTCTTAGTTTGACCACCTTTGATCTTAAATTTAAAAGGGGACCCCACCTTTTCCTTTCCTTTTGGGTCCTACTCCTCAGAAGTAGACTGAGACTCCAAGCTTCCCATCAAATCATAAGTATATTGCTTCCCTTCAGTATCTAACTCCCAAATCTTGTGCTTGATCCACAACTAGGAGTATTTGATGAAAAGGGCATTGATTTCCTCTAACTCTACTTTTTCCTCTTCTAGCCATTCAATTTCACCTATTTACTTATCTTTAACTAGCTCATAATCATGGTTCTATATATTTTCTCCATCATCATCAATTTGATCTGGGATGGCCTTAATGCTATACAATCTGATTAAATTGGCAGGAAATTTGGAGAAATTCTTCCTTAGAACTTTGAATCCATCCTTACAATTGTCCCAATAGTCTTCAATATCACACTTATGTCTAAACTCCCTACAGGCTTTCTTTTGAGCTCTACCTGTTTTATCAAATCTAGGCCTCATGGTCAAAGTCTTGGTCTACAAAACATTACATAATTGCTCATGAACCATGCTACTAATTATCCCTACCCAATGGTAGTTTGTACCTTGTTCCATTCTCACTATCAAATAAAACATCCAATTCTCAAACATTCCTACACTTTTAAGACCCATCACTCTACTGAGAAGGGTGATTGAATCATATTAGTCTGATTTTAACTTATCTCTGAACAACTATTTTGGAAATCTAGAAATGTATGCCTTAGGTTTCTCTAGCCAAGTATTGATAATCTCTAGAGCCTTGTTTGTATCCTACTCATAATATTTCTTGGCTATATCACTATCAAATTGGACCACATGAGACTAATTTGGCATGTCAAACGTTTAGGAAATTGAGAAGGGGAAATGTTTGCAAGCACTTTGCCTTGTGGGATGATCACTCTCTATGTGCCTGGATCATAATGTTTGGCACATTCCAACACAAGCTTATAACATTTCACTGTGGGAGGAAAACCAACCACATGAGCCAACCCAAAATATCTCATTCTCCTAACCAACAAAGAAGGGTCATTCACTGCCATCCTTGCCTTGAATTCTTCATAGTCCCTCTTTCCCACATTACTGTTAGACACCTCTGACCAAATAGACACAAGCTTACTTTTAGGAAACTTTCACTTTGTGTCCAACCTAATTCTTTCATCCTCTGAGATAGGAGCTCCTTCACCATTAGGATCCATCTACTTGTCCTTGGCCCTACTAGTAACAACCTTGCTTGATTTAGCTTGCATTCAACAAGAGGCCACAATCAATGTTCATTACAACATAAGAGTTAAGGTTAGTCCATCATAAAAAACATATTAATTATCCAAATAAACCCAAATAATGATCAAAATCCCATAAAATATCATAAACATAATTCCTTAAAAACCTCCGAATTTTCACCCCTTCGTGGAAACTAGGCCAAGGAGCAAATTCAGGGATTTCACGACCAGGCAGAAATTAGCGAAGAAAACATAAATATCGCCACAAAAATCAATCAATCAAGATTATAGCTCAAGAAATGGCAATATCTAACCTTAAATTAGTCAAACCACTCATGAAATACCGAAATTAGGCCATATCAAATCATCCATTTCTACTATTTCCTCACGTTCAGAAATTTTTTGGGGATTTCCATCCAAGACGGAAATTAGTGAAGAGAGCATAACTTTCATGTTTTTATACATTCCTGGGTAAATGAGAGGGCGATGAAAATTTGGGGATTTCCAAGAGTGAATGAATTCTGCGAGGGACCTAAAATCTCGAAAGTCTTCATTTTCACAGTCTCACCCAAATTGATCGAACGATCACAAATTTTGGGATTTGGCCTCAAATTTTGTTCATTTCAAATCCTTCAGCCATAGTCTAGACCTGTAACTCATTCAAGAACAGTTTGATTTTTATTGGCAAGGACTTCAGAAATCATAACCCCAGGGTTCCGCCATGAACAAACGATCCCAACTTCAATTCACTTAGTCATTTAATTAAACCATAATAAACACTTCCAAGGCCTTCAAAATCAAGTGACTATCAAATGCAAATGGGAAATAGCATCTCAAATTCACTTAGATCATAAATTCATCAAATACAAGGAACCCTAGATCGATTGCACCAAATTGCCATTACGTACATGATCAAATTCAAAGGGGAAATCTAAGAATGACTGGTATTGTCAATTCAATAAATGGTTGTGACCTCAATGCTCAGGGGAAATATCGAAATGAAAAGGGGAAGACCCTAGTTTAATCACATACCTCAAAAAAACTTAGAACCCCAAGCACGGAATGCACAAAGCACAACAAAACCATACATACTCATTAATCAAGAGCAAAGGCATCATGTACATACCATTGGGAAAGAAAAATTCAAGAAGGCAACTATTGGTAGCAAGTTTTGAATTCTAAGTAGATGCAAATGAAGCCAAGGAAATTCCATCAAAACCCACAATTCACCGCTCCAACAATCAAGCTCACACACAACCCCCAAGACCAAGATCTCTCAAATTCGATGTGAGAGAAGTAATACCCATTCATCAATATAAAATCTCTCAAAATTCCATTAAATACAAGTTGTAGGATTCGTACAACAGGAATAAATGAAGTGAAATGAATACTTAAGATGTACTTCAGGGATTTGAGGGAGTGATGGAAGTCAGGGATTCTTGAGACCCAGGGAAGTTCAGAGAATTCTGCTAGATGCAAAATTCCATGAAGTGCTAAAATATCTAGAATGTAACATTAAGCAATAACCTTCAGACATCCGAGACACTGATAGAAATCAGAGATTTTTGCCTAGAGAGGAAATACCCGAAACCTAGGAAAAACCTGAAATTCACCTTTGACTTAGGATTTTTCCCATTTTCACAATTTTGAACTTTGAAGGTGACTTCTAAGGACTGATTCATGACAAAAACTGAGGGACTAATCAATGCACATGGGTGATTCAAGAAAAAAATTGAGGGACTTATCCCTTAAGGGGAAGAAGTCAGGACCCTACAAGAAAAAGAAACAAAAAGAAAAGCAAAGCAAAGAGGGTCCCTACTTTTAGTGGGGTGTGTGTGCGGAAACTACACAACAAATGGTGACTCTTGCTAGGGAAATGCTCTAGAGAATTTTGATGAAAAAATGGAATCAAGCACCCAGATTCTCTAGTTTTGATCCTCACATTGGCTCATCCACAAAAACGGTTTCAAAGTCTATGAACAAGAAAGCCTTTTCTGTACTAGAGTCAAAGTGTGTGCAAATGTATTAATTTCCTTCCCTTGGTTGCTGTAGGAACCAAAATTGGTCTAATCAATCTATGCAAGGATTCCAACTCCAAAAGCATCCTGGATAGAGCCTCGTTGCTAGTCAGGGTTCCATAGCCTTGATGAGATTATCATTGTGGACCTCCCAAGAATTTCTCTACTACCATCTAGGTGTTTATAGCCCCAATAGAGATACTTGGATTCCCTTGATAAGGTGAATATTTCCTTCTGATTTTCTTTTCTTTCTTCTTTTTTTATTTTTTTATATTCTTTGTAAGATATTTTAAACTTTACCTTTCACCTTGTAAGCAATGAAGCTCACACTCAGGGCTGAGAACCACAGTGGACTTGAAGTAGAAATAAGATTTTTCACTTGAGTAGACTCCATAAGGGACTATTAACAACCTTGGAATCTTAAGATGTGTACAGAGATATGAGACCCAAACACATTCCAAACTCAACTAAACTCAAAGACTTATCAACCTCAAGCATTAACACATGTGAAACCAAATAAAGGATTCCCACCAACTGACTTGGAAGGATGATTAGAGCTTGTAAAGTAAATACTTTAGAACAACCCCAAATAATATAATGATTGTTGTGCACGTGCAACATGCCCATAAGAAAGAAGGAAGACCCAAAACCAAAAGAAAAAATAGAATGAAAACCTACCCTAACCAAAATAGACCTAAACTAACTAGAAGCAAAAAAAAACAAAACAAAGCAAAGCAAAAGGAAAACCTACCCTAACCAAAGCAAAAGCAACACTAAAGAAAGGAAACCTAATCTAATTATTTACAAGGAAAGAGCTATAAACAGCTCAGGATTGGAAGTAATGCTTTAAATAATTCCCATTGATAGGTAGTGGGATATCCTCTCTAATGAGAGTTTTCAAGTGAAAAGGATTATCTCCCGGAATCTCTAAAATCTGGTAAGGGTTGAGCCAAAGTTTGTCAAATTTTCCATGCTCCCCTTTTTGGTCATGTGCTTTATCCTAGTAGAGAACCAAGTTAGAGATTATAAATGCTTTCATCTTGGCTCTTCTATCAAACCATCTCTTAACTACACCCTGATGTTTGGAAATTTTTTCTAAAGCTCCATCCCTTCTCAATTCAAGGTGTAACAGTTCAGCCAGGTGGGCTTCACACTTGTCCCCTTCATCATAATATTCATTAATGAAATACAAAGTGGGGATCTTTAACTAGATGGGAAATATAGGTTCCAAACCATACACAAGGTGATAAGGAGAGGTCCCTAGGGAGGTCTTATGTCTTGTACAATCTGCCCAAAGAGAAAATCTAAGTTGAGTGTGCCAATCCTTGGGATTCTTCTCTAATAGCTTACAGATGAATGTTAAAAGGTTCTTATTGGAAAAATTAGCCAAACCATTGCCTTGTGGGTACTAATTAGATGCAAACTTTATGATGATTCCATGATCAAAGGCCCAATTAGAAAATTTCAGTGATGCAAATGCAAGACCATTATCACAAACTAAAGCCAATGGATACCCAAAGTGATTAATAATACCTGATTCAATGAAATTTATTACCGCTTCAAAAGTACATTAGTTGCATGAAAGAGCCTCACTCCACCTAGTAAAATAGTCAGTGAAAGTAATAATATACCTGTGGCCTGCAAAAGAAGGAGGATTCATTGGACCTATTAAGTCCAATCCCCATTGTGCAAACGATTTTACTTCTATGACTAGTTGGAGTGCAAGAGCTACATACTTCTCTCTACTTGCTGTAGTCTTACACACATGATAGGTTCTTACATGGTTGTGTGCATATTTGAACAGCGTGGGCCAATAATAGCCATCCTTCATAATTTGATTCATTGTAGAGGGTGCAGATCCATGGCCTATACTGTGTTTATCATGAAACTCTGCCATTACTCTTTTAGCTTCTTCCTTTCCTAAGCACCTCAAGTAGACATCCTCATGATTTTTCTTATATAGAACAACTCCCTTCATCATAAAATTGTCACTCTTCAAATGCAAAGCTCTCCTTTGTACTAAATTAAGATGTTCAGGACATTGTTCATTCAATAGATAGTAGATAATATCATCATACCAATTTCTTGGGGATACATCTTGGAGGTGGTAGTGTTGAGCTGTGAGGTTAGGACCCATTTCAACCATTGTTTTAGTTAGCCCTTGTCCTCTTACCAGCTTCATGGTTTGAATCTCAATATCATATTCCTACAACATAGTTACCCACTTGGCTCTGTGTTCTCCCAATTCATTTTGCATCAACAACAACTTGACTGCGGGATCAAGAACTGTTGCAAAGACCTTGTTCCTTAAAATATAATGTCTGAATTTCTTTATAGCTCTGACCAAGGCATAGGCCTACTTTTCTACACTTGGGTACCTTAATTCTACATCCTTTAAAGGAGCACTCATAAATGCTATGGGGTGCTCATTCCCTTGATCAGACTTTTGGGTCAACAAACTAGCACAGGAGTGGTCGGAAGAAAATGAGTATATATAAAAAGTTTTGGCATTGTCAAGACTTACCAATACTGGAGCTTCAACAATGGCTCTCTTAATTTCTGCAAAAGCTTCTTTTTCTTCAACACTCCATTCAACTTTAGCTTCTTGCTTCAACATTGAATTCAGTGGCTTGACTATTTCTATAAATCCAGTGATGAGCTTCCTTACAAAGTTAATTTTTCCAAAGAATGATTTCATTTCCTTTTTTTACTAGCATGTGATGAAACCTTGATAATGGATTCCTCTTGTTCAGGGTCAATAGCAATTCCTCTCTCTGAGATAATGTGTCCCAACAGTTTTCCTTCAGTAACTCCAAAGATGCACTTCTTTGGATTAAGGGAGATGCCAAATTATCTACACCTCTAAAACACTTTACATAAATATGTTATATGTTCACCTCGCTTTTTAGAAAATATTTTCAAATCATCCATATAAATAATTATGCTCTTACCAATGATGTCCTTAAAGGCGATATCCATAGCTTTCTAGAATGTGGCTCCAACATTGATCATCCCAAAGGGAATTCTCCTACAAGAAAAAGTTCCCCATTTTGTAGTAAAGGCAGTTTTATGCCTATCCTCATATTGCATCATAACCTGGTTATATCCAAAGTACCCATCTAGAAAAGACATCATTTGAGATCCATTGACAATCTGAGGCACTTCATCTAGTTAAGGGACTGGATAATTATCTTTTTCTGATGCCCGATTAAGGTTCCTAAAATCAACACACAATATGATCTCTCCATTTTTCTTTCTCACTCGAACCAAATTTCCAACCTAGGTTGAATTTCTTCCCGGGAATATAATACAAGATAAAAATAGTTTATGCACCTCCTTTTGAATGACTGGATCCAACAAGGGATTAATTGGTCTTTACCATTTCCTGAAAGGTCTTGCCCCTAGCTTGAGAAGAATGGTGTGAGTAATAATTGAAGTATCATATGTCTTCAAGTCTTCATAACTCTAGGCTATCACATCTTGATATGTATGCAAGGTGCCAAAAATTCCTTTTCTCTCTTCTGGGGTACATACCTTTCCAACGAAGACATTCTTGATATCCTCTTGAGTCCCCATGTTGTATGTGTCACATTGAATATTGATGGATTCCTTCTTGGCCTTTGGCTCCCGATCTTTTATTCTATCAAGGTCAAAAATCCTCTCTAACTGCATCATTCCCCTTGGAATAGTATTAGTCTTCAAATTGATGACCCCTTCTAGATCCATTTCTGCTTCTTGAGGTTCAACTTCATCGATGATTTGAGAGGTGAATACATCAGTTTTGGTAATGAAATCCAAGATATGCTTGTCATCTTCAAACACCTTGAAGTTTGTAACATTTTTAGGTAGTGAAGCTACTGGAGTTAATTCCACAGTGAACTTCTTCAAGCTAGAGAGGGATAATGGCTACAAAGTGCCAGCTACTTGAGCCAAGGAGTATGCAGTTTGGTTCTTACTACGTGGTATCAATTGAATGTTGAAGGCATCAAATCCTTCAATGAGATCCCATACTCTATGCCTATAATTGGTCATCCTTCTATCATGACATGAGTATTGATTCCTAAATTTCTTAACCACTAACTCAGAGTCCCCAAAAACTTGCAAAACCTTAACCTTCTTCCTTAGTGCCATGAGCAATCCATGAATCAAAGCCTCATATTCAGCTACATTATTGGTACAATGAAACTAGAGTCTGTGAGCAGCAAAATAAGCCTTACCTTTAGGGCTGATCAACTCAGATCCTGCTCCAACACCTTGCTTTGATTTGGATCCATCAATTCTTAATTTCCAATAGCCAGCAGATCCAACTCTTCATTTTATCTTTTGTAATTGTTACTACTGGAAGGTTCTTTGGAAGGCACCACCCTCTTTCCTTTGGGATCATCTTGAGTATTATGTATATTAATTTTGACTGCTAGAGTGGGATTAATGCATTTTTGTACCTATTCCACTACTGTCTGGTACAAGCAACATTCTAACTGTAAGTGAGAGGTGTTGTGAACTCTACACCAATTGGGTAAGAGTAATTCTTCAAAATTTATTCCTCTACCTAGATGAATCTGATCTTCAATACATTTCTGCATGAATTCTTGAAAATTATCTAGCAAACTAAGTTGATCTTCAAGATCTTCATCCTCTTCAATCGGTTCTACTAGGGATCTAGTACTATTGGATTCTTTCGTAAGATCAACGGGTGTGGTATGCAACATAAGGATTTCCTTTGTATCTAACTCCTCAAGAGGGGTTCCCAGTACATAATTTCCCATGCTTAATTCTGACACCAGTATTTCATTTGAAGTATTTTGATATTTTGTGATTACATACTTCATTCGGGCTTCTCTTTCAATCTTGATTTGATTTGGCACCATTTCCAGGGAAGCCACATTTGTGATTGGTCAGTTGATACACATCCATTGAGGGGATTAGTAAAGTCTCTCCCTAGAATTAAACCATAAGCATCAAGGATATTTGCTACCTGGATATTAATAACCTGCTGGACTCTAGGGTCTGAGGCAATTTGAATAAGGATCATGTTTAGCTCGCCCACTACATTTACTTATGTTTTGTCCAACTGGGTGACCTTCTTATAGGAGGTAGTAGGGGTAATTCCTAGGGCTCTACAGATAGAAAATGGCATCACATTGGTTGAAGCACCTAAATCTATAAGAAAATTGTGCAAATTCTTTCCAAAGATGCGCACATAAATTAGAAAAGGGAGGTATTTCTATTCTTCCTTGGAGCAGGGTAAACTTAGTATCAACTTGGGAAACTTGGTTTTTGTCTTTTTCTTTCCCTTTGTCTCTAGGTTGTGTTTGAATTTGACTCTGATCTTTCAACCCTTGAGAACTAGGTACTTTATTAGCAGTCCCACTAACCGTTTTATCTTGTAGTACTACATTTGCATTGTAATCCCCTAAGATTGCATTTCTAATGGTAGGTACCCTTAATAATTCAAATGTAGAGAGACTTACCTTGAGTTTCTTAAGTTCTTCAGCCACATATTCACCTAATTGCTTCGTGCTCATGTCTGTGGGAGCTTCCTTGAGATATTCCACTACCTTGTCTTTGCTGGTGTTTGTATTCTTCCCTTTATATGTCCCAACTTGTGCTTTTCCTTCCTTTGATAGGTATTACTTAGGCACATGGGGGTATGTTGGATTATTACTAGTGTTAGGATCAGGAGGTATAGTGAAATTGTTTGGAGGGATGGAGGTGGTGAATGGTCCCCCAACTTGTGGTCCTCTGGTTAGCCTATCCCTTAAGTTGTATTTCTTGATTGGCCATTGGAACACTTTCACTTCTTCAAGACAAGTTTCTTCTTCATCCAAGAGGCCATTATCATTCTCAAGACTCTCATTGAACATATGAGAAATATCATCTCCATTATAGAATTGATTTGTTTCTTCTTCTTGCGGGATTGATTTATCTTTTGGTCCATTTTCTTCTCCTTTTTGGAAAGGAGCATGACTTACTACCAAAATCTAAGAGTCATAAGGCCCTAATGGCACCAAATCTTGACCACCAGAGTGATTCTCAACCTCATACTACAAAATAGATGTTGCAGCCTAGAATTATGGGCAATCCAGCTCTGAATGTTGATTCATATTATGAATTATGTACCATCCAGATAGAGTTGCTTCTACCAAATACACACTACCTAAAGTTTTTTCTTGATTATAAGGTTGGTGTAATGGTGTAGGCACACCTCCATTATTTGGACTCATGTTCTAGGTTCTATTATGTATGGGTGGCTACCTCCTCTTCAATCCTTGTCCACTAGCTTGTCCGTTATCAAAATTTTGATCTTTGTCAAAATGTTGTCCTCTGTCAAAGCTTTGTCCTTGTTGGGGCTCCCGATTCTCTCTATTATAATTAGATTGCATACTTATTTAAGCAGCCTGGAGTTGACTATTTTGATTTCTTAGATAAGTGACCTCCATGTTCAACTTCTTCACTTGTTTAGTCAGCTCATCCAACCTTTCTTTATCAGGATTACCATAGGGATTCTTTAGTATTGCTTTGGGAATGTCCTGTCGCTACACTAGAGCTCAAGGACTGGTTCAAGACTTTGGAATTCTAGAAATAAGTGGGAAAACCAGCCTGTGGTTGTGAATGAATGCCAGGTTAATTAACACTCTATTGAGGATAATTAATCACTTGTGGGGCTTTATTTATAGGATGTCATAGATGAGGGACTAAAGGCAACTGAGGTATTGGATTCATAATAGGAGTATGATTGGTAATACCTTGATTGAGAGCCTAAACTTGTCCTTGGTGAGCAATAGGTCTTAATGATGGTAAAGTGCTAGATAAGTGTTTCCTCAAATCATACTGTACTAACCTTGATAGTCTTTGTGTATGCAACAAGCAAGCTAGCTAGAGGATTAGGTCTCCATTTTAGGAAGGTAGTCATGAGACTGTCCAAACCTTCATAGTAGACCTCAAGGGTAGTGGCATCATCTACGAAATAGGGATATTATAATCAAGTATATGCACAATGAAATATGTTGTTAAAGGACCTTATAGGCTCATTAACTTCTCTCTTGACCTTGGTGAACTATAGATAAAGCTCATTAGCACTAATGGTAATCCTAAAATTCTGCAAAAGCGTAGCTTCCAACTTAGCCCAATTATGGATTGACCCAACAAGAAAAAGATTATACCAATAGAATGCATCTTATCCTAGGGAATAAGGAAAGAGCCTACATGCAACATCCTCATGGTTAATTCCCCTATCCATTAGACATGTCTAAAAAATCCTGGTGTGTTCCTCTGCAGTTCTATTGGGATCATGAACATGGAATTTTGAATAGAAGTGGTCATGATTCTTGGGCATGAAATTGTAATTATTGAAGGATAAAGGAGATGGATTGTTAGTAAGGAAATCCATTGGTGGAGGTTGGGGTGGTAAAGGTTTATTTATGGATAGTTGAGGCTGGTGAATGGGGATGACTTCAGAATTAGATGAAGATGGACTTGATGAAGATTAGGATGGAGGAGATGATGGAAGTGGCTGGGTGGATGATGATTCTCCCCTTCTTCTAGTCCTTCTTGACTTGGTAGGATCTTGAAAATATTGAAAATCTTCTTCTCCTAGAGTAGATCTAGTTCTTCTTCAAAATATTTCAGGAGAAATGGCAGACATAAAATGATCCATCTTGCTTATCCAGGCCCTCCTTTTAGCACCAATATGTTGATGGTGTTTTGTGCACAACTCATACAAGATACAAATATCCTATCTTTCTTGTAAGGTAAATCTCTATCAACAAGCCTCAAGAGATAACCCCAACGTCTCTAATGTCAGGTCTTGACAATGCAAAAACAACTCAGTGATAAATGTGAAAATGTTGGTAATCACAAAGGGACCTTACAAAAAAATATTGGATCTTCAAACTTATCAGATTTTGCAATATATTGATACTTGAAAATTTAAATTTAACCCAAATGATAAAATAAATAGAAAAAGATAAGGGTTTAAGAGAGATCCTAAGATTAAAAATATTCCTAAGACCAACAATGCAAATGATAAAATACTTGAAATGGACCAATCCCTCAAAACTAATTCCTTGTTAACCCAAATTTTATCTACAATCTTACATAAATAATGCAATCTTCTAAGGAATTAAATATTTTTAGATTATGAGACATTCATTCAAGCTAACCCTATTTTGCAATTGAAATGAATAAAACATCCACAGTTGAACTAAGCACAAAAAATATAAGGTCCAAGCTAACTTTACACAACAACTCACAATCAACGAGTTGCTAAAAGTATGAACCAGGGATTGCTACAGACACTTCAAACATCAAACCATAAATACCATTCAATCATATCTAACTCTAAATATAACATATATCTAATGTTTTCCAAGCAATCTCAAAAGATAGAATAACAAGAACCATGCAAAATGAATAAACACAAGAAATATCACCAAAGCACAATGTCTTTACTTATATTGAATAACACAAATGTTGCAACAATTCCATTATTTTGTATTACAACAATTGCTTCAGAATAAACTAACTCCTAGCTCTAGCTCTTGCTCTATTACTTAGCTTGCTCCAAAATCTAACTATATAGCCCTTACAAATGAGGAAAATTCCCTATTTATAGAAATTCTATGTTATGTCAGCCCAAATAGGGTTACAACGATGGACGGCCATAAAACAGGTTGGCCTAGAAAGGTTTTAAAATAAAACAATATTTTTGTATTTAATTCTTGAGACATTTTTGAGGTCGGGTTGGGTTCTCCAATGTAGCTTGGTACAATGCATGTAGAAGACGAAAGGAGAGATAATGGGAAGCAAAAATCTTGATGCAATTATTCATTAACCGACCTCTTGTCTTTATCTTGACCCAATTTATCCTACACCCTAAGAAATATTTTCTCTAAGTCAGCCATGGTGGAGTGATCAACACTTTAAATCTCCTCTCAATTGATTTAATATCCTCCCTTGATTCTTTGAAAACCTTACCCCACTCTACCTTAAGATCTTGAAATTTCTCCATGACAACAATATAGGTGTCTACATCATCCAAATGGTGGGAAGTGATTACAACATCATCAACTAGAGCATAAAATTCATGCCACCATTTTCTTAATTGTTCCAGGCTCAAGTGTTTTGGTGCAAATTTCTTCCTCCAAGTCATTACCTCAAAGAATGACATGAATTTATTATAAATTCCATTCAATGCATTTCCCACTTATTGACCCTGTTTATGGATTTTCTTTAGAATTCTCTATCTAATCCAAAGGGTTTCATACCACTCCCAAGGCTACAAAAATTTTGAGGAAGGTAAGATTCCATCAATTATTAATCTCTCCCTAGTATAACCCATAATTTCCTTTGTTTTCTGTAGGAGGTCCACATTAGTTTTATCTTGTCCCAAAAAATTATGTAGCCACTCAAATTACCTATGTGCATATCCACAAGTTGAAAAAATTTCCTTAATCATGTTATCTCCTCTAAGCCCTACTCCTTGCAACCATTCATGTGTAGCCTGTGTAGAAATCTTCATCTTTTCAAGCTCGTTGACTACCTCCTCAGGAAACAATCCCTCAAGGGTTATTCCCTCACATCCCATTGCTTGAAGGGGTTTTATCAGATGATACACATACCTATATACATCATTCAACAACTTTTGTAACTTCTCTTTTTCTTTTGCACGTCTTTATCCAACCTTCTCGAAATAGCCCAAGAAAACTCCTGAAACTATGACTTTTCTTGATTTTTGCTGATAGGTCCTAGGTTCATTGTTTGAGTGTTGTAATCATGAGGATTTACCTCATCCTTATTCTTATCTACTACAGGAGTGGCAATATGAATCACCCTATTATTAGATTCATCTCTAGTGATTGTGGAAATAATTCTTGCCTTCTTTTTTGCTTTACCTTTTCCAATGTTGGCCAATAAATCATCCTAGTTTAGAGGAGTGTCACCTATAATTATCTGTTTTCTTTTCAATTCCTCATTGATCCAACTAGGAGTTGAAGTATCTAATTGTTTCTCACCTTGTTTATCCTTCTCTTGTTGACTAGTGGAAGATTCAAAATTTGAACCATGCTCCACAAGAACTTCTTCAACCTTATCCTCCTTTTCTGCATCTTTCTCCTTATCTTCCTCTGGATTCTCATTATTTTCTTTTTCATGCACCTCTGTCACTTCATGAACTAGAGAGGGAGTCATCTCATGCACCTCCTCTTTTTCTAAGGATTTCTCTCTTGTACCCTTGACTAGTGAATCTTCATATGACACCAAAGAAGATTGCATAATCCTATCGATCCGTGCCTTTGCATTGTGATGATCCCCATCCTTGAATTATTTTGTGTCTTCACCTTGATGGATATCTTCAATAGCTACATCTGTTGGTTCTTTTTCTTCATCATGCAATTCCTGAGCAGAAGGAGAGGAAAAAGTATCCTTTTGTTGTTGTGTAATAGGGAAATCATGGGAGCACCTTCTTTTACCAAACTAGCCTTAGGGGATGGATTGTTTGATCTTTGGGTATAAACCTCTGTTTTATCTCTAGAACTATCAACATTTACCAACTCTAGTCCTGTCTCATCCTCTCCCTTTGGAGGCTCATTTTGCTTCCTTGATGTTCTCATTACTCTTCTCATTTTGAGCATAGGGGAATCACCCTTCTTTCCTTCTTCTTCATGTTCCTCTTCTTGAGAAAATTTATTCTCCTTGGAAGTAGTACTTATTTCTCTTCTTTTCCATAGGCTTTCTTTTCTTTTCTTCTTCGGTCTAAGTTTGACCCCCTTTGATCTTAAATTTAAAAGGGGAGCCCACCTTTTCCTTGCCTTTTGGGTCCTACTCCTCCTTAGAAGTAGATTGAGACTCCAAGCTTCCCATCAAATCATAAGTATACTACTTCCCTTCAATATCTAACTCCCAAATCTTGTGCTTGATCCACAACTTTGTGTATTTGATGATAGGGGAATTAATTTGCTCCAACTCTATTTCTTCCTCTTCTAATCAATCAATTTCACCTATGGGCTTGTCTTAAACTGGCTCATAATAATCGTTCTATATAGTTTCTCCATCATCATCAATTTGATCTGGGATGGCCTTGATGCTATACAATCTAATTAAATTAGCAGGAAATATGGAGAAATTCTTCCTCAAAACTTTGAATTCATCCTTACAATTTGCCCAATAGTCTTCAATATCGCCCTTATGTATAAACTCCTTGTTGGCTTTCCTTTGAGCTCTACCTATTCTATCAAATCTAAGCCTCTTAGTATGCAAGGATAAGTTGAGATTTCACATCTCTTCTTCAGAAAAATGTGTTGTGGCCAAGGAAGGCAAGCCTCATTACCTCCAATCATCAATGGGAACTCATTTCCAAAACCAGTCTTCTGCATATCCTTCTTCACAATTGCATCAAAGGCACAAATTTTCCTTCTAACCTCCAAAAGAATGATGTGATCAGTGGGATACCTAGGAAAATTGTATGGATCTCTCTGAAAACCATCAATCCTGATGTAGGAAAATGTGGGAAACTGTATAAACCATTCCCCATACTTCTGAATCAAGTCCTTGGAAACATAAAAAATCCTAACATGCTCAGCACCCTAGAGCAGCCTTGTGATTACATGGTGAATGAATCGTTCACCCTTCTATAGCTAGAACTATCCAAATGCAACTGGGGGTAGAATTCAATGATCTCATCCTGGCCAAATATCCCTTGAGTGTTCAATCCCTTATACGAATGGAACCTTGCCAAGGCATAGACCAAATAAGATATCATGTTGAAAGTCTTGGTCTGCAGAATGTTACACAATTGCACGTGAATCATCCTACTAATTATCCATGCCCAATGGTAGTTTGTACCTTGTTCCATTCTCACTATCAAATAAAATCCTATTCTCAAACATTCCTACACTCTTAAGACTAAGCACTCTACTGAGAAGGGTGATTGCATCATAGTAGTCTGATTTGAACTTAGCTTTGAACAACTGTTTTGGAAATCTAGAAATGTATTCCTTAGGTTTCTCTAGCCAAGTATTGATAATCTCTAGAGCCTTGTTTGTATCCTGCTCATAATAATTCTTGGCTATATCAATATCAAATTGTACCACGTGAGACCTATCTGGCATGTCAAACATTTGGGCAACTGAGACAGGGGAAATTTTTGCAAGCACTCTTCCCTGTGAGTTGATCACTCTATGTGTGCTTAGATCATAATGTCTGGCACATTCCAACACAAGCTCATAACACTGCACTCTGGGAGGAACACTAGTCACATGAAGCAACCTAGAATCTCTCATTCTCCTAACCAACACAGAAGGGTCACTCACTACCATCCTTGCCTTGAATTCTTCATAGTCCCACTTTCCCACATTAGTGTCAATCACCTTTGACCAAATAGGAATAGGCTTATTTTTAGGAAACTTTCTCTTTATGTCCAACCTGATCCTTTTAGCCTCTGAGATAGGAGCTCCTTCACCATAAGGATCCATCTGCTTGTCCTTGGCCCTACTAGTAATAGCCTTGATTGATTTAGCCTGCATTTAGCAAGAGGACACAATCAATGTTCATTACAACACAAGAGTTAAGGTTATTCCATCATAAATAACATATTAATCATCCAAATAAACCCAAATAATGACCAAAATCCCATAAAATCTCATAAACATAATTCCTAAAAAACCTCAGGATTTTCACCCCTTCATGGAAATTAGGCCAAGGAGGAAATTTGGGGATTTCATTACCAAGTGGAAATTAGCAAAGAAAACATAAATATTTCCTAAAAAAACAATCAATCAATATTTTAGCTCAAGAAATAGCAATATATAACCTTAAATTAGTCAAACCACTCATGAAATACCAAAATCATGCAATATCCAATCATCCATTTCTACTATTTCCTCACATTTAGAAAGTTTTCTGGGATTTCCATCTTGGACAAAAATTAGGGAAGAAAACATAGCTTTCACATTTTTATGCATTCCTGGGTAAATGAGAGGGCAATGAAAATTCAAGGATTTCTGAGAGCGAAGGAATTCCACAAGGCAGCTAAAATCCTGAAAGTCTTTATTTTCACAGTCTCACCCAAATTGATCGAACGATCACAAATTTGGGGAGTTGGGCTCAAATTTTATTCATTTCAAATCGTTCAACCATAGTCTAGACTTGTAACTAATTCAAGCACAATTTAATTGGTATTGGCAAGTAATTCAAAAATCATAACCCCAGGGTTCCTCCATGAACAAACAATCCCAACTTCAATTCACTCAGTCATTTAATTAAACCATAATAAACACTTCCAAGGCCTTCAAAAGAAAGTGACTATCAAATGCAAATGGGAAATAACAACTAAAATTTACTCAGATCACCAATTCATAACAACACAAGGATCCCTAGATCGATTCCACCAAATCACATTATGTACAAGATCAAATTCAAAGGCCAAATCTAGGAATGGTTGGTATTGTCAATTCAATAAATGGTTGCGACCTCAATGCTCAAGGGACATATCAAAATGAAAAGGGGAAGACCCTAGTTTAATCACATACCTCAAAAAAACTCAGAAACCCAAGCACGAAATGCACACAACACCACAAAACCACACATACTCATTAATCAAGAGGAAAGGCATCATGTTCATACCATTGGCAAAGAAAAATCCAGGAAGGCTATTGTTGGTAACAAGCTTCAAATTCTGAGCAGACATGAATGAAGCCAAGGAAATGTTGTCAAAACCCACAATTCATTGCTTCAGCAATCAAGCTCACATGCAACCCCCAGGACCAAGCTCTCTCAAATTTGATGTGAGATGAATAATACCAATTCACCAATATTAAATATCTCAAAATTCCATTAAACGCAAGATGTAGGATTCGTACAATAGGCATAAATGAAGTGAAATGATGACTTAAGACGTACTTCAGGGATCTGAGGGAGTGACGAAAGTTGGGGATTCTAGAGACCCAGGGAAGTTTGAAGAATTCTGCCAGATGAAAATTTTTGCAAAGTGCTAAAATCTCTAGAATGTAACATTAAGAAATAACCTTCGGACATCTGAGACACTAACAAAAATTAGAGATTTCCACCCAGAGAGGAAATACCTGAAACCCAGGAAAAATCTAAAATTCACCTTTGACTTAGGATTTTCCCCATTTTCACAATTTTTTACTTTGAAGGTGACTTCTAAGGATTGATTCATGACCATCAAATTGCAAGACGGAACCCAAAAAGAGAAAGATCATCAATGCATATGGGTGATTCAAGACACATATTGAGGGACTTATCCCTTAAGGGGATGAAGTTAGGACCCTACAAGAAAAAAAATGAAGAAAAAGCAAACCAAAGAGGGTCTCTTCTTTTAGCCGGGCGTGTGTGTGGAAACTGCACAAAAAATACCACTCACCTTTTCACTATAAGCATTGGGAAGATTTCTAAGAATCTTCTTTACAATTATGGTTTCATATATAGTAATTCCAAGAGATCGCATTCCAACCATTACCTCATCCAATCTATGTACATAGGTTTTAACATTCTAATCTTCGAACATATGTAGAAGATCAAAATGCATTTGCAAATTCTATAATTTCCTGTCTTTTACCCTTTCATCACCATTGTGTGCTCTTTCTAAAGCATCCTAGACTTCCTTGGCTTTCTTTAAATTTTAAAATTTAATCAACTTAGAGTGTACCAAACTATTCTTCAAGATGAAATTTTCCTTGTTATTCACTTCATGTGCTCTAATTTCTTTAGGTGTACTCAAACCATTTGTAGGATTAGTGTAGGGATTCTTATAAGCTTTCTCTACATAAAATCTGCAATAGTCTAGATATTCTTCTAGCAATGCTTTCCAGATACCATAGTTAGTTCCATCAAACCTCAGATAATCAAAGACCATTTGTTAGCCATCCCTGACCTTCCTCAAGTGGTTAAGCTCTTCACTAAGGATCCAAGCTCTAATACCAATTGTTGCATGGGAAAACTAAATAGGGGGGTCAATCAATTGTCATAGATTATAACCTTAAATTCAAATACCAGAACTAACACATAAATTGATTAAGTGATTAACCATCAAATGAAAATCTAGAAGCATAATAACACCAGATTTGCATGGAAAACCCAATGATGGAATAACCACTTTGAGGATTAACTCACACTATAAAGAATATCAAAACCAATTACAAAAGGCTCACTACCTGAGATAAGGCTCACTACCTAAAATAAGGCTCATTGCTTGAAATAAGGACTCATTGTCCATAGGGCTACAACCCCAAGGGATCACTACTAGAGAGATACAAAGAAGACAAATAAAAGTTGTTATAGAGAGACAAAAATTCCAATGCAAAAAGGATTCCACCACAATCACTTATCAAGTCACATGAATGATAGAGTTAGCCTTCTACTCACTACAACCAGAAACTCAACGTTTAAGCTTTGCACTGATCAACCACACACTTAGCTCACACACATTAAGAATAGCATCAAATTCACATATGCTCTTTCACTTTTCTTCCTTCTTTTCTTATTTACAATTTTCATTGCTAGAAATTTTTTTATTTCTACTATCTCCAACCTTGAAAAGATACAAATTCGACCATCCAATTTCAAATTCAAATTAGGTTAGTGCCAAAACATCCTAGGGTGGAATTCAAATTAGGGATACCCAAACACATGCTTCATCAACTTCAAAAGTATTGCTTGACACATGGTCGGCCATACTAGTGTAAAATGCATAGATCAATTAAGCTTGATACTTCCAAATGCCAAAACCAACTTCAATAGAACTAGGGAAACACAAATATTGAACCATACACCATGAAACTTCATCAAAGAGAATTTTAGACCAATAACAAATATTTGTGACCTTAAACAACATACAACAAAGAATATTTCACAAGCATCAAAAATAGTAACCTTCTTTTAATACAATTTAATCAATATCCTCAACATATAAAATCAACAACAACTAGTAGAAAACTAGCTAATAGGTTGACATCAATGAAAACACTTCATTCTTCTTCCATTCTTGCAACAACATTAGGCCTGAGAGAAGACCCAAGAAAATAAGGGTTCAGAAACCCAAAACTTAGGATGTTACATTCGCACTGAAGCCAGAGGTACCAAAAGCACTTACAAAGCCCCAAACTAATAAGATAATCCATGATAGATTCATGGAAGGTACAACTAAGGTTGTGAAAGAGGGAGGGTCACAAATTGGAAAGAGTTCCATAGGTCAGGCTATTGTTACAAGTAGAATGATTGATCTTGTCAATGGAATTGGAGAGCTATCCTAGCCATAGAGTGGATGGGAGTTATTCTTGTATGCTTCTAATAGAAATTTTTCTAGATGGTTGGCCAAATACTTGTGGGGTCTCAACCTTGGGAGGCTAGTTGTACCAAATATATTTGTGGAAGTAGATGTGATGGAGGTACTAGCAAAAAATTATGATCCCATGGAAAAGAAGATCAAAAGTGAAAATGGCACTCAAATCCTTGAGGTGGCAAGGGATGAAATTGTAGAGTTATTCAAGTTGAACCCCAACTATATAGTCAAAATTAGGTAAGCAAAATTGAATCATGAATATGAGCAAACTAGATATGCTTACAAGAATAGTTTTCTTGAAAGGCACAAAAAATGTGGTAAGGGATTTGGTTCTATGGACTTGGAGCCCTTTGAGTGTGAAGAATTTGTCAATTATTTAGAGAACACATACTAATGTTTGAATTAGGTCCTAGGTTGCAATTTTGATGCAATAATAGCTATAGACCTATTGGTTATGATGGTTGACTTACAGAATTAGAACCCAAACAAGGGTTTTTATTATACTACTTATATTGTAGAGGAAATGCATAAGAAGCTCATTGCTTTTAAGAAAGGAAGTGTTCCATTGGTCTTCTATCATTACTCTTTATTGATATGCACTTGCTCTTGTATGTTGGAAAAGAAAAATGGAGGAAGAAGATGAAGTTGAGGAAGCTAGATAATGAAAATAACCCTTTGCCAGTCCAAATGTGGACACATATTTGTGATAAAAATTGTCATAATTCAAACTATTTTTTGTTTTGCAATGTCATCATGTATGGTATCTTGGAGAGTTTTGGTGTTCCACCCATTTACAAATTGTCAAAAGTTATTAGGGATATCATGCACCTTGAGGATGTAGAAGGGTCATCGGATAAGCATAATTGCATTGATTGGTTCCTGCACTCAGAACATACATTAACTAGGGCCTATGGAGCTAAGGTGGCACCTCATTATCTACCTCTATATATTTTAGATAGATTGGAACTCATGGAGCTAATGCAAAAACTTTATTTTATGGACCATGAGTTGTTCAGAAATCTTAGGAAGGGTTTTGTAATTGTGCCACAATGTGCTTTCATTTAATTTCAAAGCCACTGCTAAGGAGGCATATGATAAATTTTTAATAATGGTAAATAACCTTAGGCTTCTTGTTGATGAGGTTAGGCGATTTGACCCAGAAGGATTTGTGAATGGAAAGATAATAAGGAAAGGTGTGTTTGGTTTCTCTCATGTTCTTATGTATTCTAATGATGTGCATAGAAATCTAACAAGTGATGGGGTAGTCATTCAAAGAAAGAAAGAGTGGATTTATATTTGTGCCATGGAGGAAGAGGTCATAAAAATAAATTATTTTTATGTAAGCCCCTATGATGAAATTGAGAACTCTTTAGAGAGGGATGTGAAAAAGATAAGTGATTATCAAAGTGGAGAGTTTAAATTAGAAGTCACGAAAGTTGCTGAAAGAGCACAAGCTCTCCTAGAGAAAAAACCCTAGGTTATGGATGTTCCTTAGCAACCTACAGAGATTTAGGGAGGAGGTGTTGAGGAAATTGGGGAGGAGAAAATGGTAGGGAATGTTCCCGATGATGAAGAAGTGGAGAGGAGATTCCCTTCTCCAAAAATCAATGATGCTCTTGATTCAGAAACCCCCCAAGACAAAATTGTTAATTGGCAGTATGATGAAAAAACCAATAAGGATCCAAGGATCAAGGCCTATGATGAATTCACTACAGATGATTCCTTTGTGCAAATAAAAGAGTTTAAATATGCAACAATGAAAAAAGTATCCATTTTACTTTTTCTTGCTTGTTTGGGCCCTCCTTGTAAACTAATCTCAGTGGTTCCTTGCTTTATTGTTGTAATGTTTTTGACACATTCCTATTAGGTATTTGGCCCTTGTAAACTAATGAAAATAAATGGTACCTATCTAAAGTATTGTGAAGTGTTGTAAAAAAATCACACTTTTTTGAGGTTTTATTAATTAACTACACCTAATAAATCTCTTTTTAACCTTAATCATGTCTTATTTAGAGTGTTGTAAAGTGTTGTAACACCCTTTCACACTTTTCTAGGGTTTTCATTAATAATTGGGCCTCTTTATGCTTTAATTGGCCTTATTTTGCATCCACAAGCCTCATTCAATGCATCTTTTCAAGGATGATCCTGACACAAATCAACACCCAATCATAATTCAGGTGGTTTCTATTTAAAGGTGCAAGACAATTGAGAGGGGGGTGAATCAGTTGTCACAAAATTGTTAAAGGATGCAGGACAATTGAGAGGGGGTTGAATCAGTTGTCAAAGAATTCAAACTTAAGAATCAACACTTATTAATTCCACAACCACACTGTTATGTTATTAAGTAAGAGCATGAGGCACAAATAACATAAAGAAAATCAACACAATAAACACCAAATTTTTACGTGGAAAAACCAATGAGGGAAAAACCATAGTGAGGGTTAACTCACAATATAAAGTTGTTCTAGAATTTTTTTTATAAGGCTCATTGCCAAGGAATCATTGTCCAGAAAGGACTCACTGTCCAAATACAAAAGCTCACTACTTATAGGGAGGCTCACTGCCTACAAAAATATTTACAGAACAAAAGAAGGATTTACAACCAAAATGAACTGAGAATAATGCACCTAACAAGTTTTGATACAGTTTTGATGATGCTCAATACACTGACTTAGCAAACTTCATTAAATTTGCTCACTTTCTCCTTTTCTATTGCCTCATCAATCACACTATGTCTATATCTTCATTCTTCTTTCATTAATACTCACTCCAAAACCTATTCAACATTCACATATATATAGTCGATCTATCTGCAAGCATCAATTAGGTTGGCGTAATTAGATGCACTTCCTATTTACCATCAATACCAACTGGTGCCCCAATCATCCACAAAATATTTCCAAGAAGTAATTCAAACTTCCAACATACTATATTTAGTCAGAATAGATCAAAATAGGTTGCACATATATACATGTAGCAAAACTAATTTTGTTGGAAACAAGCAACACTGAGAGGGGGGGTGAATCAATGTTCTATGAAAATTAAATTTATTATTCTGATCTTTAACCCACTTAAAACATTAAACCAAGAGAAATATGTAGAAATAGAAAGAAAACAACCACAACACCATAACACAATAATTTTTACATGGAAACCCTATTAGGGGAAAAACTGCGGTGGATGGCCAATCCACAATATGATCTCAATATACTCAAAAGAAAGATTACAATGTGGGAATGCACTTGCATTCAGGCTCACTGCTCAAAATAGAAAGGAACACTTCCTTACAAGGATTCAGGTTATATCTAAGAGAATGAACTGAAAGAATAGCATCTACAAATGCTTGATTACAGTTCTGGTTAGGCTTAGTAGTTTCTCTTATGTCCTTCTGACTAATTTTGCACTTCTGCTCTACTCTAACACACATCACAAAATCTTTAATGCATAAGTGAAATTGTGCATAAATCACTCAATGTCCCTTATAATATTCACAGCACACATTGACACACCTTTATACAGACACAAAATGATATAATTGATCATTTATATATATCCACGACTAAAAATTTAATTGGAACATGTCGGCTTCAATAAAACTTAAGAATATTTACAACTATCGGCTCAAATCATGAATGATATTCAATGCGTAACCACAATGGTCGGTCACAACTTAGCTTAGACCCAAATCAAGATGATCGAACACAAAAAAATGAGTAAACAATCCTCAAATACCTGCAACATGTTAGATTAACTAGGTCAGCCACAAAACACAGATGATCTAACACATTGCAGATATTCCATGCAAATGGGAATTAAATAGTGACAGTACATCTGCCAATGAGCTTCCTGGGTTACACATGTGTGTTAGACATTGATTGTGATCGTCATCACTCCATGCGATAAATATAGAAGTAATAGCTACTATTCATGTCATCTAAATTTAGCAGTTAGAAGTGTGATTGATTAAGGCAAGGTAGTGTGAGAAATTATCAAAGAATAAAAATGAGAAAACTAGTAAGGAAGTCTACTCACTTGAGTTCCTAGAGGTCTGCTTTTGATGCACCAGAAGCTACTCTAGCCATGGAGGCCAACATTTCCACTAAAAATCCCAGACTCACACCCAGTAGGTGTAGTTGAAGGCTAAAATTCTAGGGTGATGTTGTAGGAAAATTGGATGACAAAGGAAAGAGCCCATTGCGGTGACCTCCCATGGTAGAACAAAAGAAAATAAGGTATGGGCGTGGCTCCTATGGACACCAACATTTGCCTATTGACCTTACAAGCAACTCCTCTAAAACTAAGACTGAATTTGACAACTATTAGTATTTAGCTCTTTTGAATGATGGTCTACCCTCTGATCAGGAATTGATACATGTTGTTTCGTTGGCAATCAAAACCTCGAGCAAGCATACTGGAAGCATGTTAGGAAAAGAAAAGAAAGAGGAGGAACCTGAGGTTTCCTCTCCTCCTCTGGAAATGACTAGGAGTGGTCATGTGTACCACAGACGTGACACTGGTAAAGGTGGGGTGACAGGTAAATAAGGATTTGTTGTGTGTGGGGTCTAAATTTTTGTGTTGATGCAATTTATTGTGGTGGTCTTATTTTTTTGTGCATGGCATATTTTTGTATATGACGTCGGTTGTATGCCCTCATGGAGTTTTGGATACCTAGTTTGTTGTAGCTCGGATGGTGACAAAGGGAATTTTGGCGACACTTTGCATTTCCCTTTGCTAGTGGTGGTTACATTTTAGCTTTCCCCAGTTGCACCATGTTTTGCAGATTCAACATGTGGGGGTTTTGAAATGCAAGTAAAACGGAGTTGATATTTTGATGAAATGAAAATCTATAATGAAATTGTATTTGAGCCTGAAGCTTGTCGCTCCCTTGTCATGTAAAAGGGAATTCAAGGCTCACTTGCAAAAGGAGGAAAAAAGAGAAAAAAAAGAAAAGATAGATAAAAAAAATTGGTTAGGTTTAGGTCAAGTGTATATGAATTTCATGATAGGAATAGATTAGTGGGTCTATTTTGAGCTCTCTTTGGAAGAACATATACATATTGTCTTAAATTGTTATGCAGATTTCATATTGTTCACTGTCTATGTTTCCTTCTTTGATTCAAGTAATCAGTAAAATGCTCAAATAGGGTCATAGATTTACAATTATTTGTTGGGGATTTGATAAGTAGTTGTATATCAAAAATTGTGAGCTCCATAATGCAAAGTTGTTATGTGGGTAGTCCATTCTATTAGGATTTAAAGTCATTTCTACATTACTGATTATTGTGTGTATGACTTCATAGCCCAATTGGATAAGGCACTAATCTATTTCCTTAAAGATTTACCTAATGGGTTGATCAAATTGTTGTATGGTGGCTAGCCTAGAGTCAGAATTTGAATTTACTTTAAAATTTCCTAAATCTTTACACAAATTTTTACGTTCATTGTCATGTGGGATAGAATTTTCTAAAATGGTAGCAAGTTACTTAGAAACAAGCCAATTTAATAGTAAGCTTTACACATTTTCCTTTCAGTCAAAATGATGTGTGCAAGTGATGTGTTATATCAAGTACAATTTAAATGAACACCAATAGGAATACCCTCCTTGGCCCCACAGAGCCTAAAGTGTAGAAGATCTTAGTCTATGACTAGATCTTGTCAATTGGCCTGTCATTTTTAGGAGTTTTGAATATAGGAACTGGCTATTCCTTAGAAGTTCCTTTAAGTGCACTAAAAAAACTGCCAACAAAACATTCAGGATATAAGTAAAGATAACACTCTTCACCAGAAAAAAATTCTTATATCTCTCTTCAGGAACTAGATGCAGCTTCTTCTAGTTAAATGTAGCTAACTCCATCTGAGTGCAGATGCTTTCTAATACACCCAACAGAGTAAAAGACAGTGAACAATATGAACTCTATCCTTTAACATCTTATGCATCAATAAGAATTCTAGAAAGATGGTCTAACCAAACCTTAGGAATCTCCTTAAAGAGCTAGAAAATCTTAACTACATCATCTCTCTGTCTTCGAACAACAACTAGTTCAGCTTTTAGTTCACTAACTCCCAATCTTTTCTTTCCTTCTTTATCTTCAAAGATGTCAAAACTCTTTCCAATATTGTTTACTTCTGAATCAATTGCTTCAATTTTACTTTTGAAATTGTCTACCACAGTAGGTCACCAGAGATAATACTTGTAAATGTCATATATTTATTTAATGCACTTCTTTGTTTCCATGATCAGTTCAAATAATCTCCCTTTTTCTTTATTACACCTCTTTTCAACCAAAGCTTCAAATTTACATCCTTTTGGACCTTCAAGTAACATTATTTCTTCAACAATCTCAATAAGATTTTATGGCAAGAAATTAGAAATAGTTGATACACCAATACCTTTCTGATGTAGGTATTCTACTAAAGCATCATCAATTTTTAGTCTTTCAATAGGAGAGGTTTCACTCCATAATTGATGAAGCTTCTTCATCTCCCCCTTAATTAATATAGACTGGATGTCATCAGAGGATACTTTCTCCTTTTCTTCTGAAATGTTAATGATATATTTAGTTATGACCTTTTTCTTCTTCAATTCTAGATGGTATTCACTAATAACAATCTCCAATTTTCTTTGACTGCAGGACGATCCCGCCTCAAACTAACTCAAAGTAGATATACCAGAGCAAAGGTTTGTTTTCAAGGATGCAAAATAAGACTTCCACATACTTGTACTATCTAAAAATGCCTCCAGATACCTGTAAACCTATTTTACAATAGGAATCCCAGATTCTGATACCACATTATTTTTTGTTGTAGGGAATTCAAAAAGTAAAATACCAAGCATACCAGCAAAGATTTGAAATGAAAGGGATAAACCTCAATTACCAACATTCAAACATTCTCAGAAATATTCTCAAGCAACAAGCTACACAAGTCAAATTTCCTATTCTCCTTAACCATCATGTGTGCAATATGAACAACAATAGTTGATATGGAGCCTTCATGATTTCTAAAATAGACATTGTATGAAATTTCATACACAACATACCTTATAGCCAAATCTTCAAGAGTGTTTATTGATACATATCATGGGTTTTTGCTAATGCTATTGAATTCCTCCACATCTTTATACTTTACAGTTTTCTTTCTAGGAATGTCACTGATACTACATAAGCTAGTGACTACCTTGATCACTTCATTCATAACCAAGTAGGGTTTGTCCAATATAATGCTTCCATTCTTGAAATGATTCAATAAGAACAAGATAAACTCTTTATCAACAACCCATGGAAATTCATTCCACAAATCCATACCTATGGTTTTGATGTTCTGTAATTCATCTTCGTTCAGCCCTAGTTCCATTTCTTTCATTTTTTTGTGATCAAATTCCTCAAGCTCAACTCCTTTTAGCTTTAAAGGGAGGACATCACTTGATTCTTTTTCCATTTCTATGATTTCTTTAATTCCTTTATCGAGACTTCTTCATTTTTCTTCATCTACCCTTTTTGCAAATAGAGAAATGAATTATTTGATTACTTGAGTTAATTTCTTCAAATTCCTTTCAGAATTGCTTCAGTTCACTTCAAGATCACTCTAAGATTGATTAGGTTCTTCAAATGTTCAATTAATCAAGAAGACTCACAAGATTTCAACTTATATACC
>VDFB02193867.1:333871358-333926187 GCA_007258455.2 Sequoia sempervirens | reverse complement strand
CCTATTTTTTCCATGATGATCCTGCACATACCCTAGTATAAATCTGGAAAGTTTCAAAAAAAATTTTTTCTGCATCTAGGTCAAAATAATCACTTTAGGGTATAAATTTTTGAAAACATTTCAAGTACAAGCATCATTAGATTTGAAAATGCTTAGATTTTTGAAACTTTGCATCACATGGATAAATGTACTTTTCACTTTTACATATACAATGTTTACATTCATAAAACTTTGCATAAGTTTGATAAAAGTTCTTTTTATTTTGGGATATACATTGTTTGCATTCTTAAAGCTTTGCATACATTGGATAAAAGTGTTTTGCATCTTTGGATATACATTATTTACATTGTTGAAATATTGCATTAAATGGTTACATGTTCTTTTCAATTTTGTTCAAATAATGTTAGTGTCTTACATATCTAGGCATGCTACTGAAAATTACATATCCCCTCCCTATGAGAGTGTTTTAGTGAAGGAGAATACAACCTTGGACATTCCTAACAATCATATTTTTTCTTCTCCTAATATCTCTCCTCTTGGTGATGAAGATATTTTGGTAGATGAACCAATCAATGAGCATTTTAAGAATCCTATTTGTTTCTCTTCTCTTATCTCTTTAGTGGAAAAGAAATTAATGAACAAGACAAAATAACACTAGGTAATCATGAAAATAACATTTTTCTTTCTCCTAGTATCTCTCATAGTTGTGAAGAAGATACTTTGATGTTAGAAAACACAATCAAAGAAAGACATGAGAATCTTAGTTTTCCCCCTTCACCTAGAGAAACCCTTATTAAGAAAGACAATTCAACCATTTATCTTTCCCCTACTTGCAATGAAGTCATTTAAGAAGAACCAATCTTTAATATTTACGAACATTTGGTTTTGTGCCATAGAAAAAAGTAACCTTTACTTAACATAAGATTAAATGGACTTAATGAAGCCATGATCTAGGTGTTGTGAGGCATTTTATGCATCCACACTAGGTCTTGGACCTTTTCAAACTAAATAAAATAAATTTAATTATGTCTTGTGATGGTGTTGTGAAGTGTTTTAACACATTTCTACACATTTCTAGACTCTTCTCATTATAATTCATCTAAATATCCCCTTTTCATCACTAAACAAGTCCTATTCTGAAGTGTTGTAAAGTCTTGTAACAAGCTTTCACGCTCTTCTAGACATATTTTCACTACTTACACCCTTCTCATGCTTTATTTGGTATTTTTATGCCCTCATAAACTGTAATTAAGTGTATTTTTTAATGTTTTCCCAACAAATAACATTAAATACAACATATTTCCTGACACACATTTTTAGGTCCTAGGTGGAACCCATTCACCATGGGTGGTGAATGAGTCCCCCTTGGCCCCAAATTCAAAATATTTTAAATTTCCTATTGGGATTTTATTCAAAATCACTTGCTGTTGGCCTGTGATGAGGTATGAATGGATATTAAGGCACAAGAATTATATAAATATGTGTTTTTCACCTCATTTTCACATCCTCTCCATCTCTAATCAATTCATTCATCCATTCTTCATCATTCATCATATATCTTCTCAAACAAGCTAGGGTTTTCACATTGCCAGTCATTCATTAAGCTTCCTAAGATGTTCAAGGGAAGATTCTACATGTTATGTTGCAGTCTTTCACGATGAATCATTATGGCAAGGTAATCTATTCTATTATTGCATGTTTCATTCCTTTCTTTCATCATTTTGGTTTAATTACCTAAACGAGGTTTAACCAAGGAAAACCCCCTTGCCTTAACATTCAACATCTATCTCTTTTGTCTTGTGTGTTTGCAAATTTAGGTCTCTTGGAAGCTTGGAAATCATTAAAGATCAATTTGCAAGGTTGTTAAAGCTCTCTCTTCATTCAACAAGTCAAAGAATCAACAAAAAGTCATTTTCAGATTCGAATCTGATATTTTTAGAAGCCCATGGTGAATGAGTCCCACTTGTAGGCCTAAAACGTTGATTTTGTCAGATTTCATCTTTCAGCAGTTAGAAACCTGTTCCCAAAATTTTTCATCAAAAGGAGGACTAATTTTCCATGCATGGAAAATCAGTCCCAGTAGCCATCAATAGTGATTTTTGAGACATTCCAAAATCTTCTAGTAACATCAATATGCCTCGAGGTGCACTCTGTTTAGTCTCATCAAATTTTGTTTTCATTTGTTTGAGTTTCTACCTCATTGTTGTAATACAAAATGTATTTTCAAACAAGTCATTCTTCTTTAATTTCCATTCAATAACTAATTAATTTCATTAGTTTCTTGAATTCAAACACATTCACACACACTTCACATCAATATCCCATTCATCCTTACATTAATGTTGAATGAAACATTGTGCATTTTGGCCCATCCTTCCCCTTTTAGGTGCAAAACCTTAAGAGAGAAAGGAAGGATTTGGGTACCAAAAATCCTTCATTTCATTTTGGTGAACCCGCTATTTTAATTCCTTTGTTTCTAATTTTGGATTCCATTAATCATCCTAGATTTTCTTGCATTGTATTTTGCATTAGTTAGCTTGCATTCTAGGGTTTCATTTTTGCATGTGTAAAACAATGTATAGTAGGTTACACTTTTTCACCTTTAATCATTGAATAGTTCTCAAAATATACATTTTTCATTTAGACCTGCATCAACATTCTAAAAACATTACAATCAATCATAATTTTTTGGAAATTTTCAAAAAAGTCCATACTGGGACTCATTCACCACCCTGGGCGAATTAGTCCCTTTTGGCCCTTGAAACAACATTTTACAAAATTCGAAACCTTTTTTTTGGGCCCCTATTTGATACCTTAACTTGTATATTTCAGTCAGTTGCATTTCTATAACATGCATTTTGATCAAACCAACCTCAATTAGCTCATTTCATGCATCGTTTCATTTTCAGATTATTACATTGTGTCAACCAAACATTAACTTCTAAAATAAAAATTACATTGCATAGCACTTTCCTTTATTTCAATATGACTTCTTTCAAAAGATGTTCTCTAGAGTTCATTAAATATGGATTTTACAAGCATAATATCCCTCTTCTGAGTGTGCTTTTATGAAACATAAACAATCCATTAGTTCAATCCTTAATCCTACATTTCCCATTGGTGAGCATGGAAATGTAGACAATCATCACACACATACTTGTTCTTCTTTCAATACCTCTCCTATTAGTGACAAAGGTATCTTGGTGAAGGAAGTTACAAGCCTTGAAAGTCTTGATTTTCCATCTCCTTCTTCCCCTTTGGATGACTTTGCATAAGAAGAACATGATATCATAACCACTTTCCTCAACATTACCTTACCCAATTTTCATACTCGTAACAATCAATTTTGTCCATTTCCTAATATCCCTCCTCTATATAAAGAGGATAGGTTGGTATTAGAAGATACCCCTATTAAAAATCATGACACCCTTGATCTTCCCTTCCCTAATGTTCCCATCTTATGGGATGATCTCTTGGAAAATCATAGTGGTTCTTCTCTTGATACCTCCTCCATTTGTGATGAAGCTCCTCTACCCATTTTTCCTTCATTGAACCTATTACAAGCTCTCCTTGTAGGGTAGTTAATATGGAACAAGAGAATAAGACCTTAATGACTATGAACATTCACATAACATCTCCTCCTAATACCATCCTTGATCATTCCCCTGTTGGAACATACATTATTGTGCAAGAACCTAGCCCTCTTTTTCAACCATATATAACTTGTTGTTCTCCAAATAACTCTTGTCCTAGGGAGAATATAATGGCCTTGGAATATGGAAAATAAGTTGTTCTTGATTGTCCTTACATAGAGATATATCATGATAGGTCTACTGAGGATATGAATGCACCAGTGTTTATTTGATCCCCTTTGATCAATGAACCTCATACATATCTTGTAGGACATCCTAACAACCCTTCAATCCTCCACCCATCTTCATTCAATCTCATACCAAATTCTCCTCAATCACCCCTCCTACCTAATGGCTTTGAACTTCATCCTTCCCACAACATTGAACCTGTCATCTCACAACATGCTCCTGATTTGACTTTGTTAGATTTTGTAACCTCCTACAATGAAGGGTACAACGTCTCACAATCTAAGAGTCTTGTGTAAGTATGACACCCACTACTATACAGGATGAATCTTTTATATCCACCGTCAAACAACCTTCTACCATTCATCAAGAGAGTATTTTATCTAGCCTTCTCCAAAATAATTTAGTCACCCTCCCTCCTTGAACTTGAAATAAATGTTATGACAAGACTTTCTTTTGTGCCTATCATAGAATTTATGGTCACTCTACTAATGAATGCCATTCTTTGAGTCATAAAATCCAACATTTTCAAGAGTTTGATCTACTTCCTGATGTGGGGGCATCTAATTCCTCTAATTGCTATTGATTTTCACTCTGTCCTGTATTTCATCAATCCTTTTGGCTCACTCTTATCCTGTATTAAGTGGGGGCAAGGGGTTTGAAAGCCTTGTCCTCGTATGTTAGTTGTGGTCACCTTCTTTGGCTAGTCGTTAACTTTTCATCAACACATAAGAGAAATCTTGGGATGTGGATGACATGCCTTAAGTTGACGCGCATATGACATACTTCTCTCTCTCATGACATAGCTTCACAGAAACATATGACTTGGAATAAGGTTTTTTGAGTAATCTCTCCCATCTTCTTCTTCTCTTCTACTTTACAACAATTGCGAACAGTTCAGGTGCTTGCAACTACTTTAAAGTTGGGGCATACATCACCACTCAAATTTCATTTTGTGATTTTCTTGCGATGTGCTCTCTTGGATGCATTAAGTACATTGTTGTCTAGGATGAGACCTTGCACTTATCCTCTCTTAGAAACAAGATGAGATCGTTTGCACTTATCCTCTCTTGGAGACATTGAACATAATGTTCCCTAAGGTTAAACATTGCATGAAAAAAATCCCTTTGAACAATACTTACATTATTTTTCATTTAAAAATACTTATAAGTTTCCAATCATTTCATTTTATTTTATGGTTCCTTGTTAAAGTTTTCAATGGGTATAACTTTGACATGGTTGAGTGGGAAGCCCACCTAGCAGCATGAATTTTCCCCATAGCCATTGTTTTGTTTGTAAGTGCATACAAACTAGCGTATGTATCTTACCTTTTTGTTTGGGCTTTCTCACCCCGCAAAAAACTAGTTCTGCGGCCCCAAAGTGAGTATACATTTTGACCTTTCTCACTTAGTGCATAATGATCGGCCCAGAGTGATTACACCATATTACCTTTCATTTTCCTTTGGATCTTGTCTTCGCATGATTTTGTATCTTGGGGGCTTGACCTACATGAGGATCTCTCTTGAATGGCTACTTTAGTGTGAGTTTGAAACAAGTTCATCCTCTCACTAAAGTGGGGGCTAAATGTGTCATAGAAAAAAGTACCCTTTGCTTAACATAAGATGAAATGGACATAATGAAGCCTTGGTCTAGGCATTGTGAGGCATTTTATGCATCCACACTAGGTCTTAGACCTTTGCAAACTAGATAAAATACATTTAATGATGTCTTGTGAAGGTGTTGTGAAGTGTTGTAACACATTTCTACACTTTTCTAGACTCTTCTTATTATAATTCATCTAAATATCCCCTTTTCATCACTAAACAAGTCATATTTTGAAGTGTTGTAAAGTCTTGTAACAATATTTCACTCTTCTAGGCATATTTTCACTACTTACACTGTTCGCATGTTTAATGTTATCCTAAAAAATAACATTAAATACAACATATTTCCCGGCACACATTTTTAGGTCCTAGGTGGGACCCATTTGCCATGGGTGGCAAATGAGTCCCCCTTGGCCCCAAATTCAAAATATTTTAAATTTCCTATCAAGATTTTATTCAAAATCACTTGATGTCGGCCTGCGATGAGGTATGAATAGATACTAAGGCACAAGAATTGTATAAATATGTTTTTTTCACCTCATTTTCACATCCTCTCCATCTCTAATCAATTCATTCATCCATTCTTCATCATTCATCATCTATCTTCTCAAACAAGCTAGAGTTTTCATGCAAGTCATTCATTATGCTTCCTAAGATGTTCAAGGGAATATTCTACATATTATGTTGTAGAATTTCAATATCAATCATCATGGCAAGGAAATCCATTCCATTATTGCATGTTTTATTCATTTCTTTCATCATTTTGGTTTAATTACCTAAACAGGGTTTGACCAAGGAAAATCCCCATGCCTTAACATTCAACATCTATCTCTTTTGTCTCGTGTGTTTGCGGATTTCGGTCTCTTGGAATCTTGGAAATAATTAAATATCAAGTTGCAAGGTTGCTAATTCTCTCTCTTCATTCAAAAAGTGAAAGAATGAACAAAAAGTCATTTTTAGATTCAAATTTGATAGTTTCCAAAGCAGACACCTGTAGAAAATAGAAGTGTAGATCTAGTTACACAAAATTAATTCTAGATTTTGTAGATTCCTATAGGTGGAATAATTTTCTACCCATGGCGAATGAGTCCCAACTAGCCTAAAAAGTTGATTTTGTTATATTTCATCTTTCGGTAGTCAAAAACATGTTCCTATAAGTTTTCATTAGAAGGAGGACTAATTCACCATGCATGGAAAATAAGTCCTAGTAGCCATCAATAATGATTTTTGATACATTCCAGAATCTTCTAGTAACATCAATCTGCCTCTAGGTGCATTCTATTCAGTCTCATCAAATTTTGCTTTCATATATTTGACTTTCTAGTTCATTGTTGTAATACATAATGTGTTTTCAAACAAGTCATTCTTCTTTAATTTCCATTCAATAACCAATTAATTTCATTATTTTCTTGCATTCAAACACATTCACACACACTTCACATCAATATCCCATTCATCCTTACATTAATCTCAAATGAAACATTGTGCATTTTGGCCCATCCTTCCCCTTTTAGGTGCAAAACCCTAAGAGAGCAAGGAAGAATTTGGGTACGAAAAATTATTCGTTTCAGGTTTGTACTCCTCCTAAAAACCCTCCTCCTAGGGCAGATATCATGATGCAAGACAAGGATAACATTGAAAATAATGATATTATGCCCTTAGAAGAAGATTAAGAGGCAACATTAGACTCTCACTCACTAAGGAATGTTAATATTATTCAACCTCAACTCATCCTTTACCCACCATCACACAAAGCTAAAACTCTAAATAGAACTAAATTCATCCTCTACCCATCTAAGAATAATGTGTCATAGAATTCGAGTCATCATACCATTGCTCATACATATAACACTAGAAATAATCCACAACCACAACAACCAACCCCAACACCCTTACCTTTTCCAAATCCAATATTGCCTAGTGCTCCTTGTTTGCTTGCACAAGGTAGAAAGGAGTACAATCTTGTTGAAAAACTTAAGAAAACTCCTACTAAGATATCAATATAGGACCTTATTCAGGCCTCCCCTCATTATCACAACATGATTCAAATTTCTGTACAACAAGTTCCTATGCATTCTAATGTGCAACTGAATAACATAGCAGCCCTCATTCAAGGAATAAATGTTGACATTTTTTTCCACCAAAGTGAGATCCCTCCTTTGGACATGCAAAAGAAAAATGAAGGTTTCATAATAATATCTCAATATAAAAGAATAGGGATAAATTGAACTCTTGTTTACATTGTTTTCCACCAAAGTGAGATCCCTCCTTTGGACATGCAAAAGAAAAATGAAGGTTTCATAATAATATCTCAATATAAAAGAATAGGGATAAAGTGAACTTTTGTTTACAATGGTTCCACTCTTAATGTGTGTAGTTTAAACCTTCAGGATAGGCTTAGAGTGGATAAATCAAACATTCAACTCAATTCTTTATCTACCAAGGGATTTGAAAATGTAGGAAAACAACAACTTGGTGTGATTAATTTTCCTATTACAGTTGGAAAAGGCCACATTGGAAACACCGATCCATGTTATGCTTAACGATCTTTCATATAACCTCCTTTTATGCAGACTATGGATTCATGCAATGAATGGTGTTACTTCTACTCTTAATTGTAAAATGAGAAACATCTCTAATAACAAAGTGTACAAACTTAAAGCCAACCCTGAACCAAACAGTTGTTTGAACAATGAGAAAAACAAGGAAAATCCTTTGGCAAAATTAACACCAACTACAAAAGTGGAACCTATCCAATATAAAGACAAATGAAAACATATTGAACAAGTCATGAAGCTACTAGAAGGTGATTGGGGTTCCTTAGATTTTGAACATACATTCATGGGCGGATAAAAGATCATAACCAAAGAATCTAAAATGGGAAAAGAAAACATGGTAATATCAACAAAAAAATCAAACAACCCTTCCAAAGCATCCACCTAAACCACTAAAAAAGAAGAAGAAAATTATACAACAAACTTTGATGACATTGACTATCGACTACCACCAGATCCAAAAGCAATGAAAAAGACTCGTGGAAAAGGTTATGAACATATGGAACAACTTGGCTACAATGGAAACAAATGTGGTGCTAGATAAAAAGGTATCCACAACCCTATAGATCCTACCATGCATGAAACAACTAATGGTCTTAGTTATTGTCCTTTGATAGAAATAAACAAGCCTTCACTTAACATCAACACTATTACAAATAAATTTTAAAAGAAATAGAGAAATCTTCGCTCAATGTCAATGTCATCTCACAACACACTATTAATTTAATTTTTTTAGCTTTTACACCCTCCTATAAAGGAGATAATGAAATCTTGCAATCCAATGCATCTTGCATAACTATGACATCTTGTACTAAGCAAGAGATATATTTTTCACAAAATAAAGGAAAATGTTCTATTGATCAAGAGAGTATCTTGGTGAAACTACTCCAAGATTGTCTCATATCTCTCCCTCCAAGAACTCGAAATAAGTTCTATTACAAGAATTTATTTCGCACCTATAACAGAGTTCACAATCATTCCAATAATGAATGTAAGGCTTTGAGTAAAAAAAATCCAACATCTTAAGGAGTTTGGTGCTCTTCCTTATATGGGAGGACCTAATTCCTCTAATTGATATTGATTTTCACTTTACCATGCATCTTATCAATCATTTCAGCTCACCCTTGTCCTACACTAAGTGGGGGTAAGGGGTTAGTTAGCCTTCTCCTTGTATGTCACTTGTTGTTGTCTCTTTTTTATAGTCATTAACATTTCATGAACATATAAGAGAAAAATTGGGATGTGGATGACATGCCTTAAGCTGAATCACATGCGATGTACTTATTCATGATGTAGCTCAATTTGTAAACATATGACTTCAAGGAATAGGGCTTTCCAAGTTGGCTCTCATGTCTTCTTTCATATTAGCATGTATCATTAGCTAATTTAAAGAAATTACTCACAGTAATGGTGTAGAAAATAGTTTAATGTGGGGCATACATAAATGACATTCTTTTGCAAATTTCATGGCATTACTTTTTTTCCTTTTCCTTGTGATGCATCCTCCTCTTGGTGGTGTCACTAGGATTGATGTTGTCCAAGAGTGTATGATCTATTGACATGGCATGTTGCGCATGATGCATCCCATGGGTAACGATCTAGAACTTTAACTTGTCCTCTCTTAGAGATATTAGGCACAATGCTCCCTAATAATAAGACCTTACACAAACAAAGAAAAATCCACTTTAACAAAATATTCACATGACATTCAAAAGCATTTTCATTATGGTGCTTTATTAAAGTTATCAGGAGGTATAACTTTGGTATGGTTGAGTAGGAAGCCCATTATGAGGCATGAATTTCCCCATAGCCACTTGCATGTGTGTGAGTGCATACTAGCAATGAGTGTATGTTTCTCACCTGGCAGACAACCAAGAATTTCATCATCTTAGAGTGAGTATGCATTTTTGGAAAAACAACCTAGATTTGATCCACATTGTGTTAGAAAAATGATCAAATCTTGATCCACCTTTTTATTTCTTCTCAATTGTACTTCTCTTCCTTCTAATTTATTTCCATTACATGATCGTGTATCTTGACTTTTTGCAAATCATTCACCTTGTGCATGTCCTCTTTTGCTTATGGGGTATGCGCAGGATCATGATGGGCCAAAAAGTGGCAATATGATGGGTATGTGGCTAACAAATATTTTTTACCAAAAATTGATGAAACGAAAAGGGTTTTTAAAGGAGATTCTCAGCTCTCCACCGATATAAATTATTCTTTACTTTGAATTTAATAAGTAATTATTATTCATTTTCTATTCAAATTATGACTAAAGTTCTAATTGATAGGTCGATTGAAAAACATCTATAGCTTTCAAATGGTATCACATCTCTTAGTCGAAAACATGCATCACATTCTATGCTTTGCATAATATAGGACTAAAAAAAGAAAAAATGAATTTCATGAACTTTTGACCAAGTTAAGGTGGTCAAACATATGAGTTTTTATATTTGTAAAAAAGTTGTAATAAATTTTTTATAATTAATTATTTACTTGGAAAAAATTACAAAAAAATATGCATCACATTGGGGCATGATTCCTCTACTTATATCTAAAATATTATAAAAAAATATTATCATTTTATTGTGGTTAGGGTGGTCAGGACATACACCTACTTATTTTTTCCCTAAAATTGAAGTACCACTACATTGAAATTTCAAATTTTCACAAAATAGATTTTTGTCTTTTTAAAAACACATAGTAGTTTAGAAACTAAATTAAATTTTCTATAGATTCTATTCTTACATATTTTTGAAATAATATAGATAACTTATTCAAATTTTTACGTGAAGTTGCCTAACTCTGATTTTTCTAAAAAAATTTGCCACTCAAGGGCTTGTTTTTTCCATGATGATCCTGCACATACCCTATGATGGCTTTACTTTGGATCTTGGATCCTGGGGGATTTCCCACCTCCTTTGATCTTTTCATCCTTTTTCAACCACATTGGTATGATTTTACCTCTCTTGAATGTCTACTTTAGTGTGTTTGGAAGCAAGTTCATCCTCTCACTAAAGTGGGGGCTAAATGTAACGTAGAAAAAATTATCTCTTGCCTGATATGGGAATAATTGATGATAAATTAGACTTAATATCACCTTGGTCTAGTGTTGTGATGCATTTTAAACATCCACATTAGGTCTTGGGCCCTTGTAAACTGAATAAAATGCATTTATTGATATCTTGTAAAGGTGTTGTAAAGTGTTGTAGATGACTTTCACACTTTTCTAGACTTTTATTAGGAATTTAAGTCTAATCTATCTTTCCCATATTTCAATATTGTAAAATGTATTTAATTGCAATCTCACATTAATCTAGAATGCTTGTAAATTAAACCTAATTTTAATCTAGTGTTGTAATATGTTTTACACATTCACATTGGATCTTGTGCCTCTCTAGGCTATGTGGACCTCATTTTAATGTTATTTAATCACACTTTCACATTCAACTTTGTATACCTAGCCCTAATTACCCTTAATATCATCAATAATAGGACCCTATGACACCATATTATGCATCTTGAGGCATATTTTGATCAAAGATCTGACTAGAACAATATAACAGTTGCAATACTTCACTCCTCGACATTCTAGCTAGCAAAAGGGTCCTTGTGGGATCCATTTTCAACTCTGGGAGAATGTATCCCATCCATGTGGGACCCATTCTCCTAGGATGGCGAATGAGTCCCATTTGGGCTATTTTCAAGGTTTTAGCAGGAAAAAATGGGTTTCAAGTTTAATTTTTTTCAATGTTAGCCTTGGGGATCAAAATAATGGGATTTGAGTAGGATTGCCTATATAAAAAAGCTTTCAATCCCTAATTCATTCATCATTCATCATGAATTCAAGTCAAGCAAGCTAAGTTTAAGCATTTCAAGACTTTCAAAGATCAATTCTAATGCATTCAAGGGAAGATTCTTCATCCATTGTTGCAGAAACTCAAGACCCATTATGGAAAGTTTGTAATTGCATCATTTCATGTTTATGCTTTATTATCAAATTTCATCATTTTGGTTTAATTACCTAAAAGGTGTTTGACCAAGGAAAACCCCTATCCTCTAAGAATCAACAAGTTTTCCCTCTTTAATGTGTGATTGCAGGTCTATAGACTGAAGAAAAATGACAAAATGATAAAGTTGCAAATGTTGTCAAGTTATCATGAAAAGTTGTCAAGCCTCACAGAAACTTAGATCTAGGGGAAAATATCCATCTAACCTACATGAAATCACTGGGAAAGTGATTATTTTCTCCATCTTTAGAGACTTGGAAGGTTTCAGTTCAAGATTCTGCTCCTTGGATACTTTTCAACAAAATGGGACTCATCCCCCAATAGTGGCGAATGACTCACAAAAACTCAAATCTAGGGAAACATTTCCATCCAATCTACATGAAATCAGTGGGAAAGTGCTTTTTTTTCCATCTTAAGAGCCTTTCAAATTTTTAGTTCAAGATTCTACTCCTGGGACACTTTTCAACAAAATGAGACTAATAATGGCGAATGCATCCCACCAAGCCTAAAAAGTAGTAGTTTCAAATTTTCAAAGATATTTTCAGTCTTCAACACATTTCCAGGTGCAAAATTTCTATTTCATATTTTTTTTTTCTTTATTTACATTTCTAATTCATTTTCTAAGTCATTTAGCATTAGTTTGCACTTCACACTGTGCTTTCAAACATCTTGCATTTTCCAAATTTCCACTTGGTGGTGAAACCCCATTTGTTGTTATTATTTCCCTTGAACCTTCCCTTTGATAGATTTCAATATCCTTTGCATTGAAATCTTGATGGTTTGTTCTTGAATGAAGTGTTGATCTTTGTCTCTCTCCTTTTAGGTGCAAAATCTTAGAGGTGCAAGAGGTGACAAAAATCTTTGTTTCAACCACCTTAGTGGCAAATGAGTCCCACCTAGGTTTTTGGATCTCGATCCTAGTTTCACACCTTTCTAAGCACTTTTAATAATGGCCCCATAAATTATTCCTAATGGGACTCATTCACCACCTTGGGCGAATGAGTCTCGTGTTGCCCAAAATAAAAATTAATTTTATTTTTTGGTAGAATTTTATCCTCCTAGAGCTGATGTTGGCTTGTAGTGTTGTAATTTCAAGAATTTTTGCATAATTAAGTATAAATACAAGGTTCTTTTAATCATTTTCACCTAATACTTTTGTGAGAGCATTCCTAATAGAAAGTTTGAGTTCATAAGAGAGTTCAAGAGTCTTCAATGGTAGATTATCAAGCATTTTAGAGCATTCTTCAAGCATCAAGCATCATGTCAAAGTCTTCATGCATCATATTTTTTTTTAGCTAACAATTGTGATGTAGGATTTTGTGATTCAAGCCAACATTCAAGTCAAGATCTATCCTATTCAAGCAAGAGTCAAGATATACATCCATTGGAGCCATATCATACATGTTTGCAACACTTCATTGCTAGGGTTTGAGATTCAAATCCAGAAACCTGAAGAAGTAGATTAAGAGTATGTGCAGGATCATGATGGGCCCAAAAGTGGCAATATGATGGGTATATGTAGGGTATGTGGCTGATGAATTTTTTTTACCTAAAATTGATGAAATGAAAAGGGTTTTTAAAGGAGATTCTCATCTTTCCACCAATATAATTATGCTTTACTTTGAATTTAATAAATAATTATTATTCATTTTCTATTTGAATTACAACTAAAGTCCTAATGGATAGGCTACTTGAAAAACATCTATAGCTTTCAAATGGTATTAGATTTTTTGAATCAGAAACATGTGTCACATTCTATGCTTTGCATACTATAGGATTAAAAAAAAAAAATTCATAAAGTTTTGACAAAATTAAGGTGGTAAGATATATAAAATTTCCCTACTTATTTTTTCCTTGAAATTTAAGTACTACTACACTGAAATTTCAAATTTTCACCAAATAGTTTTAAAAAAACAACTAAAATAAACCTAGTAGTTTAGAAACTACATTCAACTTGCTAAAAATTTTATTCTTACATATTTTTGCAATAATATAGATAACCTATTCAAATTTTTACGTCAAGTTTCCTAATTCTAATTTTTCAAAAAAAAAATCGCTACTTAAGGGCCTATTTTCTCCATGATGATCCTGCACATACCCTTGAGCAGACTAAGAAGAGAAATTTCAAACTTTAAAGTTATAGAAAACCCTACCTGGACTGATTCACCACTTTTGGTGAATGAGTCCCCGTTTCTAGGTCAAAATTCAGATTCTTAGATATTCGAATACCCATTTGCCATATTCCTATTTTTGCACAAAGACACAGATCTAGGACTAATTCACCTAGCTTGGCATATAATTCCCACTAAGCATTAAAGTTAAGATTTCCAATATTTCGAAGCTTCGTTTAGTCCTCTTCAGATTCCCAGGTGCACACATTCCATCATGTAGCTTTTTGTTTTTTTTTTACATACTTTTCTAGGTTATTTAGTTAAAGTTTGCATGAAATTAGGGTTATGCATTTCATCTTGTATTGAATTTGTCTTTCCAATCCCTAGCTTGGTGGTGAACCCCTCACTAGTTTACAATTATCCCCTAGGACATCCCTATTGTAAGATCTCTTTCTCCTTTGCATCGAGATCTCTAGGGTTATCCTTCAATGAAATAATTGGAAAGTGGGTATTGCTCTATGTCCTAAACCATACGATAACATCTCATCCCCCATTTTCAGTTGTTTCATTTTGGTGAACCTACATTTACAACATCATAATTCTGATTTGGAGTGTTGCATCATCCTTGATCTTGCTTTAACATTGCATTATGGTTTACATTAGTTAATTGGCATTCTAGGGTTTTCAAATTTCACATTAGTGAAAGTTCATATAGCTTGCATTTTTGCATCCTAAATCATTGAAAATCATACATAATATGCATTTTCACCTAGCTTACAAATCATATACCATAAAAGGCATACAAATCAATTGAAAAATTCTAAATTTTTTGAAAAAAACCCTCACTGGGACTCATACACCCCTCTGGGCGAATTAGTCCCAATGTAGATTTTGCATTGCATTTTTTAGCATTTAAAGCTTTATTTTTGAACCAAATATTTTTAAGGGTTAGGAATGCTATGTCTCCTTGCTCAATTACGCTCTTTCACCTAAAGGAAAGAGATAGATCCCACACCACAAAATCTATGTGGTTCACTCAATCTAAGGTATGTTTGATGAAATTATGTCTAAATGCAATGACTGAAATGAAATGAACTAATGAAAGCTATTGATTATTGAATGGAAAATAAAGAATGCAACTTGTTTGAAAACACATTCTGTTATGTAGAAATGGACTAGAAATGTGAACAAAACTGAACAGAAAAGGATGAAACTAAAAGTGTGCACCTGAGATATTGGGGTATGTGCAGGATCATCATGGAAAAAATAGGCCCTTAAGTAGCGAAAAATTCATAAAAATTAGAGTTAGGCAACTTGACATAAAAAATTGAAAAAGTTATCTATATTATTTCAAAAATATGTAAGAATAGAATCTGTAGCAAATTGATTGTAGTTTCTAAACTACAAGGTTTATTTTATATATATATATATATATATTTGGTGAAAATTTGAAATTTCAATACAATAGTACTTAAATTTTAGGGAAAAATAAGAAGTAGGTGTCTATCTAACCACCCTACTAGAATAAAATGATAATATTTTTTTTATAAGATTTCAGATATAAGTAGAGGACTCATGTCCTGGTGTGATGCATTATTTTTTGTAATTACTTTCCAAGTAAATAATTAATATGAATTGTTTTTGATAAAGTAAGTAGCATTTTTAGGGTGTTGTACCCTTCACAAAGAGCCACAAGGGCCAATAAAGTACAAGATAAAAAATGCATCAAAACAAAACACCAAACCAAAAAACAAACACATGGACTAATAACACATAGATAAACAATAGAATAGTTGGAATCCTCCTAGTTCTTGTACAAAAGATGAACCACATCATCTCCAATCCACTCCTAATGGTCTTCAGTATTCTTCATCTACATCTCGTCCTTCATGACTGCTGACAGGGTACTAGTGATACAGTGCACCAACTTGACCATGAAGCAGTTCAATCCACATAATTTTTTGTCTAGTTTGTCCATTCTTTCTTTTAGCACAAAGAGCTCCTCCTTGCCACCTATAGTGTAGTCGAAACCATTCTACTCAATATCTAGAGGTTCCAAAGAGTGAGAGGTCGAAACCTCCTTCTGATCTTTTTCCTTGTTAGGAATGGAGCAGCAACCTCTGGCCTTCTCTCCCTCCTCACCCTTTGGCACATCTTCAACCCTGTTATATTTGCTGTCAGACAACTCCTCTTTAGTGTTCAATTATTTAACTTGCACATTTTTCCTATTCTTATCCAACCTGCTAGAGCGCCAAATGATAGCATCACAACAAATAACCACAGTCTCCGCAAACACAATATCACCCAACAAGTCCTTTCTCACAACATTTTTCCCTTTGCTTGGAGGCTCCTTCTCCTCATTTCCTTTCTCTTTCATGGCGGGCTTACTGAGAGTCTTAGCAGGGTAGACTTGAGAACACATAGGCTAGTCGCCACACTAGTTTGGGTAGTTCCCTCATCCTCCCTAAGCTTTTCAGCAGTGGGTTTGGGTTTTTGAGAGTTAGCAGGGATCAGGTGATTTTTCCTAATAGGGCCTTTAGATTCAGTCGAAGATAAGTTGGTCATAGTGGGAGGCTCAATTTCTTAAATGCAGATGGCCAAAAATGGGTTTAGGTAGCATAAATCTAGATGGAAGTGGTAGAATCTTAGGATAAGACCCTGGTGGAGTGGTAGGGAAGTGGGCTCATTAGGATTCAGAGCAGCTGACTAAACATATTTTTCAATAGAATTTTTGAGATCCATAAGCAAGAAAAAAGGAAAGCTTAATAAAACTTTATGCCTGAGGTGATTCAACAAAGGAAAATGGTAGAAGTAATAGGTCTTGTACGTACCTTCTAGCATGACATATTTCAACAAGGAAAGACACACCTAGTTCAATGGCTAAGGGAGAGCCTCTCGTTCAAACCATAATTGGTTGTGCACCAGCATCTCATTCCCCACAAAAAAATTTGTTAATACTTTCATTATCCTGGGTATTTGAGTGTTTCAAATGCTTTATACCAGTACTTTAGAGACTCGTCGCCTGTGCTATCACTTCCTCATCCACAATAAAGGAGATGCCACCCAAATCCACATGACGATCCTTCCAAGATTTGATGAACTGAGTAGACAGATTAGGGTCATGGCCAAGCCTCTCCATCAGAGGAGCAAGGCCACCTTCGATAAAAACGTGCTAGACAAGTGGATCCTTGCAAAATTTTCCACAATTATTTGGCTCTGTCTACACCCTATCACCTCCCATGATACCTCTCTGCACACAGAATAACTAGTAACCCTGAAAAAATAGGTTAGAGATAATAAAAAGGTGAAAAATCACCCACACATCAAGGAATTTAAGCCATAAACGTCAATCTTTGAAAATAAAGCCTAAGGAAAGGTCACACACAAGAGTTAATAATTTCCCAAAATCAATCTTAGCGGAAGCAATAATGAGAATCTCCTCACACAAATGACTTAGAAAATAGGACACGAAAGGTAGGGAAGGATTTCCTTCCACATAGAAGAAATGTAGAAAATAGAAAATTAATATAAATTCTTAATTACAACTTTTAAAAAATATAAAAACTCATATTTCTAACCACCTTAACTTGGTCAAAACTTCATGAAATTCATTTTTTTTCAATCCTATATTATGTCAAGCATATAATTTGACACATGTTTCAGGTTCAAAAAATACGATATCGTTTGAAAGTTATAGATATTTTTCAATCAACCTATCAATCAGGACTTTAGTCATAACTCAAATAGAAAATGAATAATAATTATTTATTAAATTCAAAGTAGAGTATAATTTATATTGGTGGAAAGTTGAGAATCTCCTTTAAAAACCCTTTTCATTTCATCAATTTTGGGTAAAAAAAAGTCGTCAACCACATACCCTACACATACACATTATATCACCACTTTTTGGCCCATCATGATCATGCACATACCCATGGATGGAGACTATAAATGACTTCTGAAATGTTGTTGATCCTAGTTTTTAGCCCTAGTGGGACTCATTCGCCATTCTGGGCGAATCACTCCCAGTTCTATAAAACTATTTTGAAGCCCGTTTCAGACAAATGGGTGTCTAAAAATGTAGAAAACTAAAAATAGGCCTGGAAGTAGGACTCATTCACAACCCATGTAAAATGAGTCCACTTTTAAATTTTTGAATATTCAAAGGTGGAAAAAGGAGTCTTTAATCTGCACTTTCTATTTCTCCAAGTGTCTAGTTCTGAAACTATCAGATTCGAGCTTGAAAGTAACTTTTTGTGGGTATTTTGATTTATCCAATGAAGAGATGACTTGAAAAAATTTGCAATACAATCTTCAACAATTTCTAAGCCTCCAAGATTCCTAAATCTACAAACACACAAGACAAGAAGGAGAAATGTTGGATGTTAGGGCATGGGGGTTTGCCTTGGTCAAACCTCTTTTAGGTAATTAAACCAAAATGAGAAAAGAATGTAATGAAGCATGAAATAAAGGACTTATTACCTTCCCATGAAGATTGATCTTGAATGTCTACAAAAAACCATGAATAATCTACCCTCGAATGTCTTAGGAAGCTATCTTGATGACTTGCAATGATGAAACTCTAACTTGCTTGACTTGATAGAGAAGATATATGATGAATGAATGATGAGAGATGTGTGAATGAGTTATGAGATATAACTTATGGTTTAGATACTTTATTTTATAGGAAATTCACCATATTTTCCCATAAATTGGATCCGTAAGGCTGAAAAGTAAAAATAATAAACTTAAATTTTAGTTTTTCCTGCTCAAAGGTTAAAATTGGCCCAAATGGGACTCATTCACCACCTTGGGTGAATTAGTCCCACCTGACAGGGACTCATTTGCCACAAGTGGCGAATTAGTCCCTGTGGGGTCCATTTTCCATGTAGATTCTTATTAGATGAGAAAATAATGTTTATATGATGTATATGTCAATTATTTCATCAAATATTACCTCAAGATGCACTATATGGGGTAATAGGGGCTTATTAGTGATGATGTGAAGATTAGTTAGGGATTGTGACATATAATTCAATGTGAAAGTGTGATTAAATACACTTTACAACACTAAAATGAGGTCCACATAGCCTAGAAAAGCACAAGAACCAATGTGAATGTGCAAGACACATTACAACACTAGTTTGAAGTCAAATTTAGTTTACAAGCCTTCTAGCTTGATGTGAAAATGCAATTAAATACATTTTATAATGTTTAATTAAGGGAAAATGGGTTCATTAAGTCTAGAAAAGTGTGAAAGTCCATTACAACGCTTTACAACACATTTACAAGACATCGTTAAATGTATTTAAAATAGTCCAAGACCTAGTGTGGATGTGAAAAACACCTCACAACACCAAATAAATGCCTCATTAAGTCCAATTTATCATCAACTATTCCCCAAATCAAGCAAGTTTCCTTTTTCCTATGGTACATTTAGCCCCCACTTTAGTGAGAGGATGAACTTGCTTCAAACTCACACTAAAGTAGACATTCAAGAGAGATCTGAGTGTATAGATGAAGATGACAAAGAATGACAAAGATCAAGAAGGTAGTCAAGCTCCCATGATACAAGATCCTAAATCAAACCAACAAGATACATAATCATACAATGGAAAGAAAGGAGAATGAGGTGTAAATGATGCACTCACTCTTGGGCCACAAAACATCAGGTCGTCCATGGGGTGAGATGTCCCAAAGAATTGGTTTAGTGAGAAAGTCATGCCAATGTGTCAACTTCTCACCATATAATGAGAAAGTTAAGCCAGTGTGTTAGCTTCCCATCATACTAACCATACCAAAGTTATGCTCTTGATAACATTGATGAGGCACCACAATGTAATGATTTTTATAGATGTTTTGAATGTCATGTAATTTTTTTTCTAAAGGGTATTTTTCTTTATTCATGTAAGGTATTCTTCTTGGGGAGCATTGTGCCTAATGTCTCCAAGAGAGGACAAATCAAGGTGTCAAATCATTATCCACGGGATGCCTCATTTGCATCAGGCTACTTCAGTTGACTATACACTCTTGGAAGGCATCAAACCCAATGACACGACCAAGGAGAGGACATGTCACAGGAAAAAGTAAATTACACCATGAAATTTGTAAAAATATGTTGTCTATGTATGCCCCCACTTTAAAGTGGTTGCTACACATCGTTCTATGAGAAATTGGTTTAAAGTAGAGGAGGGTATGAGACCTTATTCAAAAAGCCCTATGCCAAGTCATATATTTTTGATAAGTTGTGTCATAAAGAAAGGGAGTATGTCACATGAAATTCAATTTGAAGACATTTCATCCACATCCAAAGCTTGATCTTATACGTTCATGAAAGGTTAACGATTAGTCAAAAGAGACAATGAAAAGTGACATACATGGATAAGGCTTTCTAACCCTTTGAACCACTTACTGCAGGACAAGGGTGAGCCTGGAATGGATGATGGTATGTTGCCCCTTGCAATGGATGTAAAACATGTAATAGTGAGTATGCAAATATTAGACGACAAGGAGCAGCAACTAATGCTATTTATTTGGAGAAGGAAACAAAGTTTCCTCTTGATTGGATTTGATTGTGTATTTTTATATATGTGATAAATGTCATTGTAACTTGGTTGGTATGAAACATTATTCTTAGGTGGGTAAAGGATGAGTTTGGGTTGGTGTTGAGTTTGTTTCTTGTGTGATGGTGGGTAAAGAATTAGAGGATTCTTTGGATGTACCATGGGGTATGTATGGGGTTCATTGATTGAAGGGGATCTAATGGACACTTGCACATTCATAACCTCAGTGGTCTTGGTTTGATGTATCCCTAAGGAAGAAATATCATTTTATTACAACATAATAGTCACTCTAGGAGGATAGTTTTTAGGAGAATGACAATACAAATGTTCTTGACATTCAAAGATTTTTTTTTTGAAAGTGTCTTCATCATAAGTAAGGGAGCTATCAATGGTTATAAGATTTTCATGATTCTCATCGATTGAATCTTGGAACACCAGAATATCATCTTCATCAATAGGAGAGATATTAGGAGAGGGGAAAAGTTTATTGTTGTCCATAATCTCATTTTCATGTGTCATAACATCTACCTGAGTAGATATTTGAGGAAAGTGACAATAAAAAGGTGCATCACATGTCATGGTTAGATGTTGTAAAGAAGCTTCATCACAAAGAGGAGAAACATGAAGGGGAGTACAACTATTATTTTCATGTGTGCAAATGATTAGATATTCTTGTTCAAATAGAGCCTTCCAATTGTTAGGAACATTAAGAAGGAGAGAAATAATGCTATAACTCTCAATCATTGGGTTTCTTGATACCAACATATCCTCCTCACAGATGTATTTTTCATGAGCATTTTCATAAATAGGGGAGTTGTTGGGAGATGAATGGATACTAGGTAAAGTTTTGGAAATGCATTCATCTTGTATTGTTATACTATCTTCCCAAGGGGAATGAGGAGAAGAAAAAATAAGACCTTCACGATGGTCAACGATTGTACCTTCTTTTGCCAAGATACCTTTGTCACTAAAAGGAGAGGTATCAGGAGAAGTATAAGTATGATCATTATGGTTATCTATGTTTGTATTCCATTCTAACACATCATCCACACAAAGAGGAGAGATAGGAGGGAGTGTAAGTTTAAGACAAGCATTAACATTTTCATTCTCTTGTGCTAAGAGACTATCATAACTAGGGAATGCATTGAATGAAGGACTAGAATACTTGTTAACTAGATTTTTCTTTGCAAATTTGGATAAGATTGAAACTAAAATTTTGAAATAACAATCTATGCTAACTCAAAATGAAATGTAAAAGGATAAAATGGAATACAATTTTTAGGTAATAATTGACTAATTATGATATGTAACAATATGAGAATGAAAACTTGAAATTTAAACCATGCATAAAATGAGTTAATTTAGGCTAGATTTGAAGAAATGCATGTTATAGAAACTCAACCCACTGATAAAGATAATTAATGGCAGAAAATAGAAACTCAACCCACTAATACAGATTAAATGTGAAAAGGGACTGATTCGCCCAATGTGGCGAATGAGTCCCAATATGGACTTTTTGCATAATTTTTAGAAATTTTTGAGCGATTTTGATGTTTTTTGAGTTTCATGATGTAGACCTAAGTTAAAAATGTAGAATTTTAGACAAATTAAATGAATCTAGATGCCAAAAATGCAACCTAAATGCACTTTTCTATGAATGCAAAATATGAAACCTAGCATGCAAATGAATTCATGCATGTCCTAATGCAAGATCAATGCAAGCTAGATGTATGATGAAGGAATAAAAATCAAACAAGAAATTATTCAAAAATTAGGTTCACCAAAATGAGCCAGATATTTGTAAGGTTGTAGGAATTCTATTTCTCTTTTGCTCAATTAGGGTTTTTCACCTAATGAAAAGAGATAGATCCCACACCCAAAATCTAGGTGCTTCACTCAATCTAAGGTATGAATGATGAAATTATGTCTAAATTCAATGATTGAAATGCAAGAAACTAATGAAAAATATTTATTATTGAATGGAAACTAAAGAATGCAACTTGTTTGAAAACACATTGTGTTTCGCAGAAATGGACTAGAAATGTGATAAAACTGAACAGAAAAGGATGAAACTAAAAGTGTTCACTTGATATATGGATGGAGACTATAAATGACTTCTTAAATGTTGTTGATCTTGGTTTTTAGGCCTAGTGGGACTCATTCACCATTCTTAGCGAATTAGTCCCAATTCTGTAAAACTATTCCAAAGCCTGTTTTAGACAAATGGGTGTCTAAAAATGCAAAAAAACTAAAAATGGGCCAAGAAGTGGGACTCATTCACCACTCATGGTGAATGAGTAGAATTTTTAATTTATGAATTTTCAAAGGTGGAAACTAGAGCCTTTGATCTACACTTTTTGCTTCTCTAGGTGTTTAGTTCTGAAACTGTCAAATTCAGGCCCGAAAGTGACCTTTTGTGGGTATTTTGATTTATCTAATGAAGATATGACTTGATAAACTTTGAAATGCAATATTCAAAAATTTCTAAGCCTCCAAGATGCCTAAATTTTCAAACACACAAGACAAGAAGGAGAAATGTTGGATGTTAGGGCATGGGGGTTTGCCTTGGTCAAACTCCTTTTAGGTAATTAAACCAAAATGAGAAAAGAATGTAATGAATCATTCATTAATGGATTTATTAACTTTCCATGAAGATTGATCTTGAATTTCTACAACAAAACATGAATAATCTTCCCTTAAATGTCTTAGGAAGCTATCTTTATGACTTGCAATGATCAAACCCTAACTTGCTTGACTTGATAGAGAATATAGATGATGAATAAATGATAAGAAATGTTTGAATGAGTTATGAGATATAAATTAGGGTGTAGAGACTTGATTTTATAGGCAATTCACCTTATTTTCCCATAAATGGGATCCCTAAGGCTAACATGTAAAAATAATAAACTTAAATTTCAATTTGTCCTACTCAAAGGATAAAATTGGCCCAAATGGGACTCATTTTCCACGTTGGGAAAATCATTTCCACTTGTCAGGGACATAGTTGCTACAAGCAGTGAATTAGTCCCAGTGGGGCCCATTTTCTAGCTGGATTCTTAGGAGATAAGAAAATAAGGTTTATATGACATCTATGTTAGTTATTTCATGAAATATTGCCTCGAGATGCACAATATGGGATAATAGGGGACTATTAGTGATTATGTGAAGACCAATTAGGGCTTGGGACACATAATTCAATGTGAAAGTGAGATTAAGTACACTTTTCAAGACTAAAATAAGGTCCACATAACCTACAAAAGCACAAGAACCAATGTCAATGTGCAAGACACATTACAACACTAGAAGTCAAATTTAGTTTACAAGCCTTCTAGATTGATGTGAAAATGCAATTAAATACATTTTATAATGTTCAATAAGGGAAAATGGGTTCGTTAAATCTAGAAAAGCGTGAAAGTCCTTTACAACACTTTACAACATATTTACAAGACATCGTTAAATTTATTTAAAAGGGTCCATGACCTCGTGTGGATGTGAAAAACACCTGACAACACCAAATCAAGACCTCATTAAGTCCAATTTATCATCAATTATTCCCCAAATCAAGCAAGTTGCCTTTTTCTATGGTGTAGTTTTTGTGCTCTCGTTTACTATTTGTAGCTTTCTATTACAGTTTATATAATTTCTATTATAACTTCATTTCTAGTATGTGCAGGATCATCATAGAAAAAATAGGCCCTTAAGTGGCAAAAAATTCAAAAAAATTAGAGTTAGGCAACTTGATGTAAAAATTTGAATAAGTTATCTATATTACTTCAAAAATATGTAAGAATAGAATATGTAGAAAATTGAATGTAGTTTCTAAAATACTAGGTTTATTTTATTTTTTTAAATCTATTTGGTAAAAAATTGAAATTTCAATGTAGTGGTACTTAAATTTCAGGAAAAAAATAAGAAGTAGGTGTCTATCTGACCACCCTAATCACAATAAAATGATAATAGTTCATATAATATTTTAGATATAAGTAGAGTAGTCATGTCCCGATGTGATGCACATTTTTTGTAATTTTTTTCCATTTAAATAATTAATTATGATTTTTTTATTACAAATTTTAAAAAACTTGGTCAAAACTTCATGAAATTCATTTTTTTTTTAATCCTATAGATGTGAAGCATGTTTTAGATTCAAAAAATGTGATATCTTTTGAAAGCTATAGATGTTTTTCAATTAGCCTATCAATCAAGAATTTAGTTGTAATTTAAATAGAAAATGAATAATAATTATTTATTAAATTCAAAGTAAAGCATAATTTATATTGGTGGAAAGTTGAGAATCTCCTTTAAAAACCCTTTTCATTTCATCAATTTTTGGTAAAAACAAAGTCGTCAGCCACATACCCTACACATTCCCATTATATCACCACTTTTTGGCCCATCATGGTCCTGCACATACCCTTTCATTGTTCTTAACTTATATTGCATTTTCATTCATCTTCCATTAAGTACCCCTTGCATGAGTATTTGGTGTTCGATTGGTAATACTACAGTGAAGGAAAATTTTGAGACTCATGTCATCCCATGATAGGACAATCATCGTGGATCTTGGGTTGTCTAGCTCTTTCACTCCTAGTATTGATACTAGTACACTAGGTATGGACCATACCCTTAACAACTCTTTACCTTCAAGTAGTGTGACACATGTAGAAACAATGGAACTTGCTAGTGTTCCACAAGAAAATATAATCCAAATTCATGAATAATTATCCAACCTACAACATCAAGTGCCAAATGAGAACAATTTAACTACTTCCATCCCTACTATAGATAGCATTCACTACATGCTTGAAAGTGAAGATGGACTTGACCTTGTGAAAAACATAGTTCAAATATGTGGAAAATACCTCACCTCAACCACTAGACATACTTAACCTAAAATTAATGTCACAAGCGAAGGAGGAACTAAATTCCTCCTCTCACAACAACTGCCTCAATTCCTACCTATACGAACCCTCAAGTCACAACAACAATGTAACCAATGAGTAATGTGATTCCTTCCTTGGGTATTTCCACTAGCATCCCTAGTACCTTTGTGGAATTGCACATCAAATATCCTACTACTTTACCACCTATAAGAATTCCATTCACTTTTCCCTCAAACACATACACCCCATCACCTTTTTCACCTCTGTCTCATAACACAAGCAATGAACCTCCCATAAATCAGCTCTTCCAAACTGTTTCATCCCTTCAAAAACAAATTTCTACCATCAACCAAAATTAAAATGGCCCGCCTACATATTATGTGTGCCATAGAAAAAAGGACCCTTTGCTTGACATGGGATTAATTCATGATAAAATGGACTTAATGAGGCCTTGATTTAGTGTTGTGAGGAATTTTATGCATCCACACTAGATCTTGGACCCTTGCAAATTGAATAACATGCTTTTAATGATGTCTTGAAAAGGTGTTGTAAAGTCTTGTAAAGGACCTTCACGCTTTTCTAGACTTAACTAACCTATTTCTCCCTAACCCAACATTATAAAATGTGTTTAATCATATTATCAATTCAATATAGAAGGTTTATAACTTAAATTTAATGACAAACTAGTGTTGTAGTGTGTCCCACACATTCACAATAATTCTTGTGCCTTCCTAGGCTATGTGGGCCTCATTTTAGTGTTGAAAAGTGTATTAAATCACACTTTCACATTGATTTATGTGTCCCAAGACCTATTTTACATTTACATCATCACTAATAGGCCCTAACTAACCCATATTGTGCATCCTGAGGCTTTTATTGATCAAATACTCGACAAAGATGCAATTTAAACCTTATTTCCTTATTCCTTGGATGCTTAGCTATTGGAATGGCCCCTGTGGGATCCATTCACCATGCATGTTGAATCATTCCCCTCTAGGTGGCACCCATTCACCATGTGTGGAAAATGAGTCCTATCTGGCCCCCATTTTGACCTTTGAGCAGGAAAAAGTGAAATTTATAGTTTATTTTCACTACATGTCGACCTATGATGAGGTATTATCGGGTACTAAGGCACAATTGTCTATAAATAAGTATTTTTATCCTCATTTTACATAACAAAAACTCATTTTTACATCTCTTATCATTGATTGATCATCTATCTTCTCATCGAAGTCAAGCAAGCTAGGGTTTCTTCATTAGAAGTCATCAAGTTAGCTATCTAAAGCATTCAAGGGTTGAATCTCCCTCCATTGCTAAAGAAATTCAATATCAATCATCATGGAAAAGTAATACACTCCATTATTTTATGCTTCATTCATTTATTTCATCATTTAAGTCTAATTACCTAAACGGGGTTTGACTTAGGAAAACTCCCATGCCCTAACATTCAACATATCTCGATTTTACCTAGTTTTTATGCAGATTTAGGACTCTTGGAGGCTTAAGAATCATTGAATATTGAATTTCAAAGTTATTCAGGTCATATCCCTATCATTCAAGTCAAAGTGTCAAGGAAAAGTCATTTTTAGACCTGATTCTGACAATTTCTAAAGTAGACACTTGTAGAAGATGGAACTGCAGATCTGGATCTACAAAATCAAGTCCTGATTTTGCAGATTATTGTAGGAGGATTGAATCACCAAGCATGGTGAAGTAGTCCCATATGTAGTCCTGAAAACTAGTTTTTGTTAGAAATCATCTCTTAGTAGTCAGAAACTTATCTCTGGAAGTTTTCACCAGAACAGGGACTAATTCACCCTAGATAGCAAATGAGTCATAACAAGCTTGAAAAACATCATCAACAACATCCGAGAATCAATTTTGAGTCTTCTTCAATATCCCAGGTGCACTCTATTCAGTTTCATCTATTTATGTTTCCATCTTCTTAGGTTTCTAGTACATGTTTGCATTCTACACTGTGTTTTCCAACATTTTGTATTAGATTAGTTTGCATTCATTTATTTGCATTTGTAAGCTTTAAAACACATCCAAATACACCACATTTTCTTTCCATCCATTCATACATTAGTCTTGAGTGTTAACGTTGTGCATTTTGGCCCTATTCTCTCTCCTTCTAGGTGAAAAACCCTAGGAGGAGCTAAGAAGGATTTAAGAGCCAAAATCCTTCGTTACATTTTGGTGAACCTACCTTTTAGAATACTCTATTGTCTGATTTTGGATTCCTTCATCATAGATCTAGCTTGCACTAGGGTTTTCATGATTCATTTACATGTGAGGTGTTAAATCTTGCATTCATCAAAAAGTGCATTTAGGTTGCATATGTAGCATCTAAATTCATTTAGATTTACTAAAATATTTTATTTTCACTTAGCTCTGCATCTTGGCACTTAGAATTCATAAAAATCAAGTTCAAATTTTTGAAAATTTTGCAAAAATTCCATATTGTGACTCATTCGCCACCTTGGGTGAATCAGTCCCTTTTAACCCCTGAAACAACACTTTACAGATCTCATAATTTTTTTTTTAGGCTTCCGATTGGTGCCTTAACTTGCATATATTAGTTAGTTACATTTTTATAGCATGCATTTCATCAAAACTAGTCTCAATTAGCTCATTTCACACATAATTTAACTTTCACATTTGCATTCTCCTATTACAATCAGTCAATTGTTCTTTGAAAATTGCATTTTATTTTAGACTTTTATATTGCATTTTGAGTTAGCATAGATTGTTATTTCAAAATGTTAGTTCATAAGCATGATCATCATATCTTCACTGCATGTCAATATTATTAGAGTCTCTTAGTGTAAGAGAATGAAAGTGTTAATTCTTGTCTTAAACTTACATTCCCTCGTATCTCTCCTATTTGTGTGGATGATGTGCTGGAAGAGCATACAAACATAGACGCTCATGATGATCATGATTATAATTCTCCCAATACCTCTCCTTTCAGTGACGAAGGTATTTTGGTGAAAGAAGACACAATCGTTGAGAATCATGAGGCTCTCATTTGTCCTTCTCCTCATCCCCTTTTGCAGGATACTATAACATGAGAATGCGATTATAAATGATGAGGATGATAGATTGGTCTTAAATAATCAAATATTTAAGGTCTACAACAACCCTCTTTATGACCATTCCCCTACACCTCCTATTTTGGTGGATATTAGGGAACAAAACAATGAAGTCATACATGACCATGATAATCAAATTTGTTCTTCTCCTAGTATCTCTCCTAGTTGTGACGAAGATACTATGTTGTTAAAAAACATAACCAATGAGATTCATGACAATCTTTGTTGTCCCTTTTTACCTATGGAAAACTTTATTGAGAAAAACAATTCATTCATTGATCCTCCTCATACTTATGATGAAGCTACTTTGCAAATTTCAACCTTAGATGAACATATTACATGCTCTCCTAGTATGGTAGACAACATGGAATGAGAAAATGTGACCTTAGAAACAACTAACAATCAAATACAATCTTCCCCTACTCAAACACATTCAACCATTATTAACTCCCTTGGTTGCGATGAAGTTATTTTGGATGAACCAAACCTTAATTGTCATGAACATGTGGCTTGTTTTTCTCCTAAGAACTCTCCTTCTAGGGAGGATATTATCAAAAAAGACAACACTAACATACCATTCAAAGACACTAATGACTCTCACTTGTTATAGGATGTTAACAATATTCAACCTCATTACACCCTTTACCCACCCTCGCATAACCTTCATCCTTCCAATAAACCTCGCTACACACTTTACCCACCTTCACACAAACAAAAAAATCCAAATAAACCTCAACTCATTCTTTACGCACCTTCACATCAGCTTCATCCATCCAATAAATCTCACTACCCCCTCTGCCCATGTCAAACCAATGTGTTGCAGCAATCTAGTAATGATACTATTGCTCATACGTATAACACTCAAAATAATTCACAACTATCACCACCAATCCCACCCTCCTTACCTTTACCCAATCCACCTAGTGCTCCTCATTACATCCTAACCAAAAAGAAGTATGATCTTGTTGAACAATTAAATAACACTCCAGGAAATATTTCCCTTTGTGATTTACTTCAAAACTCACCAAATTACAACAATATTCTTCAAACAACCTTAAAACAAATCAAAGCTCATCATGGTACAACTTTGAATGATGTGGCGGCTATCATCCAAAAACCAAATCTTGACATTACCTTTCATCAACATGAGCTCCCTCCTTTGGATTTGTGTAATCAACTTGATGCCATTATGATAATTGCTCAATTCAATCGCTTTCGTATCAAGCGCACCCTCATCAATAATGGTTCTACCATTAATTTGTGTAGTCTGAGTCTCTTTGATCGATTATATGTTGACAGATCACAAATCAAACCAGATTATGTATCTATTTGAGGATTTTATAACGCAACAAAGCAACCACTCGGTGTAATCACTTTTCCTATTATAGCTAGCATTGTTACTTTGCAAACTCATATTCATGTCATGCCCTATGATCTCTCATATAATCTTCTTTTAGGTAGACAATGGATTAATAAGATGAATATAGTGCCTTCAACCCCTCATCGTAAAATGAAATATGTCTATAACAATCACATTTATCATGTTGAAATAGATCCCAAGCCTGAAAGTTGCTTGCAGCTTGAAAAAGGAGCTATAAGTCCTTTGAAAACATTTATTCCCACATCCAACATAGAAATTGAACACAACAATGAGAAATGGCCATCTAAATTATTTGGTGACGATTAGGGATCCTTAGAATTCACACCCTCATTTTTTGGAATATACATACTCACACAAAAGAAATATGTGACACAAAATTCAGATAACCCTTCACAAGCATCCACCTCAACCACTTTAGACAAACACACAAACTTCACTAGAACCCTTGATGAACATTACAACGAACAACCACCTAATTCAAAAGTAATGAAACAGATTTATGGAAAAGGGTATGACCTCATGAAATAACTTGGATATAGTGGAAAAGGATGTGGTGCTCGAGAACAAGGTATCCACAACCCTATAGAGCCTAACACACAAAAAACAACTCATGTTCTTAGTTATTGTCATTTGATCGAGAACAACAAGCCTTCCCTCAACATCAATACTATCACACCAGACTCTTCCAAGACTCTTCTTTATTCACATATATAATCATAGTTGCTGCTCCTTTCCATTCCATAGTTGTAGGATCATAATATACTCACTATTGCATGTTTTGCATCTATTACAAGGAGCAACATACTGTCATCCACTTTAGGCTCACCATTGTCCTGCACTAAGTGGGGGGAAAAGAGTTAGATAACCTTATCCATTGTATGTCACTTTTCATTGTCTCTTTTGAATACTTGTTAACTTTTCATGAACATATATGAGCAAGCATGGGATGTGGACAACATGTCTTAAGATTGACTCACATGTGACATATTCTCTTTCTTCATGACGCAGCTTATCAAAAAAATATGACTTGTCATAGGGTTTTCTGAATAAGCTCTCATGATATCCCTTCCTCTCTTCTACTTTTAAGTAATTTCTCATAGAACTATTTGTAGAAATTCCTTTAAAGTGGGGGCCATACATTACCATAATTCATTTGCATTCTTGGTTCCTAGTGAAGCCTTGTCATTTTTGTGATGCGTTTGTCACTTTGTGGATGACATTGGGTGTGATGTCCCTCATAAGTGTGATCTATCTTAGCATATTGCATTCCTCTTGGTGGCCTGATGTGATGCACTACATCCCCTAAGTTTTGAATATACTATTCTTTGATTGGTCCTCTCTTAGAGACATTAGACACAATGTTCCCTAAGTGACTGACCTTGCATAAAATTAACAAGACTCCTTTGAATATCTTTTTATATCACATTTTTGCATTTTTCCATCTTGCATAACACAACTTGTATGATTGTGGTGCCTTTGTCTATTTTTTCATAGTATTTTTTTCCTTGTGGCACCTTGTTAAAGTTATCAACATGTATAACTTTAACATGGTTGAGTAGGAAGCCCAACTAGTAGCATGACTTTTCACCATAGCCACTTTTCTGTTTGTTTGTGAGTGCATACCAACTAGCGTATATATCTTACCTTTTTGGGATTTCTCACCCTATGGACAACTAGTTCTATGGCCCCAAACTGAGTAAATTTGGGCCTTCTCACCCAATGAGCCATCATGTGTTCTGTCACCACAGAGTGAGTGCATCTATTCATCCCCTTTTTCTTCTCTTGTTCTTGTCATTGCATCATTTTGCATCTTCATGGTTTGGTTTAGGATCTTGTATCCTAGGGGCTTGTGCAACCTCCTTGATCTTTGTCATTCTTTGTCATAGAAAAAAGGACCCTTTGCTTGACATGGATTAATTCATGATAAAATGGACTTAATGAGGCCTTGATTTAGTTTTATGAGGCATTTTATGCATCCACACTAGATTTTGGACCCTTGAAAATTGAATAACATGCTTTGAATGATGTCTTGAAAAATTCTTGTAAAGTCTTGTAAAGGAACTTCACACTTTTCTAGACTTAATTAACCTATTTCTCCCTAACACAAGATTATAAAATGTGTTTAATAAAATTATCACATCAATCTAGAAGGTTTATAACTTAAATTTAATGATAAACTAGTGTTGTAATGTGTCATGCACATTCACATTGATTCTTGTGCCTTCGTAGGCTATGTGGACCTCATTTTAGTGTTGAAAAGTGTATTAAATCACACTTTTACATTGATTTATGTGTCCCAAGCCCTATTTGACATTTACATCATCACCAATAGGCCCTAATTAACCCATATTGTGCATCCTGAGGCTTTAATTGATCAAATACCCGACAAAGTTGCAATTTAAACCTTATTTCCTTATTCCTTGGCTTCTTAGCTATTAGAATGGTGCCTATGGGACCCATTCATCATGAATGGTAAATTAGTCCCCTCTAGGTGGGACCCATTCACCATGTGTGGCGAATGAGTCCTATCTAGCCCCCATTTTGACATTTGAGCAGGAAAAAGTGAAATTTAAAGTTTATTTTCACATTTCAGCCTATGATGAGGTATTATCAAGTACTAAGGCACAATTGTGTATACATAAGTATTTTTATCCTCATTTTACATAACAACTCATTTTTACATGTCTTATCATTAATTCATCATCTATCTTCTCATCCAAGTCAAGCAAGCTAGGGTTTCTTCATTAGAAGTCATCAAGTTAGATTTCTAAAGCATTCAAGGGCTGAATCTTCCTCCATTGCTACAAAAATTCAAGATCAATCATCATGGCAAGGTAATCCACTCCATTATTTCATGCTTCATTCATTTATTTCATCATCTTTGTTTAATTACCTAAACGGGGTTTGACTTAGGCAAACCCCCATGCCCTAACATTCAACTTATCTCTCTTTTACAGTCTAGTTTGTATGCAGATTTAGGACTCTTTGAGGCTTAAGAATCATTGAAAATTTCATTTCAAAGTTATTCAATTCATCTCCTTATCATTCAAGTCAAAGTATCAAGGAAAAGTCATTTTCAGACCCGATTTCGACAATTTTTGAAGCGGACACCTATACAAGATGGAACTATAGATCCGGATCTATAGAATCAAGTCTCAACATTGTAGATTCTTGCAGGAGGAATAATTCTCCAGCCATGGAAAATTAGTCTCATCTGTAGGCCTGAAAACTAGCTTTTGTGAAAATTCATCTCTCATTAGCTAGAATCTTCTCCAAAAAATTTCACCAAAACAAGATCTGATACACCCAAGATGGTGAATGAGTCCTGTCAGGCTTGAAAAACATCATCAAAAACATCCCAGAATAAATTTACAATCTTCTTCAATACCTGAGGTGCACTTTGTTCAATTTTATCTATTTTTGTTTCCATCTTCTTATGTTTCTAGTTCATGTTTGCATTCTACAATATGTTTTCCAACATTTTGTATTAGATTAGTTTGCATTCATTTATCTACATTTGTAAGCTTTAAAACACATCCAAATACACCACATTTTCTTTCCATCCATTCATACATTATTCTTGAGTGTTAACGTAGTGCATTTTGGCCCTATTCTCTCTCCTTCTAGGTGAAAAAACTTAGGAGGAGCTAAGAATGATTTAAGAGCCAAAATCCTTTGTTACATTATGTAAAAAGCAGCCGACTATCCTATGAAATATTGCAAACACTGATGCCACAAGGTGTAGAGGGTCCTAGATTCAAGAAATATGGGGGAAAGGGAAATCCTTCTAACCATGTTAATGGTTATACCACCTTTTGTAGTGACTTTATCCTTGCTGAAAAACTCTTGGCTAAGCTTTTCCCTAGGTCCTTCAAAGGTACTACCTAGGAATAGTTCTCTTCATTACCAAAAAACTCAATTCATTCTTTCAATGAACTTGTTGAGGTATTTTTCAACCATTTCCAAGGGTCATATGACTCCTAAGATGACATTGGCCGATTTCATGAGATGTAATAGAAAATCTAAAAAGAAAAGATAACTAACTTTATCTTATGCTTTATTCCCAAATTGATGTCAACATTCATGATCCTCACCTTCAAAATATGTTCACAGAAAATTTTCAAAGATACAAGATAAGCTTACCATGATAAAATTACCCTCCATGCACTTGGGTACTACCCTCCATGATTATCAAAATTCAGTTAGTAGTCAAGATACAAAATCCACTTCTAGCTGAACTGAGTAGTCTGAGCCTGCAAACCAAAACAACTCCCAACCTTTAAAAAAATAGAACAAAGGTTTCCTTCAATTCAATCCCCCTCAGCAAAAAACTAAAAATTTCAATAACCAAGTAGCTATTGTTAAATCCATAATGCCCTTTTTGTCTTTGGCAGTGTATGCTTGTTCCTTGTTGTTGCCCCATATATCATGCACATGTGTGTTCTTTTGTGTCTATATTGGTTTGCCATAGGATATTGATCTTGGGGGCTTCTACAACCCTCCTAATCATTTTCATCCTATCTCACTAGCATTGGTACACTTGGACCCCTCGTGATGTGAGTTTTTCTACTTTAGTGTGAGTTTGAAGAAAGTTCCTCCTCTCACTAAACTGGGGGCTAAATGTAGTGTAGAAAAATGTATCCCTTTACACTTTCACACTTGTTTGGGCCCTCCCTACTAAAATCAGGCTTCTTTATGCCTTATTTAGTCCTATTTTGCATCCACAAGCCTTATTTAATGCATCATTTTGTGAATAATACTAACAAATATCTAATAATCAATCATAATTTAGTGATTTTTTATTGTATGGCCCAAAATTAGTGATTTGAGACTCATACACTACCTTGGGCATATGGGTCCCACCTAAGTTTTGGGGCCTAGTCCTAGATTTTGCATAGAACTTAACATTTCTTGAAATTTGTGTCCCAAGCCTAGCCTACTGGGACTCATACGCCCCAACTGGCATATGAGTCCCACTTAGGTTGAACCTATTTTGAATTCAAATTATTGGTGGGATTTTATTCTCCTAGATTTGATGTTGGCTTGTAGTGTTGTAATTTCAAGAAAATTGGCATAAACAAGTATAAATACAAGGTTATTTCACATATTTTCTCTTGGCAATTTCAAGTCTTCAAACAAGCTAGCAATTTTTCGTGAACAAGTATCCTAGCAATTTTATGACATCAATAGCATTCGAGAGCTGATTATCAAGCATCATGTTGAAGTCATCATGCATCATGTTTTTTTTTTTAGCTAACATTTGCAATGTAGGTTCTTATGAATCTGAACCATATATTTTTGGCACCTTAGGACTGTCTAGTCTCTTCTAGGTATTTTCACCTAAAAGGAGAAAGTAGGGCCAAAAATGCTAAGGGGTTCAGTCAAATTATGTTATGTATGATGTTATTTATATTAAACAGAATGATATGAATGCAACTAAACTATGAAATTGAGAGATTATGAATGCAAAACCTACGAAACAAGTGATGATTGAAGAAACATTGTATAATGCAATAATGAACTAGAAATTAATTAAAATTGAAGTGTGCACCTGAAATTTTGAAGGAGTCTGGAAATTGTTTCTGAAACACTGTTGATGTTGATTTTCAAGCCTGGAGGGAGTCATTCACCATTCTGGGTGAATTAGTCCCAGTTCTACCAAACTGAGTCAGGACCTATTTCTGACATAAGGGTATCAAAAAATGAAGAAAACACAAAACTGACCTAGAAGTGGGACTCATTCACCACTCATGGTGAATGAGTCCACTTTTGAACTTCTGGATCTTCAAGAGTGGATTCCAGAGCTTCCAATCTACACTTTAGCTTCCTACAGGTGTCCACTTCCCAAACTTTGATTTTCAAACCTGAAATTGAGTTTTTGTTTATATTTTGACTTGTTGAATGAGGAAAAGACTTTATAAATCTTGTAACTTGATATTCAATTATTTCCAAGCTTCCAAGAGTCCTAAATCTACAAATAAACCAGACAAGAAAGAGATATGTTGAGTGTTAGGGCATGGGGGTTTTCCTTGGTCAAACCCCTTTTAGGTAATTAAACCAAAATGATGAAAGAATGGAATGAAACATGCAATAATGGAGTTTATTACCTTTCCATCATGTTTGATCTTGAATTTCTAAAAAAAAACATGAAGAATCTACCCTTGAAGGTCTAAAAATTGATCTTTAATGACTTGTAATGTTAAAACCCTAGCTTTCTTGAGAAGATAAATGATGAATGAGTTGTAAAATGAGTTGAGAGATTGAATGGGGGTTAAAATGGATGGAAAAAAAACTTATTTATACACACTTGTGCCCTAGTAACGCAATGATACCTCATCATAGGCTGACATAAGGTATTTTTAAATAAAAACCCAGAAGGAAATTTGAATTATTTTGAATTTGAAGCCAAGAGGGACTCATTCACCACCCATGGTGAATGGGTCCCACCTTGGACTTTGGTGCAGGAGCACCTTGGCATAATTAGGTCTCCATGAAGCAACTCTTGGAATTTGATTCAATATTGTTGCTTCCACTTTGTAATAATGTTATTTAAGTCTTTTTCATACATTTGAGGGGTCAACATTCAATGTCTTGTCAAAACTTGAACAAATATAAAAAGTTGCCAACTTACCATTTATTATCTAAAAGTTGCAATTAAGGGGTTAACGATATTTTGGTCAGTTGAGAGAAGTTAGGAAGTTAAAAACTGAGTAAAGGTGTTGTAAGTTCCTTTAAAAAGGATTTTGTAATCATTTTATATTTGAGGGTGGTTGAATAAAGAACAAATTTAAAGTAAATCTCTTTTTTACCATTTTTCTTCAAGAAAACTTGCATTTCTAGGTCTTGTATGGAATTGTATGGGCTTTATCTAATGCAAAATTGTTGGAAAATTTTGGTAATGCTATTCACCTTCCATTTGGGCTTAGTTTCATGCATTTTTGTGTTCATTTGAAAGAGATATCTTTGTTTTCCTCATAACAGTCCAAAACCCTCAGTAGGGTATCAACAAGTTAAATAAATTATGTTTCTCTTTAGTCTATTGGCAACATCATCTAATTTTTGGTGAAAATATACTTCTATGCATGTGCTACCATACTCAACTGGTTTTGAGTCAATATCATAAGAACTAAGGTGTTAAAGAATAAGGTCTTGACTAGTTTTTTGAGAATTACAGTTTGAACAAGGTAGTCAAGAGGAACATGGTCTAGGGTTTATGAAGTTGACTGAGGGAACAAACTTCTAAGGGTGAATAAAGCTTTTCGAAGTCAAAAATGAGTTATTTTGAAGGGATTGTGAAGGATATTTGTATCAGGAGTTGATACATTCAATAAGCCATGTCTGTGTTGTAGCCTTTTGAGGCCTATTTAGCAGTGAGAGTAGACAAGTTTGAATCAAAAACTCCAAGGAACTTGTACTGATTTGTCATTATGTTTTAGAAACCTATAAAGGGCATCCAAAAAAATGGTCATAGACTAAAATGAAGCCTTGATTTAAGAGATACTTTTGATAGAATGCATTGGGTATGCTACAAGGAGTTAGGACAGTCTATAGGAAGTATTGAAATATATGAATGATTTGCACTATGGGAGTTAGGTTAGAGTATAGCTAGTTTCTTGAACTCATATGAAGAAATTTCATGCTTTGAACTAGTTGTATTTTTTTCTTAAATATTAAACTTTGTATTTACAGTCCTTTAGTGCCATTCAAGCCTATTAAGGGTAGTTATACCAAATTGATGAAATATGAAAGGGCAGGTTGGGTAGTTGTTTATTCTGATCAAAATGAATTTGAAAAAGGTGTTTAAAGTTCTTTGTTTGACTCAAATAATTGTGATATGTTTTTTGGTTGATTGGTTGTGCTTGGACAAATAAATTTTTCATTAGTAATCATCTTATGCCATTGTGAAAGGTTGGGGGAAGTTGTAAAGGAAGTTGAATTGATTAATGGTGTTGATTGAGTGTTTTGAAGAATTTGAATGAGATTGGAACTCTTACTTCAAATGTTGGAATTGAATAGTGATACAAAGAGGCATTTAGTGGAATAAGTGTGTCAAGGTTTTGTTTTCTTTCTTGGCTATGCATCATAGTTCAAATTGGGTGTCATGAATTATCTTGAATTTAATGTTGTTTGTCAGGTTTACATTCAAAAATACACTTAATTAAGCCTTATGAGTGCATAAAGGGGTCAAATAAAGCATAAGAAAGGTGTAAGTAGTGAAGATAAGCCTAGAAAAGTGTGAAATATTGTTACAAATCATTACAACACTTTAAAATAGGACTTAATGATGAATAAAAAGGGAATATTTAGATTAATTATAATGAAAAGAGTCTACAAGAGTGTAGAAATTTGTTACAACACTTCACAACACCTTCACAAGACATTAATAAAAACATGTTTATTCCATTTGCAAGGGTCCAAGACCTAGTGTGGAGATGTAAAACACCTCACAACACTAAATAAAGGACTCATTAATTCAATTTATCATAAATTAATCCCATGTCAAGAAAAGGGTACATTTTTTATAGTGCAGATCAACAAGTTTTCAAGTCAAGATCCATACCATTCAATCAAGAGTCAAGATCTACATTCATACTATCCATCTCATACAATATTGTAGCCCTTATTCCAAGGGTTTGATTTAGGTTTAAGATTAATTGAAGAGGAATATCCAAGAAAAATTATCAAGGTTGCAAATTTTTCAAAGTTGTCATCTATCTTGCAAGATCATAGAAAGTCACCTACGGGTCAGAATTCAAATTTTCATACTCGGAGATTGGAAAGGAGAGAAGCTACAAAAGAAAACTAGAGGATATCAAAGTTTCAAATCAAATATGATACTAGGACTAAATCGCTGCTTGTGGTGTATGAGTCTTAGTAGACTAGTTTTCAAACTTTTTATGTCTACAGATCCTTCTTTACCCGTTGTAGATTCTAGTTTCAGTGTGAAACCCTAAACTAGGACTAAATCACCCCTACTGATGTATGATTCCCAGTGTGCTTCAAAATTCATAATTTTGAGAATTTAGACTTTACTCTAAGCATCTTCAATTTACCAGGTGCATCTCTATTTATCTCCAGTTTGGATTTGAGTTCATTTTCGAGGTCATATAGTTAATTTTTTCATGTTATTTTCATTTCTTGTCTTTATAAGCCTTTTCCTAGTGGTGAACTCCCTTTTTATCTTTAATCGCACCTTAGGAGACCTATGTCACTAAAAAATGTATTTATTCCTTGATTTGGAATAATTGATGATAAATTGCACTTGACATTTCCTTGATCTAGTGTTGTGAGGTGCTTTACACAACCACATTAGGTCTTGGACCCTTGCAAATTGAATAAAATGCATGTATTGTAAAGTTGTAAATAATTGTAAATGAATTTTACCCTTTTCTTGAATTTTATTAAGCATTTAAGTCTTATATTATTTTAATTCAGAAGTTAGCTTTTCCCTCTTCTATAATGAAATAACTATTTCAATTATTTAATTATTCATTAACCTTTTCTCTCTATAATTAAATAAATGTTATATTTATTTAATTATTTATCCTTTCTTTATCTCCCCAATTATATACTAATTTTTAATTATTTAATAATATTATTTGTTCTCACCTTTATTTTGAAATAAATAAAATTAATATTTATTGATTTCTCCTATGTTGGTAGCCTAAAATAAATTATTTAATTTCTCTTACCACCTCTTTTTTTGTGCCAATCTTATCTTCCACCTCAAGTCTTTAGCTATCTATTTCTTTCTCTCTTAATTAGCCTCCACCCTTGATTAAATTATTTTCTAATTGAATCTTGACCCTTGATCATGATCCTTATTCTAGCCATTCACCTAACTCTTCTCTATAAAAGGATTCCTTTAAACCCTAATTCATTACTCATTCATGATTGATTGATTCAATCACCATTCATCTTTCATTCATATTATCAAGTCAAGCAAGCAAGATTCTTCATCCTTTGTTGCAGCAACTCAAGATCTATCATCATGGTAAGTTTCTAATTACATTGTTTCATGTTTCATGCTTCATTATTTTATTTCATAATTTTGGTTTAATTACCTAAATGAGGTTTAGCAAGGCAAACCTCGAATCCCTAACAATCAATATTTTCTCTCTTTGTGTGATTGCAAATTTAGGTGATTGGATGGGTTGGACATGATTGAAGACTAGGTTTCAAACTTGCTGGAGTCATTTCCCTTTTGGTAAGGTCAAAATATCCACAAAAAGTCACTTTCAGGCCCAAGTTTTGTAGTTTCAGAACCAAACACTTAGAGGAACAGAAAGAGTAGGATGAGAGCTACAGATTCCACTTTTGACTTTTCAGAAAATACAAAGTGGACTAAGTCACCAACAGTGGTGACTTAGTTCCACTATGCATGTTTGTTAGACCGTTTTGTAGATTTGGATACCATTTGGACAAAATGAGTTCAAGAGTTGTTTCCCAGATCTGGGACTAAGTCACCCAACTTGGCATAAGTGTCCCAATTAGCTAGAAAATTAGATTTTCCAAATTTTTAGAGGAATTTACAATCTTCATTCTATACTTCATCAGTTTCTAGGTGCACAATATTTGTTTAGCATCTTTATCTTTTTCTTCATTGCATTCATTCTATCATTTTGCATACATCGCTATGTTTTCAAAAAACTTGCATTTCTTATATTTTAGATTGCATATAGATCATTTCATTTAGACATATTTCAACTATACTAGCATTATTCTTTAGTGAACCTCCAATTTTTTTGGGATACCTTTCTCCTTTTAGTTAAAAAATCCTAGAAGTGTAAGAGAGCTCCTCCCTATAAAAATTTGCAATTCATTTTGGTGAACCAATTTTTTTAATATATTCTTTTCTAATTTGGAGACCATCATCATCTTAGAATTAGCTTACATCTCATTTTGCATTAGTTAAAGTTGCATTCTAGGGTTTCAATTTTTGCATTAGTTAAAGTGCATATAGGTTGCATTTTTAGCATCTTTATCATTGATTTTTTTTTAAATTATGTATTTTTAAGTTAGGTCTACATCATAGAACTCAAAAAACATAAAAATCAACCAAAAAAATACCTACTGGGACTAGTTCGCCACCTTGGGCGACTTAGTCCTTGTTAATCCTTGAAACTGTCATTTACAACATTGAAAACACTATTTTAAAGCTTTTGTTTGCTGCCCTTACCTATCTATATCAGTTATCTAAGTTTCTATAACATGCATTTCATAAAGTATAGCTTAATTTGGCCCATTTCATGCATTGTTTAATTTCAAATTTGCATTACCACATTGTTGCATAGCATAATCAGTCAACTATCATCTAAAAATTGCATTTCCTTTTATCCTTTTAAATCACATTTTGAATTTTCATAGATTGTTATTCATACATGTTAGTATCTATCCTTTCCATGTTTGCAAAGAGAAATTTAGTAAATAAGCATGCTATTCATTCATACAATGCATTCCCTAGTTATGATAGTTGCTTAGTACAAGAGAGTGCAAATACAAACACTTTTCTTAAACTTACACCCCCTCCTGTCTCTCCTATTTTTGAGGATGATGTGTTAGAAGAGAATACAAACATAGATAACCATGATGATCATAATTGTACTTCTCTTGATACCTCTCCTTTATGTGAAGAAGGTATCTTGGCAAAAGAAGGTACAATCATTGAGAATAATGAAGGCATTGTTTGTTCTTCTTCTCATTCCCCTTGGGAAGATAGTATAACAATACAAGATCAATTCATTGCTACCACTTTACCTAGTCTCCATTCATATCCCAACACCTCCCATACTTGTGCAAATGAGGATACAATCGTGAATGATCATCCAATGATTGAGAGTTATACCATTATTTCTCTCCTTCCTAATGTTCTTAACATTTGGAAGGGTCTATTTGAGCACAAGGATCTAATCATTGGCACACATGAAAATCATAATTGTCCTTCCCCTAATATATCTCCTATTGGTGAAGAAGATATTATGGTATTACACAATCCAATCGATGAGAATCTTATGTGGGAAAATATCATAGAACAAGACAATTCAACCATAGATAGCTCCCTTACTTAAGATGATGACATTTTGGAAGAACTAATCCTTGAATGTCAAGACCATTTGGATTATTTTTCTCCTAAAAAATATTTTTCTAGGGAGACTATTCTAATGCAAGAAAATAATGAGTCTTCCTTAGATGACAACAAACATGTGATTCTAGATTTCCCTTTATTAGGGATACATCAAACCAATACTGCTAATGTTATGCATGCACAAGTGTCCATTAGATCCCCCTCGATCAATGAAGGGCTCATACATACCCCATGGGACATCCATACCAACCAAGTTACAATGACATTGCTCACATATATAAAAAAGTATATAGAATAAAATCCAATCCCAAACCTAAAAATCTTATGAAACAACATGGAAATGAATGAGATGCTATAGAACAAATTATCTATGCCCCTATAGAGTTTAAAACACAAGAAACAAATCATGGTCTTGGTGATTATCCTTTCATAGAAATCACACCATCAAAAAAACCTTCACTCAACATCAATACTTGTGCCATAGAAAAATGGCCCCTTGTCATTTTCATGGCCTTATAGGTCTTGTTTCATGGTATTTGATATGTTTTTCTTTCATTTCATGTTGCAACTTGGCTTGAACATGCATATTTAGGTACTAAAATTAAAATAATGATGTCTTGTGAAGGTGTTGTGAAGTGTTGTAAGACATTTCTACATTCTTCTAGAATATATTCATTACAATTCACCTAAAAATCACCTTTTTACACATCATCAAGTCCTATTTTGAAGTTTGTTAAAGTATTATAATAATATTTCATACTTTCCTTGGGACAAATTCACTATTTATCTCTTCTTATGACTTAATTGATTCCTTTATGCCCTCATATGCTTTAATTAAGTGTATTTTTGGATATTATCTCAACAAACAACATTTAATGAAACTTAATTATCGACACTTTTTTTTAGGTCCTAGGTGGGACCCAATCCCCATGGGTGACGAATGAGTCCCCCTTGGCCCCAAATTCAAAATATTTTAAATTTCTTTTTGGGATTTTATTAAAAAAAACTTGATGTCGGCTTGCGATGAGGTACAAATGAGAAACTATGACAAAAGATTGTATAAATAGGAAATTTTCACCTCATTTTACATCTCCTAAAATATGATTCATTCAATAAATCTCATACATGCATTCAAGCATGTTACAACACCAATTCAAGCAACATTCAAAGCACTTTGAAGCATCCATTGACATTACTTTAGATTTACATCATCAAGGGTTTGGTGAGTGTGAACCAGTGATCTTAACCTACTCTAAAAGATGTAAAATAAGGTGCAAAAATAAAGGAAAATAACACTAACTACTCACAATTAGCCTAGTTGAATTCAAAACAAAGAAAGATAACAAAAATAAGATATTTACCTTGTCTTGAATTGATATTTTGGTTGGCCCTTGATGGTTGATTTTGAGTGCTCCTTCAATGGAAAGATGTGCTAAAATTGGATTCAAAATTATCTTGATGAAATGTTGATTGAAATGAGATAAGTGGATAGTTGAGGAGATGAACACGATAGATGCAATGAGAGCATGAAGATGAGCAACAATGGTGGATATGAGAAGATGCAAGTATGAGCTTGAGAGATGAATATGGTTGAGTTGCAAGTGTATGAATGAAAAGTGTTGTTATGAGAGAATTGTTATCAATCAAATATGCACCCTATGTCAGATTTGCAAAAAATTAGACTATCTGTTGAAACATGGAAACTCTTTTCAGATGTGGGCGATCTATGTAAAAAGATAATCTCTAGAGTGAGCTGGTTCTCCGAATGATGATCTTATTCTAAATAACTTTCCAGGAAAAGGGATAGAGAATAATTGAAATTAAAACCAATGACTAATAGATGATTCACTGCAATTATGAAAATTTAGAATTTATCACTCACAATAGTTTATCTATCACAATAGCCCTCACAATCTCATTAGCACATGTTTTCATTAGTGACTTGCATGAAGGTTTAAAGGAACTAAATACAACATGCAACCTGAAACCATGTAATTATGAACAAAGATTCACAACAACAAGACATATAAGGATTCAAATTTGAAACACAAAGACATCAAATTGCCATTATAAAACTGAGACCATAAAAATGAGAACTTTGCTGCTTTATTGAAGCTAAAACAATGTATCTGTCTAAACTGAGTACAAATAGTTTACAAGCTCTCAAGAAGTGTATCAAAGCGAGAAATAATAATCTGGACTCGGAAAAACAATAATTTTTTCATAATATATATCCCCAAAACCCTAATTTGAGCTCAAGAAGAAAGCTCAAGGAAAGGTATCAAAAACTACCCAAGAAGTTTGCATGAAAGTGGAAAAAAAACACTTTTTGCATGCACATATTGAAAACCTTGTCAAAATAGGCATAATTGAATTCTCTAAAATCAATTAAAATAAAAAAAGATAATGATTGATTTCTATAAAATCAATTAAATAAATTAAATATCTAAGGCATATACTTATCCCTCTACTCTTCAAGGCATGAATATAAAATAAAACATACCCTACCTAAGCCTACAATATTATCTTCTCATCATAATTGATTTCCCTAAATCAATTAAAAAAAAAAAGATGCCTGATTGATTTCTATAAAATCAAATAAATAAATAAAATATCTAAGGCATATACTTATCCCTCTATTCTCCAAGGCATGAATATAAAATAAATACCCCCAAGGTATTTAATAGTTAGGAAAATAAAACATACCCTACCTAAGCCTAGACCCATGAAATGTTTGATCAAACAAGCCTAAGGACTTAGGTAAATATCATTACATAAAGATTTTAAACAAGAGGGCATTTGACTTAAGCTTGTTTAAAATGTAAAAAAGACCCTAAATTCAAATTAGGGAAAGCATGAACAAAAATAATGAAGAAACCCTAACTCCTATCATTTTGTACTTTTGCATTTTGGAGAGTTTGGACTCTGCCTGGGAAAGATGACGCTACCATGAGCTAGGGTTTTTAGCTTTCTGAGGAAGATTTGAGCCTCCACTGTTTTGTCAAATCCTCACAAGTTTTTGATGGTAAGCATATTTGCAAGCTTCTTGTGGGCTTTGTGAACTCCTTTTGCTTCATTTTTTAACAGTATTTTTTCCTTAGCCGCAACATGAAGGCAATTTCTGATGCATTATTGTCACTCTATGTTTCTATGTGTCAATACCATACCATTGGCTGCTAGATTTGAGCTCGACCTGGGCAATTTCTACTTGATTATGCTTGAAGCTCAACTGTGGGTCTTTCTCCAATGATGAGGGTAAGTAAATGCCTCTCTTTCTTTGTGCATTTCACTCTTGAATAGCTCATTTTGAGCTAAGTTTCAAAAATATCTAGCCTGTGAGGTTGCGGCTTTTGTAGGTTTCTTAATGATTTTTTTTGTTTACACAGAAAAAATTTGAATCTTAAGCATTGTTGTTTTGTATTGGATATTCAAACAACAAACCCCACATTTTGATAACAAACCCTAGATGGGTTTGGGATTTTATGAAGATTGTGGGCCAACACGCCGTGGCTAGGGTATTTGAGATGGTTATTGAAACCTTGTATCTCTACTGTTGTATTTTTCTATCTGTATGAGCCGCCATGTATTTGGTTTTTCTATCAAAATAGAACCTTTCAAAAGCTTTCTTTTGTGCAAGAATGGCTGCTTCATTGTAACTTCATTTTTGTGTTTTATCTCTTGGCCACCACGAAAAAAAACCCTAGCATGGCGTTGCAATTTCTTTTGATACTGAAAGAGGGTAGTTGGACTGTCATGCCACGATCATAGAAAAAGAGAAACCCTTATTGTAAAAAATAGAAAGTTTACACATACTCAAACTCTGTGATTTGATTTTTTCATGGGTATTGCTAAAAAGCTTTAGAGCCATTGTATATAACACATTCTCTTCTAAAGGTCATCATCTTGCACACAAAAACTCTTTGATTTAAATCTGTAGACTATTTGCTTGCCCTAGTTTCTTATGCACTCACACTCTTCAGGGATGCACTCCAAACCTCCACTCATGTTATGTTCAATGTAAATTCTACCCATTCTAGAAATGAATTCTATGTATTTAAACTCTTATCAAACCCGTTCATGTACACTTGGTTTGACCTTATGCAAAATACTCTTTGAAAGCATACTTTGAAAGCATATTTGAGTGATACAAACAACTCTCTAAAACAATGTACTTTTAAACTGTTTCCCTCTATCACCCAAAACGAAGGTGGGTGTGTCTAACATACCTGAGCACTACATTTTTCACTTGAAAAGTTTCCTCTTTATTACTCAAACAAAAGACTGTATTGTCTGTGTTTTGATCAAATAGTATCACTATTCCTCTTTATGGAACTCTGCATGCATTTTTATGCTCCATTTATTTAAAATTGTCCCATGCACTTACTCTCTTTTCAAATGAAAATTTGAAACAATCCTCTCTAATGAGGCATTATGTATTCTTTTTCACTATCATTGTTTACAGATACAACATTATTGCTCCTTTTTAGAATAACATGAAACAACATTTAATGTGATCAGATTTAAAGCAGCAAAACAATACTATGGCAGGAAAAGCAACAGTGTAACAATATTTTAGATTTGCAATCATCAAAATGATGCATTTCAGTTGAATTGATTGAACTCATTAACTTTATTGTCCATCTGTAGTTTTCAGAAAAGCATATTATTTGATTGTTATGAGTGAATAGTAGGCTTAATGGCTTTGGTGAATGAACTCTTCTATACTCATTTAGTTTTATAATTCAGAAGAACATGATAATTGCATTCCTTCACTCAGCACCATTTGTAATACGAAAGGGGCAACATGCTAAGCTCAACCCTTGTGGGAGGTCGTTTTACCCCACATGCTTAATGTCTTCATAATATGATCATCTTCATGATTTTTCCTATACTTGCACAAGGTGACAAACAATGTTAGCAAAAACAATATATATTATTATGATGTTTCCTTCTTTGATTCTATCCATCTCCCATTTTTGCAACTGTTTCAATGTATTGTTGGCAACATTTTACATTATTGTTAGTGGTTCATATAGGAATGTTCATAGTTGGAGCTCTAACAACACCTCTCTTCTCTTACAGGTTGATTGGAGCTCGAGGACAAAGGATGGTGCACCACTTCTACATCGGCCAAAAGCACAAGCAATGATGATTATGTTCACGCTTATGTGATTTCTTTTCCTGCATCTTCAATAGTGTAGCATGCCCCTCATGATGCATTGTGATAGTTACATCCACGACTTGTGTGGATAGTTAAATTTCTTCTTTCATTTCCATTCTGAAAGAAATGCATTGAAATGCAAAGTTGTACTATCATTTGTATTCTTGCAATCAAATGAAAACATGTAATGTGAATAAATTTTGAAATAAATGAAAGAAAAATGATTTATCATTTGTATACTCAGCTATGTACTCCATTTGATTTGTAAATTATCTCAGCAATACTTTTGAAACTCAGTTTTCTCAAAAATCTTGCAAAACAGATAGCTAATAAGTGATGAATGTAGTGCAAACAACATCTAAGCATGCGTAGAAATAACTGTATTTTCACTTTCAATTATAACAATATTTAATCAGCTCCACGAATTGAGTTGTAGCAAAAAATTGGTAACATTTTGGCGATTTCTACTAAATGCTTGCTAGCTAAGCATTAGATTAGGTTCCTTTTAACACTCCATTGGGCGCGGACTCAAAACTTCCCCTTCATGAAAATCAGAAATTTGAACAACAACACTCCAAACAAAAGCAAAATAAAGTCGAACAATGCAGAAAGCAAACTAACATGCGCAATAGCACTTAGGGAGAGCAAAACAAACTAAAATGAAAATGTGTGTGAAGAACTTATTTGTAGCAACTACTCTATCCTACACTAACTAATGGAAAAGGTATTCAAACAAAACCATTTATGAGTTTTGAAAAATAACTGCCTCTCCTAATCAATCGAGGATACTTTGCATGCTCACAAATTTGCACTAAGAGATGAAAAATGAAGATACTCCCCACACATTGTCGTACTGCAACATGTAAATTGTAATCAAAGGTATAGAGCATGTGAATCTGATCAAGCATACCTCTAGTTTTCCCAGAATGAATAAGTGGGATTTGTTGCTCCTCAACTGCAACCTCATTCTTAGGTGTGTTAGAACCTCTTTGGATCTTGCAAACATCCTTGGCTAGATCTTTGATGGGGCAACCTCTCGAAAGGATGCAACCTGACCTTGTACCACTGGTTCTTTTTTGGTTACCTACTAGTTCAATCTCATCTTTCTAATGAGGATCATTTGAAAAACTATGACCCAACCTTGCGCAACATTCATGAATTATATTAGTGTACAAATCCTCATTAGACCCATCATTGTCCTCTGTATTCATAATAGGCTTTGAGGTGTCTTGACTACTTTCTTGAAAACTTGGAAAGATATCAAGACCCTTACCTTAGACAATAGTGTCAAGCTTTTTCTCAGCTTGATCTTGTTCTATTTGAACTATTGTATCAAGCTTATTGGGATTTTGACATTTGATAGCCATGTCGTCCCTGCTTATTTGCGAACAAATCATGACCTTATCAATACCATCTTCATGGCTTTGATGACCATAACTTGATGGGTTTGTTAGTTTGCATGCATTATCTTAGACATTATTAAAAAAGAAAGGAAGCTCTTCAAATAAATCTATCAAACCTTGAGTTTGGACACCCCCTTTTGCCTCTTCAAGCTGCTGCTCCACACCATCTCTTTCAAAAAATGAGTGTTTGGCATCTAAATTTGAAACAAAGTCTGTAGGTCATCCCAAAACATGTTGTCTTCCTTCTCATCCATAGGTTTTTTGTGAAGGGAGACTAACTACTACCTTACCACAATTCTCCTGAGATGTCAACACCTTAGAGTCTTGAATCTCTTCATGTTGTTTTGGAACTAGTAAGGGTGTAATATGAGATTTGATTTCTCCACTATCCATGAAAAATGGTAATTCATTGAACATATTAGTCAAAACTTGAGAACTATTACTCACCCCTTGATCTAGAATATGTTGCTCTTCAAACAAATCCTCTATCTCTTGCAAACAATGCTCTTGATGTTTTGGGTCTTCTTCTTCCTTATACCAGTTGGATACCTTAAAATAGTCATCTATATTCTACTTCTCCACACATGCAACATTCTCAGATTTAGCTGAGTAAATGATGCAATCAGCAACAACCTCTTGCTCTGTACGTTGCAACAATTGTTTCTCTAAAAAAAAATTATTATCTTCAACAAAACAAGGCAGCTCATTAGTGAAAGCATGAAAGGATTCATGAGGGGAGGGCTTCTCTTGATCAATCTTTTGTTGTTTTAACTGATATTCCTCCATAGCTTTATGCAAAAGATTTACTCTTCTAGCTTCTTCCATGGAAAATTTGATGAGTCATTTTCCAAGAAAATAGATCTATTCTCATAAGGGAAAATTGTGGCACGACAATTGGATTTATCTGATTAGGAAACTTGGGGAATTTTTGGAGTTTCCTGGAGGAAAAGAGGTTTCTTTCTAATGGACTGGTCTCGAATGCTCACAGGATCGTCAGAAAAATTAGAAATCTTAAAACTTGGGATTTTGATCCTCTGAGGAGTCTATTTGCATTCAAAACCACTTTCTTGGAGAGGAAAAGGCTCTACAACTGGCTAGTTTTGAAGCATAACAAGTTTGAAATGTTCCAACCTAGGTTCTTGCAAAGGTAAAGAATCTCTAAAGCTAGGAATTTTGATCTTAGGAGGGTTAGGAGGCTCATTTTTCATAAAACTTGGAAATTTAAACTCACAAACCTCTTCTTGAATAGGATGTTCAGAAATGGCAGGGGTTGTTTGGGCTTCATGCCTTTGAAACTGAGCAAGCAGAAGCTTTGTTTGTGTAGTTGCCTCCTCTCCAAATCCTCCTCAAATTGTGTTCTTTGGGCCTCTAACTCCTGCTCATGGAGATAGGCTTGACAAGCCAGCTCCTCCTGGTGCTGATTATACTCATGTTGCTTCTTGATCTCCTCCAGCTAACTCATGTAATCAAGTAGCATGCTCTTTATACTTGAAATCTCCCCCTAGTGTGTGTCGTACTGCTTTCTTGTTTCTTCTTCCCTCATCTGCTCTTCATGGTTCAACCTTATATCTCTGAAGCTCAAGCCTTGAATCTCTTGGGACTAATTTTGAACATATGAGGGATGAGATGAAAAATGTGGAGGGGTGGGTGGGTGGTAATTATATTGGGCATGCTAATTTTGAGAAGTTGTGAGATTGAAACCAATAGAATGACTATACTGGTATGGCTAATATGGAGATGGAAAATCATGACTCTCATGATATGGTGGATGATATGATGCATGGCGATGAAATATTGACATATCTATTAATTCATAACCTAGAAAAAAACAAAAGTTAGGTTTTTAAAACAAACCAGCACTTGATCTGCATGCAAAAACCAAGGACAGAGTCGCCAAGTATATTAAAATGAGCCTCCAAAAGGTTGAATAACTTGTTGCATACACCACACAAATTTAATATATTGAAAATTTCTCTGAAATTGATTTTTAGAGTCCCATCGAGCATGCCAAAAATTGTTATGAATCAGATATGCACCCTATGTCAGATTTGGAAAAAATCAGACTATCTGTTGAAACAAGGAAAATATTTTCAGATGTGGGTGATCTATATGAAAAGAGAATCTCCAGAGTGAGTTGGTTCTTTGAATGATGATCTTATTCTAAATTACTTTCAGGGAAAAGTCATAGAGAATAACTAAAATTAAAACCTATGACTAACAGATGATTCACTAGGCTTATGAAATTCAAACTTTATCACTTACAGCAGTTTCTCTATAACAATAGCCCTGACAATCTCATTAGAACATATTTTCATCACTGATTTGCATGAAGATTTAAAAGAACTAAATACAATGTGCAACCTGAAACCATGTAATTCTAAAAAAAGATTCACAACAACAAGACATATAAGGATTCAAATTTGAAACACAAAGACATCAAACTGCCATTACAAAACTGAGACCAAAAAAATTGGAAAAAGAGCTATGTTGCTTTATTGAAACTGAAAGAGTGTATTTGTCTACACTGAGTACAAAGATTTTACAAGATCTCATGAAGTGTATTAGAGCAAGAAACAATAATATGGACTTGGAAAAACACTATTTTTTCACAAGATATATCCCCAAAACCCTAATCCGAGCTCAAGAAGAAAGCTCAATGAAAGGTATCAAAAACTACCCAAGAAGTTTGCACGAAAGTGGAAAGAACACACTTTTTGCATGTACATACTGAAAAAACATCTCAAAATAGGCCAAATCTAGTTTTAAAGAAAAAAAACACCTTATCTCTCCATCAAGAAGTTCAAATTTGATAAAGGAAGAAAAACAGTATCAATCTGCTTAAAATAGCAAAGAGATAAAACAATTTGTTTTATTCTTGCTTTCCATAGCTTGCAGATTTAATATTCTCTCAATTTGACCTATTTTTTGCAAATAAAGAGTTTGAAATATTTTGCAAAAAAAAACAACCTTATTTCTCCAATTACAATATTGATTTTCTTAAAAAATCATAAAAGATAGAATATTATCTTCTCATAATAATTGATTTCTCTAAAGTCAATTAAAAAATATAAGATGCCTGGTTGATTTCTATAAAATCAATTAAATAAATAAAATATCTAAGGCATATACTTATCCCTCTACTCTCCAAGGCATGAATATAAAATAAATACCCCTAAGGTATTTAATACTTAGGAAAATAATACATACCCTACCTAAGTCTAGACCCATGAAATGTTCGATCAAACAAGCCTAAGGACTTAGGTAAATATCAATACATAAATATTTTAAACAAAAGGGCATTTGAATTAAGCTTGTTTAAAATGTAAAAAAGACTCTAAATTTGAATTAGGGCAAGCATGAACAAAAATAATGAAGAAACCCTAACTCCTATCATTTCACACCTTTGCATTTTGGAAAGTTTTCGCTCTGCCTGGGAAAGATGGCACCACCATGAGCTAGGGTTTTCAGCATTCTGAGGATGATTTGATCCTCCACTATTTTGTCGAATCCTCACAAGTTTTTGATGGTAAGCATATTTGAAAGCTTCATGCGGGCTTTGTGAAATCCTTTTGCTTCATTTTTTAACAGGATTTTGGCCTTAGTCGCAGCATGAAGGCAATTTCTGATGCATTATTGTGACTCTATGTTTCTGTGTGTCGATACCATACCATTGGCTGCTAGATTTGAGCTCGACTTGGGAAATTTCTACTTGATTATGCTTGAAGCTCATCTATGGGTCTGTCTCCAATGATGAGGGTAAGTAAATGCCTCTCTTTCTCTGTGCATTTCACTCTTGAATAGCTCGTTTTGAGCTAAGTTTCAAAAATATGTAGCCTATGAGGCCGCGACTTTTGTAGGTTTCTTAATGATTTTTCTTTTTTTACACAGAAAAAATTTGAAACTTAGGAATTGTTGTTTCAAGTATTGGATATTTAAACAACAAACCCCACATTTTAAAAACAAACCATAGATGGGTTTGGGCTTTTATGAAGATTATGGGCCAACAGGCCATGGCTACGGTATTTAAGATGGTTATTGAACCCTTGTATCTCTATTGTTGTATTTTTCTATCTGTATGAGCCGCCATGTATTTGGTTTTACTATCAAAATAGAATCTTTGAAAATCTTTCTTCTGTGCAAGAATGGATGCTTCATTGTAACTTCGTTTTTGTGTTTTATCTCTTTGCTGCCATGAAAAAAAAACCCTAGCATAGCCTTGCAATTTCTTTTGATACTGAAAGAGGGTATTTGGATTGTCATGTCATGGCCATAGAAAAAGAGAAACCCTTATTGTAAAAAATAGAAAGTTTACACATACTCAAACTATGTGATTTAATTTTTTCATGGGTATTGCTGAAAAGCTTTAGAGACATTGTATATAGCACATTCTATTCTAAAGGTCATCATCTTGCACATAGAAACTCTTTGATTTAAATTTGTAGACTATTTGCTTGCCCTAGTTTCTTATGCACTCACACTCTTCAGGGATGCACTCTAAACCTCCACTCATGTTATGTTGAATGTAAATTTTGCATATTCTGGAAATGGCTTCTATCTATTTAAACTCTTATCAAACCCGTTCATGTAAACTTGCTTTGACATTATGCAAAATACTCTTTGAAACCATACTTTCAAAGCATAGTTGAATGATACAAACAACTCTCTGAAATAATGTACTTTTAAAAGTTGTTTCCCTCTCTCAGCCAAAACAAAGTTGGTTGTGTCTAACATACCTGACTACTGTATTCTGTACTTGAAAAGTTACCTCTTCATTACTAAAAAAAGACTCTACTATCTGTGTTTCGATCAAATAGTATCGATATTCCTCATTACGACACTCTTCATGCATTTTCATGCTCCATTTAATTAAAATTGTCCCATGCACTTACTCTCTTTTCAAATTAATATCTGAAATAGTGCTCTCTCTTGAGGCATTATGTATGCCTGTTCACTATCATTGTTTAGAAATAGAACATTGTTGCTCCTTAATATAATAACATCAAATAGCATTTAATGTGATCAAATTTGAAGCAGAAAAACAATACTATGGCAGCAAAGGAAACAGTCTAACAATATTTTAGATTTGTAACCATGAAAATGATGCATTTTAGTTGAATTGATTGAACTCATTAACTTTACTTTCCACTTGTAGCTTTCAAAAAAGCATATTATTTGATTATTATGAGTGAACAGTAGGCTTAATGGCTTTGGTGAATGAACTTTGCTTTACTCTTTCAGTTGTATAGTTCAGATGAACATGATAATTGAATTCCTTCACTCAGCCCCATCTGTAATACCAAAGGGGCAGCATGCCGAGCTCAACCCTTCTGGGAGCCTATTCTACCCCACATGCTTAATGTCTTCATAATATGATTAGCTTTATGATTTTTCCTATACTTGCACAAGGACACAAACAATGTTAGCAAAAACAGTATATTATTATTATGTTTCCTTCTTTTCTTCTATCCATCTCCCATTTTTGCAATTGTTTCAATGTATCGTTGGCATCATTTTACATTATTGTTGTTGGTTCATATAGGAATGTTCATAGTCAGAGATCTAACAACCCCTCTCTTCTCTTACAGGTCGATCAGAGCTCGAGGACAAAGGATGGTGCACCACTTTTGCATTGGCCAAAAGCATAGGCAGTGATGATTATGTTCATGCTTATGTGATTTATTTTCTTGCATCTTTAATAGTGTAGCATGCCCCTCATGATGCATTGTGATAGTTACATCCATGACTTGTGTGGATATTTAAATTTATTCTTTCATTTCCATTCTAAAATAAATGTATTGAAATGCATATTTGTACCATCATTTGTATTCTTGCAATCAAATGAAAATATGTAATGTGAATAACTTTTGAAATAAATGAAATAAAAATGCTTTATCATTTCTAAATTATCTGACCAATACTTTTGAAACTTAGTTTTCTCAAAACACTTGCAAAACTGCCGCTTGATGAATGATGAATATAGTGCAAACAACACCTAAGCATGTGCAGAAATAACTTTATTTTCACTTTCAATTATAACAATATTTAATCAGCTCCACCAATTGAGCTGTAGCGAAAAATTGGTAACAAGAATAAAATAAAATCTTTCATTTTATGGAGAGAAGCCCTAGGAAAATGGATGGTTCAGATCTTGCCACCATGG